>CM053767.1:53652259-53696611 GCA_028658305.1 Pachyuromys duprasi | reverse complement strand
GGGATGGAGATACCTCCAGATGATCTGTTGTTGTACAGGATCGTTTTGGAAATTCTGGGTTTTTTGTTTCTCCATATGAAGTTGAGAGTTTTTCTTTCAAGGTCTGTGAAGAATTGTGAAGGTATTTTGATGGGAATTGCATTGAATCTGTAGATTGCTTTTGGCAGTATGTTCATTTTCACTATGTTAATCCTACCAATCCATGAGCATGGGAGGTCTTTCCATCTTCTGATGTCTTTTTCAGTTTCTTTCTTCAGAGATTTGAAGTTTTTTTTCATACAGGTCTTTCACTTGTCAGGTAAAAATTTTATGCCAAGATGAATTATCAGTCGTATGTGAGTCAATAATTAAAAAAATGTAGATGAACACCTAGAAGAAACCATCTAAGTATTCTATCTTAGAGGAAGTTTCTGAAATATTAACTCTAGCAAACAAAAGAACACAAAACAAAAACAGTATTAACTAAAAAAGATAACTACAAGATTTGTGAAATAGCAATTCTGACAAAAGAATGCTAATGTCCTTGTCATGAGGACACCTGTACAGAGCTCTAAGTGCTTGTTCTTGCAAGCAAGTGGAGGATTGCAGGAGAGATGCATTTAAAAACATATAAGAATTGCTAGAGTACTTGTTTAAATTTTCCTAACTTTATAAAGACACTTAAGAGAACCATTGACATATTGGAAGGAAATAAAATTCATCAAAACTAATCTTTTGAGTAAACAATACTTTCATTATCTCCAGACAAAACTTAATTTCTGTAATAAAAGAATGATAATCATAAGCTAGTATTTGGCTCATTATTTCATTGTTATAATGATATAATGGTGACCATTGACTTGATAAAAAGAGTGATGTATTTACATATGAGAGCATCAGGGAAAAGGAAGTGTATATGTTTGCTAGATTTGCTGCTCTGGCAGATAGTCTCTAAGCAACGTTTTTGGGCCCTTTTCTCAGCAAAATATACAGTGCATGTTTCTGTAGGAAGTGTATTTGGGAGTGACACCTTGGGAGGTAAAGTAGCTGCATTGTGACAGTGTTACATTTCCCAGTGGAACGGAAATGGCTAACAGATTGTGGTTTCTTGTGGTTTGAGTGTAGAACTGTCCCCCTGGGCTCATGTGTTTGAACAATTGGTTCCCAGCTGGTGCTTCTGTTTTAGTCACTTGCGGAACATGTGGGAAGTGGAGCCAGGCTGTAGGGAGGATAACACCAGGGAAAGGTTTTGAAGGTTTGCAGCCTGACCACTTCCTCTTTTCTCTCTGCTTCTAGGTTGCTGATACAATCTAGTTAGCTCACCTTATGCTTCTTGTAGACTGCCTTCCCCTCTGGATCTGGACATCTTCAAGGAAGTCATTATGGACCAAATATTTTCTTTTCTTCCAAATCCATGAATTGAAGACCTTAATCCCTAATGTAGAGTTTTTTGGGATAACTCCTTTAAGGGATTTAAGGTTATTTGAGGTCAGGAGGATGGGACTCTCACAATGAAATCAGATGTCCTACAAATGAGAGCCTGCATTCTCTGCTGCAAGTGGGTAGGCATCTGCATGCCAGGAGAGCTGCCAGCAGGAGCTGAGTACACTGGCCCCATGGTCAGAGTCTGGCGTTTGAGCTCCCCATCCTGTGAGCCCTTGTAGCAGCTCAATCTAAGTCAGGAGGAAGCATGACCTTGGTCAAGGCAGTTCTTTATGGCTGAAGGATATTCTGGGGCTCAGCTGGAAGCTAATAGCCACCAATACCCCAGCAGGTGGAGGAACCTATGCATTAGTTCCAAGTCGGAAGTCTGAGTGGCTCACATAGCATTTCCTACCTAAAACTGTTAAATAAGAAATAGAAGTATTAGCATTGTATACCCTAAAGGGTTTATCCACAGATAACTTCATATTAGGGATTAAGGTCTTTGATGCATGGATTTGAGAGGGGAAAAAAAAGTCCATAGTGACTCCCTTGAAGATGCCCATATCCAGAAATTTGCAGGTAAATGGCCTAGAATATGGCTAAAATATTTTTAACTGGAAAGTACAAGAACAGTGGACAAAGGAGAAGAGAAAGGCTTTTTAATTTTTTTTTATTTTTGGTTATGAGTCATTTAACAGGCTGATTTGAGTTACCTACACATATAGCATTGGTAAAATTAATAATTAATTTTAAGGGTTCATTAGAGATAAAACAGATTAGCTTTGCACAGAAAATGTTAAGTTTAGTACCATTTTTTACTTGTAGTATATGATAACTAGATAGCCCAATACCTTTTTTAATTCAACATTAATAGATGTTAAAAAAAAAAAAAACAACAATGAGGGCCTGGTGGCTCATTCAGTACAGTGTTTGCCATGTAAGCCTAAGGGTCTGATCCCCAACGCCCATGTAAAAATCTGGAGTCTGACTGTGAATACCCATAATACCAGTGCTTAGAGGCTAAGACGGGGATCCCTGAAACTTTGTGGTCAGCCTGTCTGACAGAATTGTGGAGTTCTAGGCTCAATGAGAGGACCATATCTCAAGAACTAAGGTAGCAAGTGAGCCAGAAAGGCAGCCCAGTGTAGACCTCTGGCCTCCATGGGTACATGCATGTGTATTCACACCTATGTGTTGACAAGAATTTGCACGTGTGCACGTGTACACGTGCACGCACGCAGGCACGCACGCGCACATACACAGTGACAATAACAATAAATGAAACTGCCAAACCCTGTGCTGACTCCCAGACATAATTTCAGTTTTTCACCCAGTGAAGTGGGCATCACTACCCTCATGGTGTTAAGGATGTTACAGTGATTGCTCAAGGACAATGAGCCCCGTTTGTGGCAGAGCCACAAGACTGATTTTAGGTCTGAAACCAAAGCTTGGTTTCTTAACCACTGTGCTTAGGAAGAGGAGCACACTCATGCTCCTGGACTCAGTGTCTCAAAACTGATTTCATGTGCACAATTTGGCATCCCACATGGTCTTTCCTTCAACACAGAGAGTCCTTAAACTTGAATCTGAATGTCATCTGGAAGCTGCAATTATTTTTTACCTTATCTTGCTTTACAGTATGCTGGTGGTACATTAGACACTGGAAATTAATAGTGCTGTGAGAAACATCCCGCATCAGTCATACATAGGAATTCTCCCATTTTGTCCTGGGTAAATGAGCTGACAAGGGACTATGATTGGGCAATGGTGAGTCTTGGAACCAGGCTGCCTCTGTTTCTCGTTTCCCAATGGACTTTGAGAAGCTTTCCTTTGGAAAGCAGGCATTACAATTCCACACAGTCTGCTGGTCCATGAAGCTGTTGTGAACTCAGATGCACAAAGCACAGAGTTGATGCAAGTGTCTGGTGTCAGCCCTCATCACGATGCAGTCCTAAATAGTGTCTGGTGTCAGCCATCATCATACTACAGTCCCAAAAACAAGTTTGCCATGGATCAAGAGCTCTTTGGTTTCTAAAGAATGAAGCATTACTGTTCCTTTTCAGTACTGTTCTTTTCTTATCCCTCATCTTCAATCCCTCATCTTTTTGTGTATTTTGTCTTCCTCTTCCTTTTTGAATATAGAAAAGAATTCAAGCATTCAAGCATTCATATGGGCATATAATTCAATTATGAATTTTTGTTGGGCTCCATGGTACCGTATCTCCCAACACAGACAACTTTATTATCTCATGGCATTCAAATCAGGTATAATATGTCTGTCCTTCTCTTCCTTAATTTTCGAAGAGAAAACAAGATTAATAAATTATGATCATTTGTACATATTTGCTTTCTTTGACTGAAAGAGAATATCTTCATAACATTTTAAAAGCTCATGATATTTGCACAGTCTTGGCTCATTTGTAGGGCATAGACATACTCATGTCTGTTTGCTGTGCTTAACTCTATGTTTTCTGTGAAGGTTAGAGGATCAGAAAGGGTTAGTCACATTTGGCTGGTACGTGTTTGTTTTTTTGGTGTGTGTGACTATTTAAATGGCGCATCCCTGACACTGGTCTATTTAATATGCCTCAGAGAAGTAGCTTATGCTGATAATTTGAGAAAGTAGACAGCGAAGGGAAATCCTGTGACAGGTGAGGGTCAGAGTGGCCAACTGGCTAGCATCCTTCTTGTGAATAGGCCAGGCTGAGGGCTCACTGGCCTTACTTCAGTTTCTTAGCTAGAATCAAGAGATGGTTTTAAGATTGAAAAAAAAATGCTTGGTTATGAAGCCGGGGATTATGATGAGATCAGGCCCAGCTTATCCATCTTACATCTCCATTTGGCCAAAGCTGAATGCATCTGGGATTAGCAGCCTTTGGGGTTACCTTGCTCTCTGTTGATTCCTATTACCGTTGACTGTACCTTGACTTTTTAAATCCCTGCTCTCCATTTAGATTGAGGTCTTGCTGTAGAATCACCTTCCCGCACCGGGAGGGAGATTAAGGACCTGGAGCATAGAACTGCTCAAAAGAACAATTTCTGCTTAAATCCTTAGGAATTTATGACTATCAGTGTGACTTAAATCCTGGAAATGTGACTCAGGGTATCTGAGACTTTTGACACTAATTGACTAGTTGTGTTAACCATAAAACCAAAATTATTGTATTTTGTTCTCTAGGCCAATGTTAATCCCAACTCTGATGTGAAATGCGGCTGTCCTGAGGTTTTAGTTTGTTTAAAATCAATTTACTGAGTACTTGGAGGGTTTTGCCTTTTATTTTGTGTTGACAAGTAGAATATATTGGTGGAGCAAACTGTAAGAAAAATTAAGAGACTTAATGTCCATTCTAAAGTGATTTGTTGTTTTTCAGGGAGACATTGGTTTTGGTTTGTTTGATAATTTTTGTTCATTTGTTTTATTTTGAGAAACCATCTAATACATAGCCTAGTCTGGCCTTAAACTGGTGATTCTCCTGCCGCAGCTTCCCAAACGTTGCCATCCATGGTGTGAACCACCATATCTGGCAGAAGATTCACTTTTTTAAAAAGTAGGACTTTAAAGGTATATCTTGTGGTATATTTTAGGAAATGAACCTCTTCCTTTAGATCTGTTTTGATTTTAATTAATAACTGTGTGATTCATTCTGCATCATTACAGTTTATTTTCTTAATCTTGGTTTTAAATTAGCTTCCTAAGTAGCATACCTCCTGTTGCATCTTCTTACATATTTAATTTTGATAAAATCTCCTCCCTGCCACTTCTTATTCTATATTGCTCTCCCAATCCTCACTTAAACCTCCAGTATTTTTGCTACTTCCCAACACCTGTCAAAGAATGTCTTTATAAACATTAGTTTCATATATTAGACAACTTTGAGTCTAGAAAGACATGGAACAGCCTTAGGAGCGAGTTGGTATATGCTACAAGAAAGGGAACTTCCTTCGTGGTTGCTGATGAGGTTCATTCAACAGAGGCCTTGAAAATGCTAATTATAAACACCCGAGAACCACAAACTTGTAGAATGTAGGAAATTATCCTTCCTAAACACCGCCCCTGCCCCCACAATTACCTGAAGTCAGCCGCTCTTTCTTGAGGGTAAATGTTACTAAGCATATTTTCCATATGACCTTTAATCAAGTGAAGCCCATGAGGATATATCAGGGTTTCACATGGTGCTCGCTGCCTCTGAAATGTGTAGAAAACAGTAGGGTGGGCTTTAAAGGCTGTCATTTGTAGCAAATACCTGCAAAACACATCTCTAAACATGTCAGGGCCGGCTGTCCGGGATGGTCTCTGTGGTCTAAATGTTCTTCTGCCCTTGTATAGCTTTGGTATAAAGAGAGTGTACATGCTCAGGTTGGCTCGGTCCTACACTTCCTGGGGGCTCCAAGGCTGTATCTGCCATCTCTACACTATCCATTCACATTTCCAAAAGACTGATTGTAAAGTGAAATGAATGCCCAGGTGACTGGTGCTTATAAATCACTTCACATTCTCTGTCTCTTCCTTTTCTGCCTATTTCAGTGAGAATGGGTTTATTTCTGTCAAATGAGTGGATTCACACAGTGACTTCATCTCTCCAATTCTTTGAGTCCTCATAGTATTTGTCAATGTCTCCGTTAACTTTCTCTCACTGTGACTAAATACCCGAGACAATCAACTAAAAGTACAGAACAAGGGTCCTGGCTTATAGTCCCAGATGCTCCGTTCCTATAGTCCTGTAATGAGGCAGTGCATCATTACAGAAAGGACACCTGACAAAGGAACTGTCTCACCTTGTGGTGTCTGGGGAGCAGAGACAGACAGAAGAGGAGTCCAAGACCGCTATGCATTGTTCAAAGCATGTTGCCAGAAGGTAACCCACTTCTTCTAGTAGGGTCACCTTCTATAGACTCCAGCGACATTCCATAATCCACCAATGAATCTACCCAATGAATCCACCAAGGAATCCACCAAGCCCTTCTTCTACTTACCTCTGACCACACTGGTGGTGACCAAAGTCTCAATATGTGATCCTTTGGGACACACTTCTGATTCACGCTCTCACAGTGGGCTTATTTTCAGTCCAATATGCTGCTAGATCTCTGCAAAGAGTTCCAATATGAGGACTTTGTAAAAATTGAGCCTAATTGTGAAAGTTCTTATCACAAAGTACACAAAAGTAGGAAAATGACTGACTGGAATACTGGTCTGTATCCCATTCCTGACAAAGGCTCCAAACTCCTTAACTTCACTCCATCCCTAGGATATTGGTACTTTTTCATCTTTGTGTTTGCCAAAAAAGTAAACACAAGAAGTAGCATTGCTAAAGCTAGCATTATGGGATTATTCTAAAATAACAATATTTTATTTCTAATAAAATGACTCCAGTGTTATTATAAATTTTCCTAATCTCAACAGCCCAATTCTATAACGGGTACATAAACATATTATCTGCTTGCTGCTAGCACATGATAAGTACTCCATAACCATTTATTTAAAGGAAGACATTTGACTTAGGCAGTTGAAATTTTAGTTTCGAAAAGGACTTGAGGGGGCAAACGGTCATAGAGACTCAAAACTCTACCCTCACTTCATCAGTCAGAAGCATCCCAGGTCTCCTGCCCTTCTTCACAGGACAGTAATTGAGCTGTGGGATATGGGATCTGCTGCTAAATATTCACTTGTAATTTGCATTGAAATGTCAAATGCATTATTTGGGAATACTCCAGGTAATGTTGGAAGGTATTTAATTTAAGAGACTTCCTGGGGGGAAAGCTTAGTCTACAGCAGACGAAATGGGACATGGTGTAAAACTTTTAGAAGTCAAGTGGACAGATGGGATGCTCAGAACTTTAATAAAGGACAAGGAAGAATCTCTTCCTTAACCGGCAATATATCAAATAGTGTTCAAATATTTATTTCACACACTTAGGTTGAATGGATAAGCTTTAGACAAACGTTAAAAAGCAAACCTTGGGGCTGTTAAATTTGGTGTTTGTGCCATAACAAAAGAGCCCAGATTGGAGACTGAAACACAGAAGTTTATTTTCTCGGCATTCTATAGTCTGGAATTGTGAGGTGGACACTTGACGGCCGCTCTTCTCCCTGCGTCTCTACATGCTCTCCTCCTGTCTGTTTGTGCCCTGTTATCTGTGAGGATCCAAACCCCTCTTCTTCTGAGGATACCCACTGAATTTTGCCAAAGCCCATCAGCAGGGTCCTGTGTACACCAATGGGCTTTTAAGGGCCTTGTCCAAACACAGCCATGTTCCCAGGCAATGGGGATTAGGAATTCAGTGTATTAACTTGTGAGGAAAGAATTCATCAAGGAGCAGTTTCTATACTGATCATTGTCTTGGAAACAATTGATTTCACCATTAGGCAAGTGTGGTGTACCCACCATGCTGTGTTTGAACCTGCCTCGGTGGAGAAGCATATGTTAGTGTAACTATTACTGGGAGGACTCCTGTGACACATGACAGGTGTTCCAGATGAATGGGATAAATCATTTACGAGACAAGTCCTCCCATTCACCAGCCATTTCTCATTTAGTCCCCGGCACTTCCTCCCGCAACATGCAAGAACTGCTCACCCCACCGGGCTGATGGTTCAGCGAGGCATTTTTGACAGATGGATGGTATATGTGGCATCTTAGGGGGCATGCTATACAAATACCAGCAAATTCTAGTCACAGTGATTTATTTCTCACTTGCCAGTAAACCCACATGTGTTGTGTGATACCCTCTATAAGAGGAGAAAAAAGAATGGCTGAATCCAGAAAGATTTCTTAGTCCTTTGGGGTCATTTTGACAGATAACTGCAAACTAGGTGGTTTACAAACAGCAGGCACTTATTTTCCACAGTTTTAGAAGTTAGAAAGTCTAAAATTAAGGTTCCAACCAACCCTGTCTGGTGAGGGCCCTCTAAAACATACACAAACTCCTGCTATGAGCTCACAAGATAGGAAGGTTGAGAGAACCTGCAGTTCTTCCTTTGTCGTTGTCTATATGTGTGTGTGTGTGGTAAAGGAGTACATGTACACATGTGTGGGAGCAAGAGAAGGTTGTATGGCATCCCACTCTATCCCTCTCAGCCATATTTCTTTGAGATGGGGTCTCTCACTGAACTTGAAAGTAGGTGGGCAGAAAGCAACCCTGGGTGTTCCCCCTGTGTCTGTCCCCACAATGCACGGGGTTTATGGACATGCATGGTCTTGCTGAACCTTGTAGTTAATGGAGATTCACACTCAGGCCCTCAGACCTGCACAGGTGCTCTCACTGAGCCGTCTCTTTCTATGAAGATCATCTATCCTCTGCTGCGTGCTTCTTCTCAGAGCATCTGTACATCCCAATAGGGGACCCACAACAGACCACAGAAACAGCACCACTGATGTCTAGCTTGAAGAACCACTGAGTTTATTAACAGGAGTGTGGGCAAGGGCATGCTAACAGGAGCATGGCTGACTCACAGTCAGGCTTCCTCTCTTTCTGGAAAGCCTCTGCCTGTGTGTCAGCATTCATAAGGTACATCATTAGAGCTCACAGCATGGCTTGCAGACAGTTCCACCAAATCACGTGCCCCAAGCTGTTTACTTTTTACATATGTAACCTACCCAAACATGGGCTTCATGAGTCTTGTAGGTTTCATGATCTTCTTGAGTTGTTTAGGTTTTCTGAGATTCATGAATCTTGGGTCTCCCTCTTCTTTCCAGGAGGGAATGTTTTCATTCAGAAGAAATAGCTATGCAGTACTCATTCATAAGAGCCTCAGTGTGTCACACCAGATTAGGATTTCAGCACATAAACGGCGGCTGGGAAGTGGGGGTTAGCCAGAAATACTCAGTTTGCTGCCGTCACCCTGAGGAAAGTAACGTGTATGAAGTGCTTAGCATTCAAGAGTCCAAAAAAAGTAAGTTTTTGTTGATTTTTTTGCAGTTTTATTCTTGAATTAGAATAAAAATGTTCCTTATGTTCAAATGGGTAAAAATAAGCTTAAGGACAACCAATGTGCAAGATTCTTTATAGTTCATGGATTCCCTAAGATTATGAAGCGTTATTTCCAATAATATCTCTAAATAAAGCCAGAAAATGGGATTTTCTTGCCCAGTTCATCTTGACATGTATCAGAAGTAGATCTGGAAAGAAGGGGTCTTTGGAGGAATTTCAGTTAACAAGTGTTAGTCTCATATTCTCACTGGGCAGATCCAAGCCCCGTCAGGGTTCTCCGTAGGCCACGTGTACACTGGTACAGATCACAGACGCCGGAGTCCGACAACATGGGCTCAAATCCTCCCTCTGCCGTCTTTTGGCTTAGAGAGTGGCAAGTTAATTAACCTCTCTAAGCCTCTATTTTCTTGTCTGAAAGGAGACTTTAAATAGCGTCTTCTGCAAAGGGTTGTAGTGAAAATTATCTGCTATTACCTATATTAGTAAAGTGCGTTTATAAATATAATGCCAGGTTAACTTGGGAAAAGATATGCACAAACACAGTGTGAAACAGTGTGTGTGTGTGTGTGTCTGTGTGTGTGTGTCTGTGTGTGTGTGTCTGTGTGTGTCTGTGTGTGTGTGCGCGTGCGTGTGTGTTCACACTGCTGTTACCCTCACCGGACCTTGGCATTTACACTGTCACTATTCCATTTCTCGGTTCACTTTTTCTTTGCTGTCTCCGCTCACATTTGTCTCCTTGTTTTTTTACCTCTAATCCATAACCATGTCAAATTCATGTCACGGAGTTATGGAAATTCCTTCCATATGTTAAACCAGTGTGAATCAGAAATGCTCCCATAATCTTTTCTTCCTTTGGTCAATGGATGGCGATATATGGAAAGAAAATTAGGACCCATTTGGGAAATGTAAGAATGGAGAGGTGATATAATGTGAGTCCATTGGTCTTAGTGCTTAAGAGTTCTAGAAAGAAACAGCCAACTGTACTGACAAGCTTACCTGCTCTGCCTGGAATGACTGTAAAGCTATTGTTCATAAGGTTTCCCAGCTTGAGGGAGACTTGAGATTCAGGAAAACTTACTACCTTTCTCTGCCATAGTTTCTTTCTCTACAAATTAAGAAGTGCAGCAATGACATTTCATAGAGTTAGGAGGATGTGAGTTAATATTTAGAAGACATTTAGAATGGTCCTATATAGTACGCAGACTACGGATATAGCTCAAGTATGGAAATTGCTGATAATATTCTCCCTGAGTTTCAATAGCACATGTTAAAGGGATAGACCATGGAACCATTGTCTGGGTTTCAGCCTTTGATTCTTGCATTTATCAGCTGGGTTCCATTAGACAGGGTGTTTGAAACTTTGTTCATCTACCTCTGTTTGTGGGAAATGGGACTGAGAATAGCAGTACCTAGTATACAGTGTGATTGTAAACATCCAAAGATCAGAACAATGTACTTTGTGTATATGTGTGAGTAGATGTTGTCTGTAGTATTGTAAATCTGCATCTACAAGTAACTCCAGGCAGTGAGAATGCTTGTGTTCTCTTTGTATTTGAACAAATGATTCTGTTTCTCTTTCCTCGGGAATCACTGAGGAGGTTTGGGGCTTCGACATTCTTAGAACTCTTGCTCTGGAAATATCAAGATTACTTTTTGTTTGGAAAATATTGGTCCTTTGTTGCTCTGAAAACATAAGCCTGCTAGTAGAATTTTCATCTTGCAAGTAAAACCCTAGCTTGTGGGTCTCAGGCTGCACTGCTGCTCTCCAGATCAAGGGCCTGACTGGCCAGCGCTTTCATCACAGATTTTTCTTAACATTGTCCATAGTTTGTTTTCCTCTGTACTTTCATGAAGACAAAGATCTGGAGGCACGCGCTTGTACATGCTCTAGGTGGAAGATACATGAGAAAGTTTGAAATCAAAACACTCATGGTGAAATGAACCGCAGAGAAGCCTTGAGAGTCTTAATCGCAGTTTTCTGTCCCGTAGGCCGCCATCTACAACAGGGACTGAGCTCAGGAAGACCTTGAGGAGGAGGTCTTTGTAGCTCCTTCACTTCTGCCAGCTTACAGAAACCATTGCTTTGAATCACGTGCTCCTGTCAATGTAGTTTAATGGTTTTCCATTAAAGAAATAGTTAAAGTTTCATTTTCAAATGTGGTGACAAGAGACAGAGGACTAGGCATTCTCCAAAGGAACCTTCCTGGAAAACCTGAACTGAGTAGGGTTAATGTCTAGTGGTAATGGCCTCTCCTAGTGGGTCATTAATTCCCAGGAATTGGCCTGTGCTTCTATTGCTATTGCTTAAGTAAACAATAAATAACATCACCCAGATATGTAATGAACTATAAAACGACCACTTCTCAACCTGCATTGTAGATCCGCCGGCAGCACATGCAAGACCGCCTTCTATCAATCACCCCCTGTCTGATTGATTAGTTTCAATCCTCACCCTGTCCCCCATTTTCTTTTAAAATAGATTAATTCCATACTTATGAGGTCAGGGAATAAAAGCATGAATTCTAGGCCCAAGGGGGAAAAAAAAAGGTGTCTGCTATAGGATTTCTGTCCCCCGACCTCCAACTCTTGCTTTCTTTTTCTCTGGTTTCTTTTAGTACTTCCTGACTTCCTAATGTAAATATTCAAAACTTACATCATGTCCCACTAATTCTAATATTTGTGCTGGTAACATTAGAGGAAACTGATGAATCTTCCGGAGAGAAGACTGCTTCAATCATATTAATAAAGTAAGGTTTCATGACCTGTTCATTTCTGTCTGCCATCACTTTCCCTTCCCCTTGGGCTCACTATGTGTTCCAGGATAGCCGGTGTCGTTGTGTGAGGTCAAAGGTCACTGTCTTTCCTATAACATGCTATTTTCTTGGCCTCCATTTTCTCTGCTTCCTTCTACGTCGTTAACCACTTCTTATTCTTATCTGTTGGTTCTATTTTACTTACGGCAAAATATGCATAACATGAAGTTTTTACATTTTTACCATTTTTCATTGCACAGTGTAGTGGCTTTAAATACATCAATGTACCCAGGTTTAGTTCTTAGCACTCACACCAAGTGATTTATCATGGTTTGTAACTCTTGCTCCAAGGGATCTGATGTCTCTGGCTTGCATTTGTGTACACACACACACACACACACACACATGCACATACACAAATGCACGCACACACATGCATACACACATATATGCACACATGCATGAACACACACACTTATACCTACACATGTTTTAAAAAGAAAAATAATAAAAATGAAGTTTTAAATACACTTATAATGTTTTATGGCCATTGCAGTGGTTTACTTCCAGATCTTTAAATCTTTGAAAATCCAAAACAGTGATATCCTTATTTCCCTTCATATTTCCCCTAGTAAGCTGCATAAGAAACTGCAAAACTGCTTCCATAGTGGCTTCTGACAATCTGACTTTCTCACCAACAAAACAAAACAATTCCAATTTCTCTTCATATTGACAGTTTTTATTGCTCATTTCTCTTTTTATAGAAGCCACTCAGGAGACATTTCATCATCACTTCCACTCCTGTCATCTCTGAGACACCTCATAGGTTGGTCTTTCTGTCTTTCCTTCCTCAACAGCTCCCACCCTTGCAGTGACCTCAAACATCTGGCTTTAAATACAAGGCATATGCTATAGTGTATCATCCCAAGTTCCCCTGTGCACAGAGTTCTTTGTGTATTATCGCTTGGTAGTCTGCTCAACAGCAAAATGTCCAAAGCTAAATTTGTGTGCCATGCTTTTCCTCCCCTACCCCCCAAAACACAGGCTTGTTTCTTTCAAATAAGTCTCTGTCTGCCAATGGTATCTGTTCTATCACCGTGCCGTGCTGCTGAGCTTGGATTCATCCTTTGCTGTTTCACTTGCCCTTGACATCCACCAGCAAATTTTGTTGGTGTTTTTGGAACAAATCCAGAACCTCGCATGGGTCTGAGTTCAAATGCTATTTGCACTGCTGGAGTTTCATCTGGAATGGTCCCCGTTCCTCATGGCCAGACCCCTCAACAGCTCTGTTCTCCAGAGAGGGACACCCTGTACACTTGTTTAAGTCTGTCTCCTAATCTACAGCTAGATTTATTTTGTCTAGTTATTCGTCTCCTTTCCTTTAATAGTAACGCTCCCATAGATAATTGTCAAATGGATTATTGAAGAGTAAGTGGAAGAAGAGATCATGCCTGCCCCTGAAGAAGCAATAAAATCACAATATATGTAAAGTATGTAAAAACAGTAAACGCCCCTTGGTTTTCTTTCAAGAAAAAAAAATGGCTTTCTTAGATGAATCTTATTTTATTGAATAGAATATTCTTACTCAATCGGAAGGTGTTAGAGACTTGTCTTCTAAGGAGGCTAGTTGACCAAATACAGCTGCTCTAGTTAATATTCATGATCGGGCCATGCTTAGTCCTACAGAACCCTCCATCACTGAGGCTCTCCATGTGTACAGTTATCTTTCTTAGACAATACTCTTAGTATGCCTTAATTAAGAAAGAGGAACATGCTTCTTTTAAAACATGAACTGATTTGTATTATGAAAACATTACGAGCAGGCAAATAGTAAGAAATTATATTATTTAATGTAGAATTATCTAAGCCATACTCAGGGCTGTCAGATTTCAAGCTTCTTAAAGCCAGAACAATGCCTTTAAATCTCTTCCCCATCTTTTAGTTTAACAGACAGTAAGTAACTGCCAAGTAAAGATAGCCATGAAGAAAGGAGAAGACAGAAAGGAGAAGCCTGGCATTTACCAGCTGTGTGGTTTTTGTGACATGGACATTATACTTAAGTAATGAAAATACCATATTTCATTTCTTCCAGACCCCATGGAAGAAAGACCAGGGATCACACACAAGCCTGACTGTACTTGGCACACAGTGGCACATACTGCTATGACTGTTAGCTGTATTTCTATGTGAATGACCAGAAAAGAAAGGATAATGGGGGAGGCAGAAACACGTTTCAGACCTTCTTCAATTGAAACTTAGGTTTGAAACTGGACAGTGATATCAGCTGCCATGGTATCACCAGCACCTAAGGCCAGCTCTAGGCAAAGACATGCGTGTTCTTCTGAAGTAATCCTAACCCCACTTCCAGGGTATTGTGCATATTAGCTTCTGCGAAGCACTATCACTTACCTGTGATGATAGATAAAATAAGAACAAGACATTCAGCTGAGGCTCTGGAAGCCTTCCCTGCTTTGTCCTCACTGCCAAGCAGATCATGGTATCTGCAGAGGCTCACCGAGTGTTACAACCAGTTCAAAACTTATTTCTCTTACTTTCCCTCCCTTTCTCTCTCTCCTTCCTTCCTTCCTTCTTTCCTTCCTTCCTGAAACTTGATATATAGGCCAGATTGGCCTCAGACTCTTAGAGAGTCACCTGCCTCTCGCTCCCAAGTACCGAGATTAAGGTATGAGCCATGAAGCCAAGCCATAATTTAATACCTGAATTATGTATTTTATATTTAAAATCCTCTTACAGAAATGTTCTCAAGATCAAGTATGGATTCTTTTTTTTTTTTAAATAAAAGAGCATTGTAAATCAATGAATTCTGAAAAATTATTAAAATATTTACACTAATGAAATAGAGAAATTTCACATTTAGATGGATTTTACATTCTGTTTTCCATAGTGTATAAGCTGCTAAAAATCTTAAAATAATTAACTTATTCAAATAATAGTAACTTCCTCTTTAAAAGCAAAAAAAAAAACAACATTCAGAGAAAAATCTAACAGTCTGTCTTTTAAACTTTGAAAACCTTGGTGGCCTGTTTCAATGAGTCCTGCAATCTTCCAGTTTTGCAAAAATGACATGCTATTTCTGTTACTCATTCAAATGTCTTTTTGATATTTCATTGTTCTCCATAAAATATTTTGCCCTTATTAAATATAAGACAATAATCTATTTTGTTCAATGGAAAGATAATAAATGCAATCCAAATACTGCTGGCCAGTAACCAGAGTCAGAACAACAGCATGCGTTATACAATCTAAATGTGTTTATAATTTCCTGATTTCTTAATCATCAACATTGATGTAAGCCATACAAATACTAATATTACACAATGAAAAAATATTTGTTTCACATACACTGAATAATATTGCCTCTGATACCTTAAGAGAATTTTTTTGTTTAATTTCCAATCTGGGCACGTTATGACAATGAAATCTAGCTGAAGGCTTCAGACAACATCTTCATATTAGCGTCTTTTCACTCAGAAGCAAGTCCCCAAGGCCTTGGCATATATTACCACTTTTGACAGAGCTCTGTCTGCTTCTGCCACTTGCTAGTTTTGTGACCTTGAACAAAAACCTCACTTCTCTGTGCTTCAGTACACGCATCTATAAATAAGTAAAATGACAGAGACACTGTCACAAGATAGCTAGAATTGAAGTAAATTTTGCATAAGATATTAATTACATTTCTTCTATAAAATTATATTTTGTTCAAAATATATGTAACACACACACACATATAATGGAAATAGAACCTGCCACTCTACCTATGCTCACCAAAGTATTAGTTATAACACTGACGGTGATGGTAGTGGTGACAATGATCAGACTAAATCTCCCATGATGCCAGAAAGAAATGTACAAGAACATCCCATCCTTATTTTTTTTTATCTGACATGATGGCATGGAAGACAATGGGCAACGTGAGATGAAAGCAGAGTCTAGTATTATTGCAAAATATGTGTGCACCTTTTACAGAAACTGCCCTAAGAGCTGTTGATGGACTGTATTCAAGTCTAATAATTCTATTTTATAAAAACCCACTGAGCTCTTGGAGATAAGGTTAAAAAAATCAACTGTAAAGAATAAATGGCCAGAAGTCACACATTGGAAGAGGTCAAAGAAAATAAATATATTCAGCACTGGGCCTAAAGGTTGAAAAAAATTAATTTTAATGGCCCCATTTAGGGAATATGACAGAGTCCCAACACTTTATGTCAGGCACAGTATTTCATGCTTATAAGTTTTGTTCAGATGCAGCCTTTCTTCACTCTCATGGAGCCATATGACTCTCTGCACACAGCCTCTGCTATGCAGGAGATATGCATATATGGACATGCAGTCCAAGTTAATGATGCCATGGATTATAATGCAATAAAATCATAATCCATCTCTGCTCCTAACACAGTGCCTCTTAATTCAGCCATGACACCCTGTCTGGAGATACTCATCCTACATTCCTTCCTGGTTGTGGAAATTATTCTCCTAGAATCGGCAGGGGACTATCTGATAGCTCACCAACAGGGTTGTATCTGCCCTGGTGATTAAAAGGATTACTTATTTGCTTACTCAGAAAGGATTAATGACAAAGAGCAAAGGCTTTGTTTATAAAAAAAATCATGTGCCATGACCTCCCGGATCTTAAGGAAGAGTGTCTGAAAAATAGGAGGCCATTGATATGAAAGAGCTTTTTATGCAAAATTTAAAATCTTCACCCATCAAATGGTCCCTTACTAATGAATTCATATCTCTCATTAAATTAACAATCATGTTCTGCTAATGCGCTGCCCTTGTGATATGGAGTCTTCTTAACCCCGTGTCTGCTGGAGCTGTTTTACCATAATATTACTAAGGAAGGGGAGTGTGTTTGTGTGTAACTAAAATATAAAATATAGAATCTTCTATACTCAATTGTATACAAAAAAACGAAAGAGTAAGGTTAAAAAGTATTTAATTCTTGCCATGCCTGGAGACTTCTCATTGTGTGATGTTTACAGGACATTCCAGTTTATATGTAATACAGATCTTCATGCTATTGATTGTGTTTGAGCCAGTGAATAGAACAGCAACTATGACATTTTGTGCACCTGAAGCATTACTCGGTGGCAGTTACAAACCCTTTTACTCTACATATAGTATTGAAAAGGCTTGGGAGCTAGTCACAGTTGTTCCCATTGGTATTAAAAGAATGTCACAGATACTGACAAGCACACCAAGAGAATAATGCCAGCATCAGACCTCAAAGTACATCAAACACAAGCTGACACCTACTAATTTTCAGTGTTCAACTTTAATGATAATCACAGTATTCCCCCATTACACTTTCTGATTAACTGACAATAAGATTTAATTAATTATTGGAAAATTTTGTTGAGATGTATCTTTATATGTTCTTCCAAGAAAATCTAAGTATTAGAAATCACCAAGTTTTCTCTATGTAGCCACTAAATAACTGTTATTGATACCATTCTAGTGGATTAGGAGATCAAATCTGAAATAAAATCTTACGGCAGTCTCGTTTGTCTGCCCTGAGTTGTTGCTGAAGTCCACAGGGTAGAGCAGGGTATAAGACAAAAATCCAGTTTCAAAATGAGGACAGACTTGGCAGTGGCCAATGGCATGACTGAGGAAAGCATTTATTTTCCCCTGATGCTTCCCATGTCTTGCTCAACAACCTTCCCTGAATACATCGCCCATCTACCATGCAAGCAATAAAAGAGAAAAATTATTTCAAAAGAAATTCCATTGAAAAAGAATTAACTTTCTTAAATGGAAGGGATTTTAACTTTTAAAATGTTAGTTTCTTTTCCTGACCCCAGAAAACCACAGAAGGATATTATCTTCTTTACTAATAATTAACTATGGCTTGGTAGATCATGTGGACCCTTTCCCTTTCCTTAGCCAGCTTTCCTCTGTTGCTCTGATCAGTCCATAAAACACCTGAAAGGCTGTTCTAGGCCACTTGTGGCTTCATTAGGTTATCTGCCCAAACAATGCAATCTTCCCTTTTGTTTGATTTTCCATAAAAACTGAGCATTTTCTTATTAACCCCTGTGACATCTGAATATATGTTTTGTTTACTGCTAGACCCTACTAATTTCATTAATGTGTTTTATATTAAGCTGCCTGGTAAGTTTGCAAATGCAGTAATTATCACAGTGAATTGAATTTCAGAGGCCCTGGATTTTTCCTTCCAGACAATACAAATGACTCTGTCTAATGTGGGGGATAACCAGCCAGCAGCCAACTTCTCTTCAAAAAATACAAAGCATATGAGGTGGTAACTTTTCTTTTGCAGAGTAGCAGTGAAAATCCAGGCCCATACCCTCTTGAAGTTCATTAATCAAATTAATCACAGTCTGATCATGTCAAGTCCACAGTTCTAGCTAAAGCAAACTGCATTGTACAGGTAGTTACACATCTTCTAAAAATGACACAATAAAGATAGCATCAGCTGCCTTTTGACTGCTTGATTTCATTAGAATAGCTGTACATTTTGAGTCTCCATAACATATTTCAACATTTTTTATATTGTAAAGTTCTTGCCTCCACCTATTTGAGAATGAAGCATTTCTTGTTTCATACGCATGACTTGATTACATCTACCTGATTCTTTAAAAAGGAAATACAAACACATTGATTGTCATTCTTCTCTTCCAAATACACCCAAATCGTTAAGCTCTGTGCTGTCCCTCAGACACAGTTCTGGAGTTGTGCTGCTTAGAAAACTAAAGGGATGTGCTGGGCTCCCTGGGCCTCGTCTGCCTTCCTTGCCCAACTCTCTTGTCTCAGAACTGGACTCCTGCCCCTGAATTCCTTCCCCTTGCCATAAGCTTCATTTCCAGCTCTGGCTGGCTTACACCCTGGGCCTTGCCCACCAGTTGCCTCTGATGGACCCTGGCTTGGACCTTCATTGGTAGAGACCATTTCTTATTTGGTCTGAGGACAGACAACCTGGTTTCATTTCCAAACCTTCAAAAGACGGCCTGGTGTTCAAATCCTGCCCATCACAGTCAAATCTTAGCCTTATTTTGACATTCCAGATGACTCAACATTTTGGGTCAGCACTTAAGACTCAACCATCCCATAATGTTGAGAATTTCATGAGACGGGCATGGAAGGAGTCGAGACACACTTTTCATCTATGTGCTAACCAGTGGTTCTCAACTTTCCTAATGCTGAGGCCCTTTACCATAGCTCCTCATGCTGTGATGACCGTGCCCAACCATAAAGTTATTTCATTGCTACTTTATAACTGTAATTTTGCTACTATTATGAATCATAATGTAAATATCTGATATGCAAGATTGAACCTCCAAAGAGGTCACGACGCACAGATTGAAAACCATTGTCTTAAACAATGTTGAACATGTAGTACACAGTGGCATTTTAGAGAATGATTAGTGGCCATAATAATTTAAAAGGTTTGATATGTAAAATGTTTAGGTATTACTTGGGATGCTAAGACACATAGTGAAGGAAAAAAAAAGCATGTTAATTATCAATAGTGTTTTCCTGGGGAAGTCCCAAGAGATTGTTCACTTGATTTCTGTCAGATAACAACTTTTGATAAATTCTTTATTTCTAAGTCAAAAATTTTAAATAAGTACTTCTTGATTTAGTGACATAATTGTAGTCTACAGGACATGGAATTCTCCTGGTGTCTCTTGCAGTGATGGCAATGAGAAGCTCTGTATTCTGGCTGCTTTCCAAGTCTGTCTAATCCCTCCAGCCCAACAAATTGACTCTGTGAGTCCATCTAGAAGGTTCACTCACTTTTTAAAATTATAGTTTCAATTTGCTTTCAACTCTCAGATTTTAAGAAATAGGGACATTTGGGTTCTGTTTTGTGTCTCCTACGCCTGTTTAACTTGGCACCATTCCTCAGGTATTCCCTTTTGTTTTAACCAGTTTCAATGGCCTTGTAACATTTACAACAATTAAAAATTGAAATACCTCGTTGTGATGTAGTGCCCATGTTTTTGTTTATTTAATTGTAAACACTCCATAAGAATCTATTATTCTTGAAAAACACTCATTTTGTTTTATTTTAAATTGGAAGCTTGTGTTACGTGTATGTTATTTTCATATGGATGAATATAGTGATCTGCAGTCTAATTTATTCATGCAGAAACTCAGAACTTCATTGTGTGAGGCAAATGTAAGCTCACGTGCCATAGACTGAAATGAATATTCTCACTACTTCAGAATGGATCACGCATACCTAGTTAAGAGGCCTTCAAGCAAGACTGTTGTTTCTGAATTTCATCAGGCAAACCATGCATTTGCCTTGAATTTAAACCCGCTTAAAGCAGGGCAGATGTGGAAACTTTTCACAGTCGCACAGATCAGCTGATTATTAGCATAAGGGTGACATGGGTTCATTTCCATGTCCCAAATTACATGGACTGGACTTATTTTGAAGTGATCCGTGTTGCCGCTAATGTTTTTTTAAATTTTTGAAGTTGCTCTTCTAAAGCAAGAGGTAGAGAGGGAACCTTGCCTGTGGGTATTAATTGGCCTAGAATTGTCTATATATTTGACTTGATCGTTTAGCTACAAGGCAGTAAAATATTTGCCAGTTGGAGCTAGAGATTTAGCTAGCTAAGCAGTTCAATGCCCTGGTTGTTCTTCCAGAAGACCTGGGTTTGATTCCTAGTACCCACATGGCAATTTACGATTTCCTATAATTCTGGTTCCATGGGATCTGACGTCCTCTGCTGGCCACGATAGGAACTGAATGCAAGTGGTGCAGGCCACATAACTGCACACATAAAGTAAAAATAAAGGTAAAGTGCTTTTTTAACAAAATGTTCACAAGGATGTTTGCCTCCAATCTTGGTTATAGTCTACACAGACAGAATTGGGTAATTTCCTGAAGTGTTCTAGAGGAAAAAAGTAATTAACAGCAGGAAACTGACAACCATAACAGTTTGGCTTGAAGTTATGATTTAATGTTAGGCAAATAACCCTCAAAATTATTCTGAAAAGTGTATTTTCATGTCCATTAAAAAGGACCTACAATTTGTGGCATGGGCAGAAGCTGTGGGAGTATTGTTACAGAAATGTCTAAATGGTGTGGCTAGTTTATTTTCCAATTACTCATGAAAATAGATTTAGGCCTCCTACTTGAAAAGGAATAGGTATCTTCCATTCAAAAGGAAGACAGTGCTTCTAAATAGCAGGTACAACGTTGGACTTTGCAAATGGGTTGATGGGATTTCTAAAACTGACTTTATAAATACTGGATTTTGATGATTTCTGAAGTCAATATCCATATAGCTTGTCTTAGCCAGGGTTCTATTGCTGTGATGACACACCATGACTAAGGCAAGTCTTATAAGGGAAAGTGTTTCATTAAGGGCTTGCTTATACTTTTAGAGGTAGTCAGTTACAGTGGGGAGCATGGAGGCAGGTGCTGGAATAGTAGCTAAGAGCTCCATCCTGATCCATAGGCAGAAAGAGAGAGACACTGGGCCTGACTTGGGCTTTTGAAACCTCAAAACATACCCCCAATAGCACACTTTTGACACTTGACTCCAGCAAAGCCTCACCACCCACTCATTCTAACCCTTCAAACTGCTCCACTCCCTGGTGATTAAGCATCCAAATGTATAGGTCTGTAAGGCTTGCTCTTACAAGAACCACCACAGAGCTGAAGCTGCTGTTGCACTGAATTTTCAGGTAGGCCAGGGACTAGTGAGTATGAGTAAGTATTGATGAGAAGCACGAACAGAACTTTAAAAACATCCATTTACACTGTACTTGGATACTCCAGTTGAACTGAATCCTAAATTGTCATTGACAGGTTTCTCAATCTTATCAGTAATGATGGAAACCCAGGTTGTCCGCAAACAGAGCAATTTTCTTCAATAGCAGTTGTGACCAATTTGCATGAGTATGAAGTGTTTTCATGAAGCAAATAGATATGTATTTTAAAAATATGTTTTCATATATAAAAAGCCTTGTGCTTGCTTCTGACTGACATATGGCTCGAGACACCTCTGCCAGGCTTGGTCAAGCATGGAGAACCCTCTCTGAAGCAACAACTGGAAAGAACACCCAGGCATTGGCTTTGCAATAGGCACAGCAACCTTACAGAGAACATTTTTACAGTGGAGACAGAATAAGTTAAGTGGCACTAGCTACATAGCTTGTTTGACCATTTAAAGGCAGCTTGAGTGTTTCTTCCTCAGCTATCAAAGAGAAACATGTTCGGCTTGTATCAAGGGCTACATCAGTAGTCGATGAATGACTAATAGGACTTTTCTTTCCGTGTGAGGCAGTAATTTGAAAAAAAGTATGCTTGAGTGTCAACCCAAACAGCTCAGGCTCCTCTTTGATGAAGGAATCGGAGTTGCATGGATGAGTTTATTGGAAATGCCAGACACTGAAGTGACAGATGTCTGCCCTAAAGGTTTACAATTCTAAAACCTTTGTTTGCAAAATATTTATGCTGTAATGTTTATATTAAAAGAGAACCCTGTGGATATTTAATACATTAACATTATGATTAAGGCTACCTAAATTATTTTGAAAGCTGATAACAATTATGGGAAGAATTTATTTATGAGTCCAATAAAATGTAAAAAGAAATACTAAAAAATGATATTCCTGAAGAGTTTAGCATATTTTTTTCTTGAATAAAAATTAACACATGTGAACCTAGAATCATATCATGAGAAAGAAATGAAAGTTGACTATCAAATTAATGATGACATGCTTGGAGTTATTTTTCTTATCCAAGTGTGACTATCAAATATGGGGATCTATATTAACATAACACATCAATGCTTAACTCAGGAGTTTGTATCCTTTTGTTGGGTAAAAGCCTCTGTATGCTTTCATAATAAGAGTCTCTATTTCAGTGCAGTCACTTTGTAGAGGTGAGACACAGCATAATGACTAGGATTGTAAAGTGTTTAGAATATGTCTGGAAAATGGTAAGTCAGGCATTGTGAATAAGGCCTTAGCTCACGGAGGCATAATACAGATTGCCACCAAGTTACAGATTTAACATCTGAAAATGAGTTTTTTCTAACTCCACTGAAAATCATCATCCTATTTACCAGATGGATGTCACTTTTATATCAGCTTGTCCTTGGCCTTGGATAAAATTTTTATCTTTAAGAGATGTTTGGGGATGATTCTGTAATGAACCTTTTATAGATATAAGAATACTTTTAGATTCAATGAAATTGTTATAAGTAATGCTATTGTAAGCCTGCCAGTAGGGTTCATCAAGATAAAGTGCTTCCCTCCAAGACCTGATTTTGGTCTCAGGATTTTGGTCTCAGGATCCATATAGTGGAGGGAAAGAACAAACTCCCATTCTCAAGGTTTCCTCTGGCCTGTGAACATTTCCATTGCAGTTAACCCCCAACACACACAGATAAACTAATGAATAAAATGTTAAAGAGTGCTATTCCAGATAACCTGTACAGACTTCTCCTGTTGCTAATATCCTATTGGTTTTGGTGTATTCACATAATCAGTCAATAATTATTAACATGTAATTGCCTCTAATAAGGTCCATACTTTATTTAGATATTATGCCTTGGTATATACTGGATATCTTCTTTTATGTTCCAAGTTTCTATCCATGATAACACATCACCTTAGGCCCCTTTTGACTGCAAAGGTGCTCATATTTTCCTTGTCTGTGATAATGTTTACAGTGTTGAGGAAAGCTGGCTAGCCATTTTGTGGACATTTTGTTGTCTTTTCCTCATGGAGAAAATTGAACTTAAATTCATATGGAGATGCTACTATATACAAATTATAACCAAAATTCAAAAAAGTGGCGGTATCAGATACAAGGTCACAGGAATCCCCACTCGCTACTGATGAAAATTAAAACTGTAGCAGCTACTTGGAAAGATAATTTGGTGGTGTCTTACAAAGCAGGTGTAGCTAAACCATATAATGTAATACTTGCATTCCTAAACAATCACTCAATTCATTTGAAAAACTCAGAAACGGACACATCAGTTTATAGGGGCTTTATGCACTAACATCATAAACTGGAAACTGTCTCCCAACAGATGAATGTATACACAAACTATGGTACGTTTCTACTGTGGGATACCAGAGTTATCAAACAAAGAGGCTAGAAGCCATCAGAGGATGCAGAGGAACATGAGTGCCTATTACTAAGTGAAAAAGAGCTTCTCTAAAATGACTTTACATTTTATGAATTTAAGTTGTATTAATTATCAAGATGGTAAGAAAGACTGATAGGTATTAAGGGATTGAAGTGAGAGTAAAGTCGAAGAACCATTGGGGATTTTTTAGGGCAGTAAAGCTATTGTATGACTTCTAGGCCATCAAAGTTAAAAATCACTCAGAAGATTAAGGAATTTCAGGATAAAATACAGAATGATGAAGGATTTTTTTTCAAATGTGTTATAGGATCGTACTGATGTAGACAGTGGGGAGAGTTGCCCGCCTGCATAAGTTTGGGATGAGTGGAGATGATAAGACTAAGTGCGAATTGAACAGTTGATGAGCTTTGTATTGCAATTGAAACTACTATCCTTGTGTATTAAAATAGGTCGCTAATGTGGATGAATGGTGAATGGCGGGGCAGGCTGGCCAGGTCTTTGCTTGCATGTTGGAAGGATTTACAGAGAAGCAAAGGGAGAAACCTAGAATAATCCGTTTGCTGATGGAGAATTGTAGGCATCATGTATGAATCAGATTTAACTCATATAAGAAGAATAGTGGAGAGTATAAGGAAATAGACACCCCAATTAAGTTGGTTCTATATTTTGAATCTTTTAAACATCTTCATTCCATGTGTTTTTACAAAAAAAAGCTTCCTTTTTGTAAGTCTGCATTTAAACTCTTAGTTCTGTCCTACGCTTTGTTCCTTTCCCTGTGCCACACTATCTTGGGTCTTCAAAATAAATATTGAAATTGTGTAGGGTGAGTCCTCCAACTTTGTTTTCTCTGGTTTTGTTAGCTGTTATCATTCTTATGTCTATGCAGGTAAATTTTAGAGTTTGTGCACATCAATAAAATCACTCATTAGTCAGGATTCCTTCTCAATTGTTACACTTGGCTTTCAATATTTGTTTTTATTCCAACAATTCAAATCCACTTTCTAATATTGGCTTTCAAGGTGGAGTATTCATCTTCAAGATGTTTGAGTTACTACATAACTATTGAAAAAATATTATTCATCCTCCAATGGTGTTTTCTTTAATGTCCATTATTTATTTTAATGTATCAAGTTAAATACTTAAATATTTAAATCCTATTATTCTTAAACTAACACTATAGTACATCAGCGGTTCTCAACCTTCCTAATGCTGTGACCTCTTACCACACTTTCTCATTTCATTGCTACTTCATAACTGTAATTTTGCTACTGTCTTGAATCATAATGTAAGTATCTGATATGCAGGATCTCTGATTAAAAAAAAACTGTGAAAAGGTCATTTGACCCCCTAAAGGGGACATGACACACAAGTTGAGAACCCATCCACTACATAGTAAATGGCCATAACACCTGTACCCAGGACACTTGGTTTAGTTAAGTTAGGAAGTTAGTAAGATCTTAGAATATTTAAGAATTGGAAATTATTCAATAAATATTACTTATTCTTGTATTTAACTCATTTCACTATTAAAAAACACTTAAGAGGTGTTTAACCTGACATAATAGCCTGCTCAAGATGTCATTTCTGGAGCTATTGTTTAATTTCATACGCTTTTTAAAAGCATCTTACATTACATAAAAGCCCCATCGCCATGTAAATGCTTTTAATTCCACCCACAGATACATTAAACATTTGTACTGTTACACTTAATGGATTGTGAGAAAGTATTAAATTGTTATTAAAAGCACAACTCAGATTATGTAAACATCTAAAAATATGTTAGGACTATGAGTGTTGAGAACTTTTTATTGGTTCAGCCTTGCTTGATAATTTGAATTTGTGGACTTAGACTACAGATGTGATCTGTGTAATGCTAAGGTTTTCACTCTACGTCACAATCCCTGATGATATGGCTCAAAGGAAAGGAAAATTCACATCTGTCATTCATCAAATCCTTCTGTTTTTGGAAGGAATCCCAACATATTCTTGTCAGAGTAACTATTGGAAATAACCATGTTAGTGGGTAGAGGTTCAGTTGTTATTGTTTGAAACAGACTAATATTAGTCCTTGTTATAGAGAACCCAATCAATAAATGGCACTTACAACATATTGATAGGACCTTACGATATCTAAATAAGATCAATACATTATTGTAACAAATATTTTCTTTTTGTTAGATGAAAAAAAAGAGAAACTTCTACCCTAAACTTTTGGATTGGGTTAAAATTGTACTAATAGAGGGAATATAAAAATGTTTAAAACTTAATAGGTTTATGTTAATTTATTTGCTAAATCACATTAAAATACATACTTGTGGGGTTGGAAATATGGCTCAGCAGTTAAGTGCACCTGTATTGCAGTGGGGCCAGTTTCAGTCCTCAGCGCCTATGGAGTGATTCACAAACCATTTTTATCTCTAATTCCAGGGAATCTGATTCCTGGTTTTGCAGGTACTAGGCATGTGTATACTGTACATAATATGCATGTACTCACATATGCAGAAAATAACAGTAAGTACATCTTCAAAAATACATATTTAGTAATATTAATATGAAATTATATTCCTATATTTAATATAACTATAGAAAGAAACTTATCTCTTCTAAACATCTAAACTGAACCATGATATAAGCATAGTTATTTACAGTTCTGCACATTTATCATTACTAAAAGTTTGACAATCCATATACTTGAAGCAAATTAATGTATTCAGTGTATGATGTTCTAATTGTATGACTGTGAAATCATTTAAATGGTTTTAATTATTCACATAACAGCCATATTTTTAATTTCTTCTACATGTGCCAGGTAGTCTTCTTGGTGCTATATACACAAATATAAATACTTGAGGGGGGTTATGTTAAGTGGTAGGACAATTTAAAAAGATATTACAAGTTCTGTATTAGCAACAATAACAGAGGTAAGCATAAAGCCACCTCAAGAACCAAGAGCTCTTCCTCTTGTGGGATGTAATTGAACAATAATAGGATGGAGGGAGGGAAATGGGAATCAGGGAAGTTGAAACCTCTAAAAGGGTTAGATGACACCCCTGCTTTGAGGCTAGTTCCAGGCCCTCCCACTGTTTTCCAATATTGGGTGACAGATAGCATTCTCTCTAGGAAGGACAATTCCACACTCCCCATGGATTTTTTTGTAGGCTCTATCACATCCAGGGACATGGAGCCCAAAGAGAGAGGATCCTGTATTATTGTCATCAGAGTAGTTAAACAAATCGATGGAACAGAACAGAAAAGACAGAATTAGACCCACACACATATGGTCAATTAATGTTTGGCAAGTTAACAAATAACTTCAATGAAGAAAGGAGAAGATCTTTTCAATCAGTGGTGTTGGCATTGCTTATATCCATATAGAAAAAGCAACTTCGACCCCCATCTCATGCTGTCTATTAAAATTAATCTTAGATGATTCATAAGCCTAAACATAAAAGCTCTAACTATAAAGCATCTAGTAGAAAAAAAAGACTGTCTTCATGACCTTGAAAGCACAAAGGCTTCCTAGGATGTAGAATTACCAAACATTACAGGGAAAAGTGGTAAACTGGATTTTATTAAAATTGAATACTTTTGTTCATTAGGAGACCCAATTTAAAAATGAATAGGCAAGCCATACATTGAGATAAAACATTTATAATACACATATTTGTCAAGGGACTTGTATCTATAATGTATAAACAAACTGCTAGAATCTAGATGTTTAAAGATAAAATGGCTATTTTTAAATATTAGCAGGCAAAATGTTAAAGATAAACTTAACAATCAAAAAACTTGCAAATGCATAATAATTACACATAAAAATATTCAATATTACTGGTCATCTAAGAAATTTGAGATGAAACCAAAAGAACCACTGTAAAAACATTAAATTCCCTAAAATTAAAAAGACTGCCAGCCCAAAATGCTGGCAGGCATGTGAGCCAACTGAGATTTTATAAATTGGCTATGTGAGTACAAAGTGGTGTAGGCAATCTGGCAGACATGTGAATCAGTAGTTCCACCTCCCAGACTAAAAAGACAGAAGGTTTGTATAGAAACTTGCTTCAAAGCATTCTTTATGTGAGCCTAAAAGCAGACGATCTGTATTAGAACTTTTCTACTGCTGCGATAACACTGCATGAATACGGCAACTTATAGAAGGAAGAGATACTTCGGGCTTCCAGGTCTGCAGGGTTAGAATCCTTGATGGTGACACAAAGGCATGCTGGCAGGAAGAGGAAGATAAGGGCTTATATCTTGAATCACAAGCATGAAACATGATAATTAACTCAAAATGGTGAGTCTTTAAACATTTAAATCCCACCTTCACTGACATACTTCCTTCATCAAAGCCATGCCTCCTAAAATTCCCAGGTAACACAACACCACAGCATACTGGGGACATTCTCATCCATAGCATCAACTAGAGAATGAATGGATTCCTTGAGATATGGTCATACAACAAAATGAATTAGCTGTCAACACCAACACACAACACAAGGACGAATCTCAAAACAAGCTTAGAACTTAGGTATAAAAGTCCTGTATACTACATAATTTAATGTACACAAAAGTCCTAGAGAGAGCAAAACTTCTGGTTTTTATGTTATGTGGGTGGTTTCTCTTTGGTAGGCATCAGTAGACTAGGAAAAGCTCTAAAAGAGTTTTCTGGAGGCATCTGTAGCTTGACTGGGAATATATGCTACAAATACAGCATTCACAGAAATGCACTGAATGTTTAAGATCTGTTTATTGCACTGCATATATCTGACACTTTAATTTAAATATATATATATATATTTTTTAATCTAAGGCTTTGATTTTCCAAGTTGTGTTTGTGTGTGTATGTGTGTGTATGGTATATGTAAACATGCATACCATATTAAATAAGCTCCTTCATATACTGTGAAATATATTATGATGCTTCTTTATTAATGCTTCTATAAATGTTTTTTTAATATTAAATTTAGTCAGTTTGCAGGTTCTGGTCATTGCACTAGATCAACATGTCCCTAAGCCATTTCCTCACCATTGTGCTTACTAACCCAGACATCATATTGTTGTTCTACCAAATACCTGTGGTATGAACTGTTCTTTTGTTTGTTCATATTATTGATTGGCTTTTGTTGCTGTTTGCGGCAGATTCTCAGTACGTAGTTTAGACTGGAACCAAACTTGTAATCCCCCTGCCTCTACCTCCTGACTGAGCCACTGTGCCCAGTTAGTTCTTTCTTCTGAGTATTCTTAGTAATACTCGCTTTATTCAAACCCTCCCGTGGCTCCCACTGTCCACATGCTCAGAACTCATAGAATTTAATGACATTTAAAATAAAGGTAATTTTGAGACATTCTAGACTGTGTGTTTTATGGTTATAATCATGGACAGTGTTTGTTACAGCCCCCTGAAGTGAGGGCAGTTTATTTACCTTGAGTATATGGATGAGACATTAATAGATTTATTGGACAGCTCACTCAAACATGAATAATGAGGAAGCGACAGAGCCAGGACTAGGACATCTATTGTCGGATTCCTTAGGATGTGCACTTACATTTCCTCTATTAACAGTGAGTTCCAGCCACCCTTTCCTAGACTTACCACCATAGCCAGCCCTGGGTACCCCCTCCACCAGCTAGCATCTGTATGTTCTCTGTCTTCACAGTTCTTTTGTTCCAGCGCCCTGTGTCTCCAGAGCCCTCTGACCTTGCAGATTGTTCACTGTTCCAGTCCCGCTCCAGTGCCTATTTCTTAGGGCCATGTGTCCCAGGCTTCTCCAGAGTCATTCACTCACATGTTTGGGCACCTACCACATGTTCAACATAGTCCGTTTTTGCGGCTATCGTTTTTTAAAATGATGTGGTTGTACATTCTACCTTGCTTGTCGCAGTGCTGCTAGAACAAAGCTGCCTTCCCAGTCGCTTCCCCAGAAAAGCTTCAGAGCAATTGTTGGTTAGCTTAGTCAATGTTTTATCTTTCAAACTAGTATCAACTTTCCTCTGCCTAATTTTGCTCCCACTGTAAACAGTCTGTCGTTTGGTAATCAAATGGTTTCAAGTTCATCTAAAAAACTGAAATATCAAAAAAAATTGCTTTCCAGGCTCAGTAACATTCTGAGGTCACTCCTTAACCATGCTGTAGAATGCTGAATATTTTAGAACTTAAAATGACTGGCTAAGATGTTAATCTGCCCTGCCAGCTGTTGAGGAAACAGATTGCTCCCAGCATATAAATAAGTACTGTTATGTCTCTATAAAATTCAAGACTTTGAATGGCATATCTGATTAGACTGAAATGAAAAAGAAAGAATTGTCATAAACAAGAAGCTGAGTAAAAAGATGAATTTAGTAACTACCTATGGTGTGTCTTTCCATCAGTGAACGTAGACACTCAATAAAATACTTGCAATCTTACAGGTACTAACACAGGCCTGGGTGCTGTTTAATCACACTCGTGGTAATTGCTGCCTTTTGTGGATTTATTGCGAAGGAGAGACATTTGAATGTCAGTATCACAATTAATTTTTAGCCAGTAGTATTAGAGTAGCATCTTTAGTGTCTACTTGTATGATAATTAAGATAAAATTCCTGTGCTTCTGGTCATATGAATTTTACCTAAAAGTATCAAGAATGAACAGTGGCAACTCTTATAAATGCCCATGTGTAACGGGGAATCTTGCATTCCCATTGTAAATAACCACAGTGGTATGTTTTTCAAGAGTTGGTTTCTTGGTCTCTGCTGTTCTTATGCACAGGCTTACTTACCTTGTTTATGATGTTTTCTTCTAGTTGTAAAAGTGCAGCTTTTTTTTAAACTGAAATTATAACTGTCTTAGTTACTGTCCTGTTGCTATGAAGAGACACTATGATCAAGGAAACTTATACAAAAGCATTTAATTCGAGGCTTGTTTAAAGTTTCAGGGGATTCGTCCATAAAGGCAGGAAGCATGGCAACAGGCAGGCATGGTACCGGAACAATAGCATCTATTCTAGTCCGCAAACAGGAAGCAGAGAAAGGAAGAGAATGAAGAAGGTGGGGAGAGAGAAGGCAAGAGGTAGAAGGAGAAAGAGAGCGAAAGAGAGCACAGAGATCAAAGGTTAGCCAGACTGGGCCTGGCATGGGCTTTTGAAATGCTAAAGACTCCCATTGACAACCTCCTTCAGCACGGCCACACCTCCTCCTAATCCTTCTCCAAAACAGTTCTCCTAACTGGGATCAAGTATTTGCATACTTGATCCTGGGTGGGAGGCACACTCATTCATGACACCAGGAAACAATGTAAATTGAACCTAGACCCAGTAAATGAAAAAGTTGAATATTCAAACTAAGCACTGAGAGAAAATAACAAAAAGTTTTGAAAAAAAAAACTACATTGTTATCAAACCTACAAACATTTCCTGAACGTTGAACTTGGCTCCCTAGCTTTGTTTTAGACCCTGAAGACTACATAAGCACACAGCGGAAACATGGGAGAACTCATCCCATGAACTCATTAAGGTGGTAAAAGCATGAGGAAGAGCATTGACTGAGGTCTTAGAACTTCCAGGAATTACTTCTCAGGTATTGTGCAAAAGAATCAAAATTAAACAATAAAAACTCAGTTCATTCATCTGAGATAAATGCCACCCATAGAAGGAAAAAATGAGAGAGACACGAACTAATAAGCTCTCTTAAAGTTCCAGAATTAAGCAGGGAAAGAATAGGCTTGCAAAACCCTTGGAGCACACTACTCAGTCTTGCTTTCGTACTTCTGGTCTGCTAAGCAGGGTTCACCTGGATTGCAAGGAATGATCTGTGTGGTGGCTCTTGACAGCATCCACCACAGAAGAGTCAGGAAGAGCCACAGGTAGTAGTACTAGGCATGGAGCCAGACCACCAAGGAAGACACAGGCATGGTGCCAACACACTGGCTTTTCACATGCCTTTTAGTCTGCTCTGTGAATCATTGTGGTCTGCAAATGCCAATGAGAAACCCTTTGGCAAAATCAATAACCTATGCTGCTAAATCAACAGCTATGGTCACCACGGGAAATTCGCTCAGTAAAAGTAGAAAGCCTGAGGCTCTTCACTTATTCTTTAATAAGAATTTTTTATATGGGCTCATATATACCTACACAGACATGCCTTCACTGCAGTGTGTATCCACCATTTTGTTGTACCCTTCAGATCCTGGTGGGTTCACTGCCATTGTCTCATCTTCATGGTGATGCTCTGAGCTCTGCTGGATGCAGATCTCATCCCTGGAAACATGTGTCTCACACACATCATATACTGCTTAGCTGCATCTTCTCTAGCTATTGACCTTGAGCCCACTAACTTTCCTATGTTTCTTTGGTCTTGGTGTTTCTATACCCCTGACCTAGGTGAATTTTTAAGGCACTTCCTTGCTAAACACCATACAATCCACTGAGCAACTTATTATGGACTGAACTCTATTTCCACAACATTCTATTTTTAATTCATTATTTTTTTATTAATTACAGTTTATTCACTTTGTCTCCCAGCTGTAGCCCCCTCCCTCATCCTCTTCTAATCTCATCCTCCCTCCCTCATTTCCTCCCATGCCTCTCCTCAATTCCACTGATAGGGGAGGTCTTTCTCCCCTTCCCTCTGACCCTGGCCCATCAGGTCTCATCAGGAATGGCTGCATTGTCTTCCTCTGTGTCCTGGTACAACTGCATTCTCCCCAGGGAAGGTGATCAAAGAGCCAGCCACTGAGTTCATGTCAGAGACAGTCCCTTTTCCCATTTCTAGGGAACCCACTTGGAGACTGAGCTGCCATGGACTACATCTGTGCAGGGATTCTAGCTTATCTCCATGTATGGTCCTCTGTTGGAGTAGCAGTGTCAGAAAAGACTCCTTTGGCCAGATTTTTTGGTTCTGTTGTTCTCCTTGTGGAGCTCCTGTCCCTCCAGGTCTTTCTGTTTCCCCCTTCTTCCATAAGATTCCCTGCACTCTACCGACAATTTGGCTGAGTCTCAGCATCTGCTTTATTATGCTGCTGGGTAAAGTCTTTTCAGAGGCCCTTGGTGGTAGCCTCCTGTCCTGTCCTGATGTCCCTCCCATTTGCCTTTCTGAGTGAGGATTGATCATCTTACCCAGGGTCCTTCTTCTTCCTTAGCTTCTTTAGGTGTACAGATTTTAGTATACATTCTTATCGGTTGGTACTTGGAGATGAGATCTTTGGGAGGAAGTGATTAGGCTCAGGTGGAGTCTATCATAAGAGTAAAGATTAATATTCTCAGAGTTTTCTGATTCTTTTTCCACATGAGTAAACAATTATAATGCAGCTATCTGGAAGCCCAGAAAATGTTTTTTCATAGGACCATATCTTTGATTTCCCAACATCTGCAGTTATGAAAAATGAATTTGTTGTTTTAGCCACATAGTCTATGGTATTTTGCTATAGTAATACAAGCATTCTAGAACCAGAAGCAACATTTAAATGAGGAAAACAAGACTCAGAATGTAAGTACTTTATTTTAGAATCTAATTTTGTCTGATAGTCCATTGTTCTAAAAAGTGCTTGCTCTTGTATTAGTTCACTGAAAATTGGATATTTTCACTTCGTTGATATACTAACATCCTATTTCTCAAGTTGAAATAAGGTTTCAATTATCCGTCTTCCTTTTGGATAGGATGATCAAAGGCTACCACCTTAATGATGGCATGCATGCTATATTTAGAATATTTTTAGAATGTATTTTTAGAATATTTTTAGAATATATTTTAGGTACATCTCTAAGATTTATCTTTCTTATATGTGTAAATGGATTTGTAGAAGGACATATAGCTACATCTCTTTCAGTAGCCTGTAGAACTTAATCTACCAAGTTTCTGAAATGATACCCTCAACTGCATACTAAACACAAAAGGATTTTAATAAGTAATATAGATTATCGTGTAACAACATTTCCGTTGGAGAATATGCTGTGGTCTCATAAAATTAATGTGATAAAATACTTATTCCATACTGTTTCTACTATACTTTCATATGCCTAGAAACATGAATATTTCACCATTGCCTTTACTATCTGATACAGTAATCATATCTATATATGAATCCATACAGCAATAGGCATATGGTTATATAGATGATAATTTTACTTACAGTAGGCTATAGTGGGACATATTAAACTTTTTCCATTGCTGATCCCATTTTTCCTTATAACTTTTCTCATGGCTCCAATTATACAAGTACAGAAACAAGTCAAATATTTACTGATAATAAAGCGTAATGAACTTTGTTTAAAAATAATCCTTTGGTATACAAACAATATTACTATTCATTAAAGATTAAACAAAATTTGCATTATAATGAGATGATGTGTTTATTTATTTCTACATAAAGAATTAAGTCTTTGATGATTTCTTGACACTGGAGAGTTGTCAACAAAGCCTTTTTACTACTTTTCTGTGTTGATAGATATCCTAATTATTTTATTCTTTAGAATTTTCATGTGTGTTCTCAGTGTGTTATGATTGTGTTCAACCCATTTCCCTTTGCCAATTCTCCTCTCACGCTGTCAGCACATCTCCCGGCCAGCTTCAAGTCTCTTCGGTTTTTTAAGACAATGGCATTCAGTGATTGACACCCATATGCTCCTGGCTGTGGGACCACCCACTGGAGCCTGAGAAACTTACCAGTGACTAGAACCTCAAAGAAAACGGATTCTCCCTCCTGTAACTAGCCTCTGCTGACAATAGCTCCACAGCTCAATATTTTGATCAGTATTTTGATTTTATAACCATGAATGCTGAGAATGCAGTTACAAAAAAATTATATATGAAGCACAATGGTAAAAGTATGTTTGAGGACATATCTATCCTAATCCCAAGCCAAGATTCATTTAAAAATCTTTTGTGAAACCCAAGTTGGCCACTCAACCTGCAGTTTTTAAAACTAACCATTCTGATACTCTACAATCAAATGGTATACTATTCATTACAATAGTGTATTGTAATATTTACGTACAATCATTTGAGGAACTCCATAGATTTTTTTCTTAATGGCTAATACCAATTTTCACTCTCTCTAGTGGCACCCAATGACTTCTTTTCTACAAATCCTCTCCACATGGGATCAGTCACATTTCCAGCGAAGTCCCTGTAACACATATGAAATGCTCTCTCACTCAGGTTCTAATGTTTTATCTCACTGATGAAAGTGAGGGTAAGCACTTTTAATGTTCCTTAAATATTGTGTATAAATATTTTTATATTTATTTATATATTTATAAATATATATTTATATATTGTAGTATATATAATAATATGTATGATACATGCTTAGTGATGACCTGAGAAAATGTTATCTAAATGAAAATCTCAAATGTCAAGGAAATGTTTTCTGTGCATAAACCCAAACACACTAGAAAAATGAGATTACATCAAATACAAAAAAAAATCCATGCAACAATAAAAGTAATAAACAGAGTAGAAAGATTATAGACAAAATGAATAATACATTTTAATTGTTTATTCTATAGGACATAAATATTTAACATATATGTAACTAAAAGATATCAATAAAACAACTTGATTATTAAGTAAAGCAATGTATCTATATAATCACTTATGAAAAGAAGACATACAAATGTCCAACATGTATGTTAAAAGTGCTTACCCTCACTATTCATCAGTGAGATAAAACATTAGAGCTTGAGTAAGAGAGCATTTCACATGTGTTACAGGGACTTCACTGGAAATGTGACTGACCCCATGTGGAGATGATTTGTGGAAAAGAGGCCATTGGGTACCACTAGAGAGAGTGAAAATTGGTATAGCCATTAGGAAAAAATCTATCGAGTTCCTCAAATGATTGAAAGTGAATGTACTGGACTCACAGGGGCTCACAGAGGCTGAAGCAATGATCATGGAGCCTGCATGGGGCTGAACTAGGTCCTCTGCATGTATGCTATGGTGCTTAATGTTCTTTGGGACTCCTAACATTGGGGGTTGGGTATGTGCCTGACTCTTTTGCCTTAATATGAGGGTTTGTGCTAGTCTTATTGTAAGTTGTTATGCTGTGTTCAGTTGATATCTTTAGAAGACCTGTTCTTTTCTGAAGAGAAACAGAGGAGTGTATATGGGAGAGAGGGGAGGTGGGTGGGTGGGAGAAGAGGAAGGGGAAACTGTGGTCACAATATAAAGTATGAGAGAAGAAAAATAAATAAATAAAAAGAAAGTGGCTGTATCACACGATCCAAAATCCTCCTGCACATGCATTCACCGAGTGTGTGTTTACAATTCCGTGTGTGTGTGTATGTGTGTATGTGCTGTGTGGGCTTACATGTGTATGTGCTGGGCAGAGGGCAAGGTCCAGCCATCCCAGCCTATCGCTGAACCTTCAGCTTGTTGGTTTACCTGTAGTAACTGATGGACAAAGTCTTGCCTCTACTCAGAGTGTTACAGTTACAGGTGTGGGCCACCACACATGCCTTCCGATATCTAATGAGTCTCTGCCCCAGTCCCCATATTGCTTCCTAAAAACAACTTTGTTAGGTCAGAATTTTACCAAATAAAATAAGACATAAGAAAAAACATTCTGTTTTCCATAATGAAAATACTATGTTTCTGTAAGACCAGGACATAGCGATCTCAGATCTACTCAAGATGTCTCAGAATCATGTCAGAATACATAGTACAAAGCAACCCGGCTGTCAGTTCAAAGCCAAGGTTGCTAGGACGCTCGGAGGTGAGCATAGAATTGCCGCAGACCACTGACTGTAAATTGGCTTTTGGTCATTATGCATTCAGGAACTTCTGCCTTATTATTATTTTGGACCCTATATTCAGGTTCACAGCTCCAATGTGATTGCCACACACAAAATAAGAAGCTGATATCTTCAGGTAAATCTGACATTCATACCCATAAACACACACAGCAACACACACAAGTCACCAAGTTAACACATTCTTTATATAGTACCTCCACATTGAAAACACGTGACTATATTTCACTGTTGCCACATTTTGGTGAAATTGAGGTATATGAGCAAGAAAAGAGAAATTAAAAGTGTGGTTGTTTTTTTTTTTTTTTTCTTCTAAGCTACCTTGAATGCTTTCTCAAAAACAAAGGCAGCTCTATTGAAAGGACTCAAAACAAAGGGCAGCTGAGCTGTGGCTGCATCCTTTGGAGAACTGCGGCACACCAGTCCCATGGGAGAGGGCACCTTCACCTACGGGGCCCGCTGCTCAGCACAGTGCTGCTGCTTCAGATCTGCACATCCTATGGGATTTTGGTATCTGGGTCTTAATTTATTACGCCCCTAGGGTCAGGATTATTAGGCCCAAGGATTATTAGAACTCTCTTTCTATCTTTAAAATTGGTCCTTTATAGAGTGGATCATTTAAAGTGTAGTTTTATGTAAAAACTCTGGATATTTTATTTTCCCAGGTATGCTGGTCAGTTTCTGTGAACATGACACAAACCTAGTCGTATCTGGGAAGAGGGAATCTAAAGTTAAAAAAAGGCCTTTATAAGATTGGCCCTTAGGCAAGTCTGTCTGTGGGGGATTTTATTTATTAGTGATGAGTGTGGGAAGGCACAGCCCACTGTGGGTGCTGACACTCGTAGGTTGGTGGTTCTAGGTAGTATAGGAAATAAGACTGAGCAAGCCGTGGGGAGTGAGCTAGTAAGCACTGCCCTCTGTGGCTTCCACTTCAGGCTCCTGCATTGACTTTCTGCCCCGATTTCCACTCAGAGACCTAGTGTGACCTGAAAGTTGTTGCTTTTGGTCATAGCAATGGAAACCCTGAGTAAGATCCCAAGCCAAAACGCAAACTGAATATAAAATCATGTCAGTTGTTTTCATGTTACATCATCAGCTGTACTCCAACCCATCATCTCTTGGTGTAAGTTTTAGACAGCCTGTATTCAACCTGAAGACAGAGCTGTAGCTATGCTGCTGTACATGGGGCAGGCAGCAGGCATGGCATGATTCCTTGAATCATATGTGATTAATATGATATGTGGCCCAAGCCAATTTATTCATATAAATCACACCTTTCGAAAGAAGAATTAACCAAACAATTTTTATGCCTATGAGCAGAAGTGAAGTTTATGCTCTTAAGACTTCTTTCGGTGGACCTTGGATTGCATATGCAGTGAGCTGTGACACAAACAGAATTTACCCTCTTACAGTAAGGTGGCCACTTAGTGACAGACAACTGATCTGTCTCAGAAGCCCATCCTCAACTTTGTTTATGACCATTTGTCAAAAAGAGGTTCCTCTTTTAAAGTCTTCAGCGTATGGTGTTTCTTCTGTTGCTCATTTCTTTATAGGAAACGGTGTTTCTGTCATTGAAAACTGTGATTTTCTTTCTGAAGACTGTGATGAAGTCTTATATGGAAAACTCTGAGACTCTGGGGTTGTTGACCTCACCCCTCCCAGTTTAAGTGAGAGCACAAAGGCTCTCAGGGAATGTGACAACAGAAGGGAAATCTGTCTGGGGGAAATAACACAACTAAGAGCATAGTGAGAAATAATACAAGTAAAGGCACAGCCTAGACCCAGGACTACTGTAGAGGACATGACATTACTCCAAACAAAAGGTCAAAAGGTTGACGCAAGGACACAGCATCCTGTGGTCCTCCAGCCATGGAAGATTTGCCTGCTGTTGATATGCAATGTTGACTTGAGAAGGAGAGGAAGGCTTCCAGAAGAGTAGAGGAGAGGGTTGGATCCATGAAGAGTGTGAGAAAATAGTTGCTTAAGTAGAGAATGCAAACTGTATAATGATGAAGACCCAGAAAACTAAGCGAGAAGCAGGAGGGATTGATAATGAGTTTATGTTTGACATCGTGAACCAACAACACCATCCGTCTGGGTATGCACACTAAACAGGACTCCTTTCAAGACAGAAATCTGGGCTGGAGATAGAAGACATTGTCTGGGCTCAGGTAGGAGTAGGAACTAAAGAAAGCATACCAGATGCCATCTGGATAAAGAGAAGAAAGTAGAACTACAGCCGATAGATGGAGAGAAGAGGTTGGAAGGACAGGGAGGGGACAAGCAAAAGAGAGTCTAAGAAGTGATAGTAGTTGAGGCCAGAAATCAGCTGGCGCAGGTACCCAGGGATTTCAGACATCCTGAGCTGGCACCATGGGACCTCATCATGGGATTTTCCAATTGGAATAATTTTCTTTAGAAGATGTTCTCTTTGAAGTACAGTGGGAAAAAAGGAATGAAGCGAGCAAGGGCTAGCCTTGGTGAAATCCTCCCAAAGTAGTTAGTCTTTGAAAAATAGCATGTGCTAGGAGTGTTGGAAACATGTCAGCTCCCGGTGAGTGTTGCCGTATGGAAATGTGAGGCCAAACTCCCAGCAGTTTTGATTTTCTCAAAGGAAATCTATGTTCTATTTTTATTTTTTAATATGAAATTTGCATATGTTAAGCTCTTGACTCAAATTCTTTAAAACCTAGCTCAAATCAAATAAAACTCTAGCTTTAGGTGAGCGTAGCCTCGAGGCTGCAGGTTGCTGCTGCGGTTTCAGAGGCTCTCACTGAAGGGAATAGACCCAGGGCAGTGTGTGGTGTTCTCCACAGTCAGCTTACTGCTTACTCACAGAGGATTTAGACATGGGAGGATTATGTTTAGATAGGAGTAAATGCTTGGCTCGAAGCTAATACTCTTACAATAGTGCAACAGCCATATAAATATAAAGAGTTGTTAAAAGAATGCTTGGAAATTAAATCCTGAAACATTTCCATTCAAAATGGTTATTGCTCTTTTTTTTTTCTATCAGTTTGGGCTTCTCATTACCTATTAGCATGATTTCCTTCAGACCACTGGTAATTGACCACAGCGGTAGAGCAAAGATCAATGTGCAATTTCTATTATATAACAACATTGAAAATCAGCACTGATTAGAACTTCAAATCTGACACTACCAGGACAGTAGATAAGCACACCTCGTCAGTCCTTGGCAAGGCATTTTTAAATTGCCTGACTTCTTCACTTGTATTTGTTGAAGTCCAGGGCTGGACTTTGCCGGAGACACAAACTCATTGAGAAGAGAAGAGGAGAGAGAGAATATGACTACAAGTATTTTCAGTCAGGGTTCTCTGTAACTTTGCTTTCTAGGACTCATTTCCTTTGATATCTCAGTAGCCACATTATTCTAAGGATATTTGTTCTACCCAGACTCAACAGAGTAGAAATTACAATTTGTTTAACTCTAGACACACAGACTACTTGATTACTGAAGGTGAATTCTGAGTTGAGAGTGGAGAGCAAAGGCCTTCTGAGACCTGTGTCTTCCTCCCCCTCAGATGCAAGTGTCATATCAGGACATCTGTCTTCATTATGCTCAGCGTTGTGCATTCACTGGTGAGAAAACTGGGCCACAAAACAGTTCAGAGGCCAGTACATGGCCCCATACTTAAGTGTGTTTCACTGTCTGACACCAGCACTTGCATCTACTGGGATCTCGGTCAAATTAAATTCTAGGGGACTTGTTCTACTGAGCCTCTGGAGCAAAATGCGTATTTTCTTCCTGAAGTAACCTTGGGCTTTCTTGAGCTGCAGCCTGTGGTTACAGATAGGGCTTTCTACTTCTTTAAAAATTGCAGAAGAAAGTCTCTGAATTCAATTCCAGTGATTTCCAAAGAGATGTGAATTTTAATTGTGAGTAATAAGGCCCATTTCATTTCTTATATTCCTCTCTGTTTGAAGTAATTTTGTTAAGTTGCCATTTTTTGCTTGGCCTTGACCATGTGCAAATTGCTAGGAAGAGACCTCACATGTGTCTCAGATTCTTTATCGAGTCAGAGTGCCTACAGGTGGTGCTACTCAGGGTCTATGCAATGGAAGGCGGACTCGTCAGATTATAAATTATTAACCCAGCCTTTTCTAGAGTGATCCAAAGGATGCTGACAGTTGTGGCAGGCATAGATTCCAAGGAAAAGCATTGGTCAATCCTTATTTTTATTTTTTTTTTTCTCCAGAGGCTTACATGTGTCTCTGTTCTTTGCCAAATTTCAAAGGGACATCCCCAGGTTTTGTCTTTTAACTAAATATATGTACACATTTAACTGTACAGATATAAATATTTAAATATATAAGAATATTTGCAACCCACCAATGTAATCTCTACATCTCTTTATATAGATATTAATGAGACGATAAATATGAACAGACTTTATAGGTATACACCTTCATAAAACTATTTTTGAAGAAAAAAATTATGCTCCTCTGTAGCCACCCAACACAGGCTTAACATCTGTTTCAAAGTGCGTTGAAAATCCAGCAACTCAATGTCAATTGGATGTGGCTTCACGGTATGCTGGTTTGATTATGGCTCTCACTGGGGGAGGAGAGCTTTCCGATGCCATCCAAACCTCCGGAGTGCTATTCAAAGCAGCTGGTATTCTATATATTACATAATTATGAAGCACACAGTGTAGTTTAGAATACTTAAGAGGCACTGGGGGCCCACTTCTCAAAATATTTACAGCCTTTTATTCGTCTAAAAACAATAATTTGCATGCCTAAAATGACTTGTGTACCTTTGCCTTGCAAATTTCCTTTGGTCTCTTTTATTCTGGTAAATCCTGCCCTGAGAACAGCAGTGTTTAGTGGGGAGTAAGCCACGGGGAAATGTGGTTGGCAAGTTAGAAAGGCTTAATCATTCTTTCCAAATATTTGGGTATCTGGGGGACATGAGAAGAGTCATAAAAGGGGAAGGTCTGGCTTGAGGGTGGAGTTGAGGAGTAGATTTCCTACTTCATATTTGGGTTTGAGTTGATAGTTTTAAGATGAACAAGAGAGCAAGGGGTCCCCTGTGAGAAACAAGCCTAGCAGTGAGCACATACCAGGCTGCATCCAAAGGTGGCGGGTGCCTAGCCAGCGGCCGGCTGCTGGCATGGCTACTTATTTAGAGAAACATAATGGGATGGTATAAGATCAGTACCTACAGTGAGGCAGCGAGGTGTGATCTCAGGTCTCAGCACAGAACTATGACCTCCTGGATCAGTGAACCCAATGTGCAGTGTGCGGCCTCATCTACGCCCTCATCTGTGTTCACCATACCTCTCAGCCAAGCCATTCACTTGGGAAGCATACATTGTACCTTCTGGGTATGGATGCTCTATGGGTTGATGAAGGTCTGAAGATAGACTAAAGGAAGAGGAGAAAGGAGGCACAAATGTAGTGAGTATGTCCGCCACATGGCACTTACAGCGCGTGAGCCAGTCAGTGGCACAAACCTATATGGCGAACATCAATGAGTCAATGCGGCCTGCTTATTTATAAAAATTTAATAAGAAGGGATATCATTGTGTACCACATGCTTGCCTTGAACTCCTAGGGTCAAGTGTCCACATGGTCCCCTCATGCAATCAAAAGCTTTGGTGAACTTGAGGTGAGTGATGCAAATGCTATGTGCATAATACAGGAGGCTTTTCCCTGGGAACTTCGGGCTTTTTGCAGGAGAGAATGTTCTCTGAAATAGCGATCAAAAGTGTAATGCAGTAAATAAATGAATCAGGAATGGTCCTTTATCATCATTATCAGTATTCCATCACCCCATGCTTTAAGGTCAGAGGGTAGATTCATGGCAGCCTCTCCACAAGCTTGTAAGGAACATACTGGGACATGTAGGGCATGAAGATGTCACAAAGCAGCAAGAAATTTCCAGTTCTGTTGTAATTTTCCAGGACCACCGCCACTTACAGGATTCATCTCTTATTGAAAGCTGCATAGGAATAGAGAAGACCCAGGAAGGGAAGGTTCAATATACATTAAGGAGAAATGGCAATCAGGTGATACCTGAGGCAGACATGGCAGGAAAGCTGCTCTAGGAAAGGCCTGGAAGTGGGAAAGGAGTGGAGGAATGTACGGAGAGAGTGAGGAGACACGTGCAAAGGAGAGAGTGAGGAGACACGTGCAAAGGTTTTGTTCATGTAGAGACTACATGTTTTGATACAGAATGAAAGCTTCCCTGGGATGCTTGACTTCTTTCTAGTGGCAAATGTCTGTCAGGGATAAAGCCTGGGTCTTCAGGAGTTATTAAAAACACCAAATGGCATGAGGGTGGCCTTATTCCAGTCATACAGGCCACCTCCAGGACCCAGCTGAGGGCTGGAAATGCTGGGACAGAGTCACATGATCCAGCCCAGAAATAGAACCTGATAGAACATTCTATCCCTCACTGAAAGAGAATTTAGACAGTGAATAGACTAGTAGTAGACTGAAAACTAATAAGATCCTACGGAGTTAAGGATTAGTAAGCACTTCTTCCTATGTTGGAAGTGGGGACAGAAATCAGAGAGAGGTATTTCAGAGGATAGAAAGAAGCAAATTTATAAGAGGAGCTTGTCTGGAGTTGTGATATCTCCCAGGGTTAATGAAAATTGGCATATTAGAGATTTTTGTTAAATAGTTTTCCATTACTCTTAGTGCACACATTCACAAGGTAACTATGTGACATGGTAGATAGGTTAATTTGATTCACTGTAATTTACTGGCTATATATTCCCCATAATGTCATGCTGGAAATCTCAAACATATGCATAAAATATATTTTAAAGAGTGGTATAACTGTTAAATGTGAAGCACACGATGACAATTGTAGATGAATATTAATGTAATATTATCATATACAAAAGGTAATAAAATAAGCAAAAATCTTAGTGATGTTTATTTTGGACAGAGTTGTGAAAAGACATTTACTTTTTTGTTTGTTTGTTGTTGTTGAGACAGAGATTCTCTGTGCATCCTTTGGTGTCCTGGACTCATCCTGTAGACCTGGTGGGCCTCTACAGGTCTAACAAAAGATCTTTCTGCCCCTGCCTCCCCAGGGCTTGGGCCCTTGGTAAATACTATTTATAATATGACTGCGATGGAATTTGAGGAAACAATCGGTTGCTCAACGTCCTTAGCCATCAGGGAGATGCAAATCAAAACGACTCTGAGATTTCACGTTACACCCACCAGAATGGCTAAGATTAAAAACTCTAGTGACAACGCATGCTGGAGAGCTTGTGGAGAAAGAGGAACTCTCCTCCATTGCTGGTGGGAATGCAAACTTGTACAACCACTCTGGAAATCAATTTGGCACATTCTTAGACAGTTAGAAATAGTGATTCCTCAAGACCCAGCTATACCACTCTTAGGCATATATCCAAAAAATGCTCAAGTACACAACAAGGACATTT
>CM053767.1:53618142-53646249 GCA_028658305.1 Pachyuromys duprasi | reverse complement strand
AAAAGGAAGAGGGAAAAATGCAAAAGCTTTGGGAATCAATACTAATTATGAAACAATCAAAAAGAGTGGTGTGCATACATGAATTCAAAAGAGTTAGAAACTTTTCTTGCAACATGCTTCTCAGTCTTACATAATTCCGTAAAAGAGGGCATTGTAAATATAAAGTTCTTTCTTGCCCAGGTGGCTAATGTACTTCAATCATTCATTCAGTGGATATCTATAAAATGTCCTGTATTCTAAACACTGCAACGAAAGAAAACTTCTGACCTCTTAGAAAATATTTTTGTGTTTATTAGTTCTAGTGTGGAGTTATAGGGAGTAGGAAATATGGAATTAGAATGAATAGACAGTAATCTTTTTAGAAATGAATATTTGCTTTGGGAGTACATCTTACTACATGTTCTGAAATGTATCATTGTAATGGATGGTTAGTATTTTCTGGACTATTTAGAAAAGATAAAGGGAAGGGATTTTCTTAGCTTGGTTCTTGCCTTATCTAAACGGGTATTTTGTGGCCATGGAAATGGCAATTATCATAAATATCTCAACTGGCATTTTTTATTAATATGAGCTTCCATAACACAGATGAATCAATCTGACATTTCCTTTCCTTTAGCTCTTTGATCACCATAATAATTGATTCTATTACAGGTGGGCAGTGTGCACTTAATTTTCCTTACTGAGTCTGGGTGATTTAATATCATCAATGAATTATGAGTTGAAGATATATTCCAAAGTTTAAAGATTTCATAATTTTCCTGATGATTTCCCTTCCTTACAAATTTCATGGAAGAAAATAATCTATTCATACTTTACATATATTTACTTATTCGTGTGGAGTGGTGTTTCAACTCTAGGTTCTGTTTATATAAGCTATCCATAGGAACTAGTTTTAATTCATTTATTTTTACCATGATTATAACTTTTAGTTGAGCAAATATTGAACTTTATTAATCCCACCTGTGTATCCTGCTGGGTAATAATATGTATTGGCACATGTATTTAAGATTCTTCAGGCTTTGAACAAAAATGTTGCCATGGGAACCTGCTCTCATAGCCCACAGTCCTTTGCAGAACTACACCTGCCTTATGGTAGAGGTTTCCATGGCAACATTTTTGTTCAGGGAACACAGAACTTGAGCAGAATATGCCGGGAGTCTCTTTTAAATATGTGCATTGGTACTGGAGGCACTGCTGTACTTAATATGCGTGTTAAGAGCAGGTGGCCCCATGGTGGGCAGCCATGCCTTTCTTGTTTCCACCGAATAGGCTTCTATTGAGTTCAGTAGCTCCCATGCATTGGACCAGGAAATTAGAGCAATTTTTAGTTTCTTTCGCATCTTACTTGCCACTCTCCCTTCATGGGACTCTCCCCCCAGAGTACAATAATAATTTTGTGACAACGCAAAGTTGGGAGGAAAGCCCATGTAACATACGTCTGGCCAAGTCCAATGGCTCCCTTTTTAATGGTCAGCATCAATCTTGGGGCCTCTGATGCTACAGAATGGCCAGCTAATGGTTTCTCAGCTCTCTCGCATATGCTTCCTCTAAGAAAGGTTATGGGCTCCAATAACAACATGTCATGAAGATAAGGTGAGAATTAGTTTTTGTATTTTTGATTCAGTGTCTAGTCTCTTTATCTGTTAAATTAACTTTGAGTGTAAAAGATGTTGACAACTCTTAAATTAAAATGACCCAAGCTTTTTACTTGCTCATCATTCATATGTGTCATATTATATTCATAACTAGCATCAAACTGGAAGAATGTGCCATTGTCTGGCAACAGATAGTCTAGGCTCATCATTATCCTATATTATGGCTTTATCAGCTGTTACATGCTTTCTCATCCATCAGGACCCTGCTTACATGCTGGCACATAGCTGTTTCTTGGCATGTCTCAAAAGAGACAACAGTGGCATTTGCATTATCCTTGGTGGCTGTTTCCCATCCAAACAGCAGCTGCGTATGGGGCCGTTATTGATACCAGGCATTCTCCACACACAACTGCATCAAAGGGACCTGGAAAGATTGTGAGGGTGCTTTCAGAGCAAACCCTAATCAGATCATCTTCCTTTATCAGGAAAAGAAATATAGCAAAATGAGGTGGGCTAAGGGAATTGGAACAAGAGAATGCATTCAGAATACATTTATCACAAGTGAAGCCTGAGAGCAAATGGGGATTGATTCGTTTGACGGAGTGGAAGCATAACTGAGGAGCCCGAGGCCATGCTTCTGCCAGCATAAGGGTTTGAAAGTTAACCAAATACAAGATAGCATGGAAAAAGGCATGTCTGTTGTGCTACTATTGGAGGAAGTAAAGAAGGAGGATAAATAGAAGATAGTGAATTTCCACATTCAGTAAGTCAATCAGGAATGGCAGTAAAAGGCTGACCACACATTGTCACTTTCAACAAGAGGAGAGCGGTGTGATGGTATCTGTCCCTGCACCAGGGACAAGACAGTCTTGCTCTTCAAACTTAGCAGTAGCCAGGGTTGGTCTCTTCTGTTGCCTTTCTGCTAATTAGTGTGTCTGGGCTGATTTTAATAATCTCTGCATTTTGTGAACATATTTGTAAATGTCATGAAGGCTCATGGGAGGTTTCATCTCCAGAAAAGCCTACTTTGCCTGGAACCACTCAACTTTTACCTGTGAAATAGTCTAATGAGCTTCAGTTGAAGAAAATGTTTCATGCTAGAAAATTCTGAAACTGATGGAACAGCTGATTATCCTGCATTCTTCTTCGTGCTAACACTCCAGCGTGTGCCCCAGTCTCTAACTTTTTGTGAATGACACCCACTATGTTTAAGATACAATAATGAAAACTCATAGCCAATGTCCAATTAATGTATGTTGATTAAATTGGATGGAAGTACAGAATCTTCTAAAATATGAAGGACATACTCTGAGTGATTAGGGGATGTTAACCCTCAACAAGCCATGTCTTTCCTTTTGAACAAAAGTTTGGAATTTGGGTACACCTGAATTATTTTGGCCACTAAAATGTAAATTCCATAGACAATGAAGGCCTTAAAATCCACTGCAGCTATGAAAAACATAGAATGTTTCATTAGAATAAAGCTCACCAGAGAAAAGAACAGGTTAACCTATCAAGGTTCTATCCCTTCCATATGAAGATCAAGATCAGAACGGCACACAGACCATGAGTATGGGAAACACCAATTTACCCACCAATTCTAGAATGAAAGTTTTTACAAAGGCACCAACTTTCCCTGCAGGTTTGGGCAAGTGAATGGAGGCCAAAAGGAAGAAGAACTTTCTATATAAAGCAGGTCCTTAAGGGGGTCCCTGACACTCATAGGGAGGTGAATGTGGTAGGCTGCTTAGGCTCATGCCTCCCACAGTTTTCATGTGTGACCTGATTACTGTCTTAATTGTGGAGGGACCATTTGCAGCTCCCCGATCCTGCCCCTCTAGCTGGTGTGTCATTCTACAGCTTGCATAGACTAGTGGTTCCCCAGGCCACAAAAATGGGCTTGATGCATAGCATCACACTAGTTTTGTGTCTGATCCTATATTTACTCCTAGGTAGGAAAGAGACATTTGAACATGTATGACTGTATATACACATATGCAAATATATGTTGACATATGTTCATGCACATTCTTAATATGGTAACAATTTATTTTGCTTTGCTCTCCATATGCCTTTAGCTGTTTAGGACAAAAATAAGGACAGTTCAGGCAAACGCTAGGCTGGATGAATGGCCACAAGTATGAAATTAGCTGGGAGGTATTCATCCTAAAGGTTCGTGGTGGCAGGGGGAGGGGGATGTGGCAAGAAGACAAGATTCATTGCTTCCACACACGAGGGCTCTTGCTGTGTATTTACGATTCTTATTTCAAAGGTGAGAGGATAGCACTGATGATTCTAAATGTGAGAGAAAAACAGTGAACTTTTACTTGAGGAGGATCATGGTGGAAGCTGTGTGGTGTGCAAACTGTGTAAAAGAATGCAGTCAAAGAAATGTGTTTGTTTAGAGAGGACTTAGTACCAGAGAGGGGACAGACAAGGAGACCCTCACTTTCCAACAATAGCAATGGCAGCAGCACTGACTGAAGGATACAAGAACTTTTATTCTCTTTTTCTATTTTCCCCTTCCTAATAAACTTCTTCGGTTTACATTTCTATCTCATTAAGTAGTGAATGAACGACAGGATGATTAATGGATCTTACTTCTTGTCTGCCACCTTACTTCATTTGCTTCCCTTTCACTACTTGTAGAATTCTTTTTTCTTTTTTTTTTGCTTTCTTGATATAGGAAAAGAAAAGGAGGAAATCAGCCCAGTTCTTTAAAAATGGAATAACTAATAGCTTATGAATGAGCTGAGTTTATTATTTCTTCACTAAGCCAGGATTTTCTATAATGAATTTTGTCAGGAGGATCTAATTAAACCATAATAGCAGTCACTGAGAATAGCAACAGGAAACATGTTAAATTGGTTCGTGGTAGGCAATTTTTTCCTCTTATTGTTACTCATAACCTTTATAATACAATTGGCTCAGGGGACATAAGTCTATATTGCACTTATTGAAGTTATACACATCTGCTGGACACAAAAGCTTAACTCCTGGCGCGTGAAGAGGAATACAGGCTCCTGAAAAAGAAAAGAAATTCCCTCTTTTGATACGGTGTGACTAGTATGTTCCAAATGTGTAGGTCTGGCTAGAATACCTTGCCTTTAAAAGAACAACTGGAAGGCACAAGAGATGTTGGGTGGGGGGAAGTACAAATTATTTTTGAATTAAAATATGTTTATAATGAGGGACATGGAGGGGTTGGGGAAGGAAATGAGTAAATATAATCCTATCTTGTTTTATGTATGCATATGTAATTCTCAAGAATTAAAAATATAAATGCTTATTATGAAAGAAATATATCAATGTTGCAACGAAGTACAGTAAGTGTTTAAACTCAAACAGTTCTTCCTGTCTCTGCCACTACCGTATTTGCTCATTTTAAATCCTCATTGGCAAATTTGGGCGCCTGTGACTGGCAAGGAGCAGAAAAGGAGACTTCTGCAAACCTGCTTGGGCTATTAGCATTCCCTCACTTCCCTCTCTTCCTCCCCATATAACACTGCAGAGCTTAAGATGAAAAGACTTATTGGATTCTCTGCTGTCAATTGGACAAGTCCTCTCTGGGGTCCTTTCTGTCAAGATCCTCAGATTCCATTTGAATTTAAAACAGAACTGGAAGCTTGGGAGAGGCAACTGTCTTGTGCTCTAAGGAACAAGAAAGAGTTGTTTTGAAAATACTGTACAAGATCTTCATTCCCAAGGCCAGGTAAGGGAAACAGTGGCCTCAGCAGTTAGCTTTGTACAGAATGGAGCAGAGAACACTTAGGACAGGATTGTTAAAAGAACCCACTGAACTTCCCGATGAATTCATTCATCTTCCTTCCTTCCTTCCTTCCTTCCTTCCTTCCTTCCTTCCTTCTTTCTTCCTCCTTTCCTTTCTTTTTATCTTTCCTTCATTTTAATTCGATGGGCTAAGATGTCTGAAGAAACATAGCCAATGCCATTTGGCTGTTGGGAAAGCCTCCTTTCTTTGAATAGAAGGGGCATATCTAGATACTTCCTTATGGTCAAGGCTAGGATATTAACTTCCTTTGTGTTAAAATCTAGAAGTAATTGCATACAATATCTGTTCAAGAAGTTTTATTTGGAGTTTAGGAAACCTTTTAATATTTTAGTAAAATCTTGATTGTCAGCTTAAGTGATATAGTAGAGAAAGCAGAGAAAAATAATTAGAGCAAAGCTGTAATTGATGACAAATAACTGTGAGATTTATAAAACACACTCTCTATACATGGTATATATAGAGAGAATATGTTTTATACTCTAAATACATAAAAAATAAAATATCCCTGTGAGATAGAGTCACAAAGATTGAGATTTCAATGTCATCCTCAGCTAAATAGGAAGAAGTTTGGCACCAGCCTGTTTTACATAAGGCAAATCACCGAAACCAAAAAGTAAATTTAATAATCTTATATTTTCCTCCATTTCCTGGATGTATTTTCATTTTAACTGTAATGTTTATCACAGTCTCTGTTATTAAGAATAGTAGTGATTACTAATTTCCTTGTATAATTATACAGACTGGAAATTGTTTTCATTTAAAGATAGACATTTAAAATGAGGGGGGAGAGGTAAATGAATTTTCTTGTCTTTTTATGTGTACTTAATGCCAATTGATCTTAGTGACAAAAGCACATCTAGGAGAATTACCTCAGTGTTCCACAACATACGACTGTCTTGGCCATCAATACCTCTCCTGAGTCCTTAGGGCGTTCATCATCTCTGGTCTCACAGCTTCCTTCTACCACATAACTCCTCACTACAGTCCTTGAGCTAAGCCTCAGCCCATCCCAGATTAGAACCCTTTGCATACTTGAAATCTCCAGCTCACTGAATGCTTTTCATATGTATATATATGGGAAACATGCATATATACAGGATATGTGTGGGATATATATATATATATATATATATATATACACATACACACACAGGATCTATATATGGGCTATATATATAGGATATATTTATGCGACATATATATAGGATATATTTATGGGATATATATATATAGGATATATTTATGGGATATATACATAGGATATACTTATGGGACATATATTCACACTAGTGGGAGCTGCTTCCACTGCATTTCTTTAAGAGCTTTACAGTATCATTTCTTCACCAGAGAACGCACTGCAGACTTAACATAACACTGCCAAATCCTCATCCATAAACTGCCCTCCCAAATATAAAGGAAGAATGGTAGCACTGTAAAAAGCTGGCCACTGGGCTCCCTTGACTTGACAATATTGACTCTCAGACAGTATTTGCTCACGTGTTTAGTGTTAGATGGCACTTTTAGAAATAAACTCGTAGCAATTTTTAAATTGTAGAATGATTTTTTTTTAATTTTCTGGGTGAAATAGCAAACTTCGTGCCCACCCTTAGAATCCTTTAAAACTGAAATCTTACCTCTAGAAACCACTTGGTGACAGTTCCCCAGCAGAATTTGGGAACTGGGAACACGAGGGTAACATGATGGCTGTTCTCTCTGGCCACCCTCTACCTCTCTGTGTTACTCACTGCCTCTTAACCGCCCTGTGCTGCCCATTACCCTTTCTACATTTCCCTGTATCTGCAGACAACGCATAAGAAAGCCTCATTTCATCCCTAACTTGTGATACATACTTATAATTAAACTCTGACAGCAAATCTCAAAAGTGTGTTTGTTGCATAATTAATCATGCAGAATAATTCTAAATTTGGAAAACTAAGAGAAATTATGAATTGATTGATTAAGTGAGTTCATCTCAAGAAAGTATTTTAGACAAAACAATCAGCAAATGACCATGATAAACTCTTCTGATGTTAGATCACACCATGATTTATGGTAAGGTTTTGGGAAGTTCCATTGATTTTAGAAGTCTTAGCTGTCTACACAGCACTTCCAGGATAGGGGAGAAGGTTTGTAGAACATTTGCTGGTCAATTCTGAGTCTGTAAGCCTTGTGGTTTACAGTTTTATTAGTGGTCTAACTAAATGCCTAAAAATCACAACATTCTGTGTTTACAAACACAGTTTTAACACAATTTTTTAAAATCAAAACTATATTTCTAATTTTTCTGAAGTTGAATCTACTGATCAGCCCTACTCTTACAAATATTCTTGGTCCAGAGAACATATTTTCTGCTGAGCACTGTGAAATTTAATTCAGAAGTGCTTTATTGATGCTTCGTTTTTCTGACCTTTCCAGTCCTGTGTTGGTGACATATTGGTCCTCTGTCTCCAGTGCTTTGAGAATCTAATAGATAGGATGGAATGGGTCAGATAATGAAAGTCCCTGGTACATTAACTTTCAATTTCATGAGTGTCTGAATATTGCAGAGAAGATGAATAGCGAGACTTCCTTTGCTTTTACATTTTAACATTTATAAGCTAGTTAAATTTCCCTTGTATTATCAGCAGCTGAGTCTGACTCTACAATATTAACACACATTTGTATTTTTGAACAGTGGCATAAGCGTTTAAAATAATTTATAAACCTCAGAGCAGACAACTTACAAATGCATGTTTCTAAAAGAGATGAATAAATACGGCTTTCGTTTTACACGAGCCATGGCATATGCCGTGTACATCAGACAGGCTCTTTCTGTGTTTTTCTTTATTTTACTGGCTTAGGATGTGTAGACAGTTATGTGACTGATCTGTTAGTAGGTAGTTAGAAATCACCCATGCGAGTTGTGTTATTGTTGAGAAGACATAGTAGAGTCCTGGAAAACATTATAGGAAGTGCAGTGGTTTGAAAGGATCTACACAAACAGAATATTCTCTAGGATGAAGCTAAAAGCCACCAGAGTGCTAAGAGCCTGAGTGAATGGGTTAGGTCAGAGGTGAAAAGGCACACAGCTGTTCAGACTTTGGTCCATGAACTTGTGCTTATTCCCTGGGGCTGTTTTCTAGGCATTGCATCATCGTCTCTCCTTATTCCATCCCCATCACTGTGTTCATAGCATCCATTTTCATGAAGCGTGGCCAGAATTAGACAGTGCTCTGTGGCCTTTCAGATTAGGGTACCCCAGCTGTACTGAAAGACTTGTGCTGTGTTGCCATGTTGGAAGCTACAGTTGAGACCTGTGATTATGGCCTGTGTGAGAGATGTAGTCATTGGTTTGAATCAATTCGAAAGTAACATATAAACTCACCAGCATGCCTCAGCTATATGGTTAAATGTATAACATATATGTCATTATATTTTGACACACATGAAAAATGATTCCGCTGACCTTGAGGTAGGGAGTGTAGAGGAGCATATACTGTTTGCACCAGTTTTTCTGTCTGGTTCCTTTGAGAATCTGTCAGACTCCTGGCTCTGACATAGTCTCTCATAGTGACAGTCATCCATTCACAGGTGGCATCTGTTGGCTCAGGTGGTATTTCATTTCAGCAGTCATAAGGGATGCTTTTTCTCCAGATCATCCCACTTCACTTCAACCCACAAAGTATCAGAATGGTTGATTCGTGCCCTCAGTCCCTTCATAATCCCCAGGTAGCCACTGTTACCTATTACAGAAGATGATATTGGCAGGGTCTTACTGGCATTTCCCTCATATGTTGTTTAGTTGGGGTTCTCTAAATAAACTGACAGAAACATATGAAATTGGCGTATAGGGCAGCCTCTGCAGTCCAACAGTGGACTGTCTCATACTGGAGAGGCTGAGTGTCCAGTAAGGTGCTAACTCTATAAGATGGGGTCTCTCAACAGCCTCAGTCTGGCACTGGAAGCCTAGAAGACTCCTGGAGAGATGCTGACCTTCAGTTCACACTGAGCACCTGAAGAAGCAGGTTCAAATATCATGAAGGAATGCTGAACCAACAGGACAGGTGAACTAGTCAGCAAAAGTGCAGGCAAGCAGGCAAACAGCAATGTTTCCTTCTTCCATGTTTCTTATTTAGACTGCCATCAGAATATGCAACCCAGATACACCAGGGGGCTTCCTGCTTCAAAAATCCCTCACGGACACTTTAGAACATTCAGAACTAAAAGGGATATTTCCATCAAATCTCTCCCTTGGGGTTCAGGGAACTTTGAGGAAGATGAGGCAGAAAGAGTATAAGAGCCAGATGGGATGGAAGACACCAAGGATCTGAGGCCTTCTAAACAACTGGGCTGGCACTCATACGAACCCACAGAGACTGAGGCAGCGTGAACAGGGCCTGCATGCGTCTGCACCAGATGGGGTCCTAGAGATAAACAGAGAATTGGGCACATGTCCCCATTCCTACTTAGAAGCTACATGGTAGCCACTTGCAAATGAAAACTGAGTCTCACTGGGGAAACAACCCACTCTTAAAGATAGATCTCATGCCCACCTGTAGATGCCAACAAAAAAACGAACTCAGTGGCATCTTTGGAGGTTCTTTGTCTGATAATGTTAATTAGGTCTTTCCTCCAACCCCCTTATCTTATGGGTCCTTTGGGTGTATTTTATGGCTTTTGTTTAGGGGTTTTATGGAATTCCTATGTGTGCGAACCTGTGCGTCTGAACCTAAATGTTTTTCTTGTGCTTTTTCTTTGACTCTTTTTCTTGTTTACTTTTTTATATTCTGATTTATTTATCTTTTATTTATCTTATCATGTTGTGTTTTATTATACCTTTGATGCCTGTTTGTTTTCTAACAAGAGACACAAAGGGTTTGGATCTGGAAGTGGGAGGAGGTGGGAAGAAACTGGGATGATTAGGGGGAGGGAAAACTGGAATCAAAATATATTGTATGAAAAAAATCTATTTTCAGGAAAATAAAATCCCTCACAGGAGTACCCAGTAACTTGAGTCTTAGTTGATTGCAAATGCAGTCATGTCAAAAACCAAGACCAGCTATATCACATATGACTTTCTTGGATATGCCTCCTTTGTGCTTTCATTTTGACTTTATTTTTCTCCATGCTGCTCTACTTCCCAGCAGCTGTGTGGCAGAACTCAGCCACCCAGAATTTGGGAGGGTTTCGCTAATGCAGAGACACCCAGGTGGTAGATGGCAGTGGGAACAGGTAGACACTTCTCCCTCCCCTTGCCATGGGCATCATCTTCAGAAGTTGCTTTTTCTTGTCTTTGATTCCAGTTCCCCCTGGGTAGACTCTCCAACGTTCTAGATTTTGCTAAACAGTTAAGTCCTTTGGCTTCTGTTACCCATGCTATAGTTTACATGTTAAATGTCTCCAAATGTCTGTCCTTGTGTTGAAGGCTTAGCACATAGGATAGCCCTTTTGGGAGATGGTGGAACCTTCAGCCAGTCAGTCTTTGGAGAGTACTTAGGCCATTTGGGGAACACTCAGTGGAAGTTTTAGGACCTTGGTCTTTTTATTTTTATTTTTTAATATCTTTTATTACAATTTATTCAACTTGTATCCCAGCTGTGTTCCCCTCCCTTGTCTCCTTCCCATCCTGCCCTCCCTCCCTTTTCTCTCCCATGCCCCTCCCCTAGTCCCCTGATAGAAGAGGTCCTCCTCCCCTTCCCTCTGACCCTAGCCTATCAGGTCTCATCAGGACTGGTTTCATTATCTTCCTCTGTGGCCTGGCAAGGCTGCACACCCCCAGGGGGAGGTGATCAGAGAGCCCAGCACTGACTTCATGCCAGTTCCCCTTACTAAGTACCCCACTTCAGTCTATGGGCTACATCTGAACTGAGGTGTTAGGTCCTCTCTATGCATGGTCCTTGGTTGGGCTATCTGTCTCTGCAGGGCTCTCAGGGCTCAGTTTCTTTGGCTTTGTTGGTCTCCTTTTGGAGGTCCTGTCTCTTCTTTTTCCTTTGTGCTTCTTGGTCTATGATCCAACAGTTTACAGTTGTCTGGGCTTCTGCCAGCCTGTACTTCCCTCCCCAGAGGCCCAAAGCGATGAGACCGCTTAAACTTGAATTAAAATCTCTAGGATTATGAGCCTTTTATTCTTTATAAATTGACTGCCTCCAGAATGTGGATATTTCATTATAGTGACCAAGGGGACACTGATGTGCACACCCATGTCTGCCCTTTATCTTTCTTTCTGAAAGGTCACAGTGGCCCGTTATATTCTCTGCAGCTACCATACTGCCTGTGTTTGCCTTCTGAGTTCTGCCATGACCTGTGTACACAAGTCCTTGCTTTGGATTTACTCTTTTTTAAATGCAAGGAGTAATTTCTGTTTTCCTAGATGAAGCCTTCCATATAGGCTCACCACAACTGTGTCATAAACACTCCATGTATACTGCTCTTGGAGCAAGATAATGCCACAATTTCTCATCAAGCCAGAGCTGACTATCTCATTTCCCAGGGAATATAATATCCCTAGTTTTTAATTGGTTAGTTTGCAGATGCACAGAAATTACTATCTCAATTTTTTCCTGTCTAGTGAACAGTCCAGAAATTATTTATGTACTTGCATACTTTTATAATTCTTTGTTCTTAAAATAAGATGTGTGGCAATTTCCTTTAAGTCTAACATTTAGAAACACAATCTCCCAAATTACTAAATAATAAATCTCTTAGGCTCAATCATGCTTTCTCTCTCTCTCCTGTACCTAGCAAAAACCATATATATACACACATATATATGGTTTATATATGATTTATATATACATATATATACATACATATCTATATCATCTCTATATCTATCTATCTATCTATCTATCTATCTATCTATCTATCTATCTATCTATCTATCTATCTATCTATCTGGCTCCTTCTCCTTGCCTCAGGCAGCATCTTCAGAAGTTGCTTCTTGTGTCCCTTGACTCTAGTTCCCCTGGATAGACATTGTAACCTGAAATATTGAATTATCATAAGCCCTTGAAGAATACATTTGCATGAATGTGGAAGAGAAGGGGGTTATAACTATGGAATGATTAAGGAAGACGTGTGTGTTGACTCTGCTGGTGTGAAGCCGCCCCCAACAAAGATTTGTGTAAATGCCTGAGACGTCGTATATCCCAAGGATAAATGATAGGGGATGAGAGATTAGATTGGGCCAGATTTGAATAACCACTCTCATCAAACTGTGTAGCATTTGCAGGCTATCCTGATATGGGTATGGGAAGCAGACAGCAACTCTTCAAAAATCAGTATACTGACTTGTGTTGAGTAGAGACACAACTGAGGCCAATGACAATAGCATGTGTAACAGCCAGGACAACAAGGCTGGAGAGAAGGCCATCGTGAGACCTGGTATAACTCTCACACAAGTGTCACCATCTCCAGCCTTTTAATGCAGGCACCAAGAAGGCAAAGTCTCTCTCTTCTAGTTGAGACGGCACAGCCTATGGAATACCACCAGCAGCTATTTCAACCTCCCAGCTCCTACCTAGGATCCTTCCTGCCCAGGTCTACACCAGCATTTGTCTGCTTTATTGTCCCTGTGTCCTGCACCTTCCTAAACCGAACCTGCATAAGTAGAATGACATTGTTTTTATTTTCCATTATCTTAAGAGTCAAGCTTAGGATGTAGATGGGAAAAAAATCAAAGGTTTCTAATTAGGCAGAATCCTATCTCTGGCAGATCAGACTTTAAAATACATCGCTGTGGCAAGTAAATCTTTAAAGCAGTGAAGCACTATGGGGCTGTAGGCATAGCTCAGTGGTAAGGCACTTGCCTGGTGTGTGGTTCAGTTCTGAGCATCCAAACAACAGTAAAAAGAAAAACATGTTGTTTTCGTTTTCAAATTTGTAGTATGTTTACAGAGACCTTTATGTCTGGATCAATCCAGTGGCTTGTCAGTTCTTAACAAGGAAAACATAGATGTTTTCCTCCTGTTTTTTAAAATCGCCCTCTTCAAGAGATTGTAATTTCTTGGAGGGCAAAGGCCAACGTAATACTCCAGAATGATACTGGAATGATGTATTTTATCCTGCGATTCTAGGGATGTGTAACCTCAGCCTTCTTTTTTCATGTTTTGCTAGGGAGAAAAGGATAGATGTAAACTGAATGAAGTACCTACTGTGTGTCCACAGGCACTTGGCAGATTGCGATCACAAAAGTCAAATGAGGGAGTTATCATTATGCATGCTGTTAAAAGGAAAGAAAGAAACCCGAGCTCAGATTTATTCAGTAAGAAAGGTGACAGAGCAAAGAGGGGGAGCCAGGCCTCTGATATGAAGCCCACACGTTTTCCCTGTATGAGTTCTGATGTTTAATTTTTCAAAAATACGTGTTCCCTTTCGTTATGAGCTTTAACACTCATCAAAGGAAATGTCTGTTTATGTAAATTCCCTGCACTGATAGACAGAGTGATTATTTATAGCCTGTTGACATTTGCTGAGTTTTCCGTTCACATTTACATTAGCCTGACATCCCCAAGAGAAGGATTGGAAATGTTTTGATGGCATGTCAGAAATTTCTAAATGTATATTCACTGATTCATTCCACAACATCCTTGGAATGTATACTATGTTTAAGGCTAGATGCTGGGGTGAAGCACTGAGGATCTTGCTGGTGCCGTTCCACAGACCGTCTGCTGAGGGGGGCCACTCTCACCCTCAGGGACTGACTAGTCCGGCAGAGGTTCCGATGCACATGTACCTGTGCTACCGTTTACCTGTGAGCACCAGGTATATTGTAGGGACCCAATCAGAGACACTAGGACTTGAGAAAGAGAAGAATTCAAAGGGAGGGAACATGGCATTAAAGAAACTGGGGAAATACAATCACAACAACAGCAAATCTTTAAAAAGTCCTTTGCCTGTGTCGTGAAACAGTAGGGGGTACGGGATAGAATTCAAGAGTTAGGCCCACTGTTTCAGAAATGTTTAATCCTGAACTCATGACTTTATATTTATTCTTTCAGCATTGTACTCACCCTGGGGCCTTGGGCATAGCAAGGGTTCTGTCACTGAACCATATCCCTAACTTGAATTTTGCTTTTTAATTTTGAGACAGAGTTTTGCGGAATTGCTCATTCTGGCATTGAACACAGTCTGTAGCCCAGACTGGCCTTAAATTTCCAATGCTCGTGCCTCAGGAAAGAGTAGCTAGAGTTGCAGGTCTGTGCCTGTTCCTCCAGATACACTTTACTTCCTTAAAGCTCAGTTTCCTAACTGGTAAAATACAGGTGTTGGTAGTTCTCTCAAATGTGACACTAAGACTTTGGCTTTTTTTTCAAATTGTCATTTATAAACACTAGAATGATACAATTATTGGTACTTCATAAAAATTTCTTTGATGTTCTAACAACCTTGGAAATGAGCAGAAGGAAATGCACAGAGAAACAGAGTGCCTGGAAGTCGCTGGCCTAGGATGCAGTGTGCAGCTGGGAGGCAGGAGAGCTTGCCTGGGACAGCTCCAACAACAGAAGTGGAGAGATGGTTAGAAGGTGGATGAAGAGTCCGCCTTTCGGACATGAGAAGTATGAGATGTTTACACAACACAGCACAACTGAAGAGTCTTCCTCATCAGAACTTAAGAGACTAACAATAGATCAGAGAGATGCAAAGCTTTATGTTACTGCTTCGTCTCTGTTTCTGCCTCACTAGCCACCTTCGTTAGCAGTCAGATGAACATTGTCTGGGTATGAGGCACTGTTTCACCTGACTTTATTTAAGGTTTGATTATCCTGATTTAGTGCCCACCATTCAAAGTTCCTTAACTCATTTTTAATAAACTCAGAGCATCAAAGACCATTTTTCTACCCAAGCAAGCCAGGGGGGGAAAATAACTAAATAAATACATAAAATGATGGAAGGTGTTTTATTTTGGTTTCTAAAGATCAAGTGTAAAGCGGTCTTGAGTAATACTAAATCCAACTAGGTGTCGAGCTTGCATTGAATAGAATGAGAGCTCTGTTCTCTTTTCCCTATTCACATTAGTTTAGACCCAGAGGATATTTATTAAACAATGAGGAACAGAAGAAACTAATGTTAAGGGAGGAAATTGGTTTTCCTGCACTGCAGTCCAACCTATTTTTAAATTAGCAGAAGCAAGTGTTAATATGAAACCCTCTGACCAGTAATCACATTTTCCTTTCGCTTTGTTGGAAAATCACAGCAGTCCATATTAGCATTTCACACTAGTTAGGAGTGCAGGTAAAGTGGTCCAGAGGGACTGTTCAGGGTGAGTGCCAGGGAAGGAGAGGTGATGTGGGCAGGAAGGTTCCCTGGGAAAAGTACCTCAGTAGGCAATTTCATGTGGAAGCTAAAAAGACTTTTCTTTTGACAGCAATTCAAAAATAAAGCAGAAAAGACAATGAACAGGGCTCCACACCGAGGCAGGGTTATGGTTTCCTCAGGTGCTGACACAAAATCAATGTCGCCGCCACCTATTGATGATTTATTTCAGTAATTACTCTTGAACCCATAACTAAAATGCTGTCAAAACAGGACAACCTTGTGCTGCTAAACGCTTGTGCTTTCTTCTTTCAGTAGATTAATTTACATGTAGTAATGAAAACGGGACAGTTCCCTGATACTGGCCAGTCAGCAGTCTATTGGCAGGCCTTGGAGAACAGGGAAGGGAAATTAACAACCACTTTGAAACACCTTTCACTGGGTAACTCGGGAGCAGAGAACATAGGGAGCTATTTTCTGATTGGTTCCGGTTAAGGCGATGTGTCTCTGAGCAAAGCCTGGAAGTGGAGGGCTTGGCAACCTCTCTGCCCAGAGCAGAGCCCCATGGCTTCTGGAAGGCTTTTGGGTATTGTCTGCCACAACATTCCCCATTGTGCTCCCAGGAGAGGATTTCAGATATTTGCAGAACTTTCTAGATAAGAAGTCGTCTTTACTTAGTGAGCAGCTGGGGAAGATTTATAAGGAGCTAACATGTAACGCACGTTTGTGATTTATGGCCGTGTAACGGTGTGTTAGGGGTTGTTTGTAGTATCATGGCTTTCCTATCTCGGGAACCATATGGAACAAACCCACCTCTGCTTCTAAATTAGGGATTCTGAACATGGGGTATGAAACTGGATGGGATAGGGAAGGTATTTCTTCATTTTCAGTAACATTTTTCAAAACTTTAGAATGTGCTTTGAGTACAAATGGAATGCGGCGCCGGCGTTGAAAGCAACAGAAATCACACATTTCTCAACATTGTTTTTGTATTTTGCTTACCTTGAGAGAGGTTTTTGAATTTTATGATTTGATCAGAGTTGTGATTATACTGTTATGTATCATTTGATGTGCTGAAACAATGTGATGTTTATTCTGTCTGTATGAGTGTATGTGTGGCCTATATGCGTGTTCATGTGGGTGTGTGCAGGTGTGTAAGGGTGTGTGCATATGCATTTGGAGACCAGAGGCTGATGCCCTGTGGTGTCATTGTGGATTCTTCTCCACCTTGCTTTTGTGAGATGGACCGTGGAAGTCAATGATGCAGCTCTACCGAGTGGCCAGCGAGCCCCAGGGTTCCACCTGCTTCCCAGCAGGGGGCTACAGGCGGGTTCTGCCACACACAGCTTTCCCACAGCTGTTTGAGATCTAAACTCAAGACATCATGCAAATACCAGCTCAGGCACCTCTCTCGCTGGCAGAGGGTGTTTTTTTCTTTTTTAAGAAGAATGTTAACAGTGTCAATAAACTTTGGTTTTGTTTCGTATCCTATTTTATGCTTCAAAAGTATTTTAATAACTTTGTGCAAAATTAATTCAAAGACCTTAATGTAAAGCCTGAGTTTATAAAACATTTAGGAAAAAATATTCAGTAACTATTATTTGGTGACGTTATTAAGAATGACACTAATGTAATCTATAAAGGAATAATTAAGTTGGGCTACATTGAAATTAAAAATCTTTATGTAACACTTGGTAAGAAAACAATCATAAAATAGAGAAAGCATTGGAAATTTAATATCTGAAAAACCCACTCTTTTCTAGACTATAGACGAAACTCTAAAATTTCATAATTGAAATAACAGCAAAAACGGACAGTGAATTTCACCAAAAATTAATATAAATGGCAAATAAGCACTTTAAATGATGTTTGATGTCACCATTCATAAAGAAATTGTAACTTAAAATGACAAGTGTGATCTAGTACACATGGATCAAAATGGCTGAAAACACAAGGCAGCAAGTGCTGGTGGGAAGCATGAGGCTAGGGCACCTCTGGGCGGGGAAGGGCCAGAGCCAACCACTGTGCCAACCACTGTTCATGGAAGCTCAGCAGTCCCTTACAGAACTGAATATGCAGTCACTTAGCTCTACCCAGCAAGGTGCTTCTAGGCAAGTCCCTGGTTTTCATGTTACAGAAGTAAATAATGAGAAAGCCTACAGAATTTCTTTTGTATGAGTGGGTGGGTGGATGGATGGATGGATGGATGGATACATAAACAGATTTGCAACTTCCTGTGAACCTAGCATTATTTCAAAGTAGAGTGCTTTTTTCTTTCTTTTTTAAAAACATTTATTGTTTTATTAATTATATTTTATTCACTTTGTGTCCCAGCTGTAGCCTCCTCCTTCATCCTCTCCCAATCTCACTCTCCCTCCCTCTTCTCCTCCCATGCCTCTCCCTCATCTCCTCCCATGCCCCTCCCTCAGTCCACTGATAGGGGAGGTCATCCTCCCCTTCCATCTGACCCTAGCTTATCAGTTCTCATCAGGACTGGCTACATTTTCTTCCTCTGTGGCCTGGTAATGGGAGCAGGGACAGTCTCTGACATGAACTCAGTGGCCTGCTCTTTGATCACCTCCCCCCTGATGGGGGAGCAGCCTTATGAGGCCACAGAATGCTTTTTAAAAGCCAAAAATAACAGGTCACAGGAGATAAATTAGTGAAGTGCCTACCTCACAAAGCATGAGGAGCTAAATTTAACCCCAGCTTCTACATTTAAAAAAAAGGGGGGGAGGGAGCCAAGTACGGCATCATGCATCTGTAATCTCACCCCTGGGGATGCTGAGACAGGTGGATCCCTGAAGCTTATTGGTCAGCTAGGCCTGCTGACTTGAGCTCCAAGTCCAGTGAAAGCCTGTCTAAAAAAATAAGTTGGAGAGCGATTAAGAAAGATGCCAAAATCAGTCTCACAAATACACAGATGCACACATACGTTCAAACATACATGTACATATCCACATGAATAGATATAAACAGCACACATAAATACACACACAATAGCAAGAAGAGGCATAATAGAAACTCAACCTAAACATTAGTTTCGGGATGGCTACTGCCAGGCTACCAAATGGGCCCTGGCATAAAATAAATTAAAAGTTTAAGAAGACTTGATTGAAGCTCCCCTTACAAACAAGTTCCAGACACAGGCCAGGGGTTGCCTGGTCAGTGGGCACTGAAGAGTTAAAACTGAGCTGGTCTGCTTAAAGCAAAACCACACTGTTGCAGGGAACATAGGACCAAGCAAAAACAGGCTCATTTGTTTGATAGCCGCATGTTCTTTGGAGCTTAAGCCAGGACAGCCAAGGGGCTCCTGCCTCCTCCTTTCCTTTCCTTTCTTCCTTCCTTTACACCCGCTTTCATTTTTTTAGAAGAAAATTGTTTAGTGTGTTTGACAGGTTGCTGTGATTTCTGTAAAGGAGCTTCAGAGAGGTCTGCTTCTGAAATCTCCCATTGGAAAAAACAGTAATATCTACATAGAAATTAGTTCTGCTTAAATTCCATGCTCACACACACACATGCACACATATATACATACACACACATACACACTCAACATGTACACAGATACACATACAACACACATACACATATGCAAATATACAAATACATAGACACACACATGCACACCACACATACATGCCCACCACAAACACATACACAAATACACACACATTCATGAACACCACGCATGTATAGGCAAGTACACATATACACACATTATACACACATACATACTTACAAACTCATACATACACTTGTACACACACATATGTACAGCTTGGTACTGTTTAGGTTTTTCTTAAGTGTGTCTCCAGTGTTTATGCAAAAATGAAATTGCCTTATACTGCATCTCTCAGAATACACTCATGCGTGACTATATTAAAACTGTCCAGAAATGGGTGTGTGTAGCTGTTATCCCATATACTCAGAAGGCTGAGGCAAGAGGACTGCAGGTTCTAGGCCATCCTGGGCAAGTTATCAAGTCCCTTTTTCAAAATGCATTCTTTAGTGCTAGGGATTTTAGCTCAGTGGTAGAGCACTTGGCCAATATATTCAAGGACCTAGATTCTGTCTCTCTCTCTCTCTCTCACACACACACACACACAAATACACACATACCAACACAACACACACATACACACAACACACACACAAATACATACACCACACATATGCACAAGTACCCCAAACATGCATATGTAAATATAGAAATATACATACATGCATACCACACACATACACGCACATCATACATACATACATGCATATCCACATGACATCTATATCCATACACAACACACATACACACACATCAAACATACATACATATTCACACGATACCCACATCTACATATATACACAATACACACATACAGACCACAAATACTTAAAATCAATGTGTCCATCCTGTCATCTTGTAGCACATGCTGAGTAAACACTCCCCAAGCAGTTCAGCATGTCACCAAATTGCAGGCCATTATGAAACCAGCTTCCTTGTTTATCTGAACAGAAAATGTACAGTAAAAATACAACATATTAGTGCTCTGCAATACAGCTACAAGGCTAGCCCCTTTTTTCTTTCTGTGATGGGAGTGTGTTAATCAGCTTTTACCACTGGGACAGACTATCTGAGAAATCAGTGCAGAGGTCAGAGGGTTGTGTTGGTTCAGCCCAGGGTCAGCTGCCCCATTGCCCTGGTCTTAAACAAGGAGAACTCACAGGAGTCAGAATGTATGGCTGCTCACTTCCTGCTGGGCCTTCAGCGACCTGCTCCCTCCCTGTTAGCTCATCCACTTAGGAACTGCTCCTTGGGTTTCTGTAGATGAGGTAACACCCTCGTGGTCCAGTTTCTTCTCAATTGTTCCACCATCTGGGGATCAGGCCTTTACCATGTGAGTCTTTGAAAGGCGTTTCCTATCCAGACCACAACAGTAAATTCTTTTCCAGTTTAAATAGTTTTCTGCTTTCTAAGCTTTTCTGTTGTTAAAAATTTGGACACAAACACCCACATTAGCTTAGGCCTGCAGAAGGTCAGGGTTGTTACTGTCAACTGCCTTCCGTTCCCGTACCTTGTCCCCTTAGACAGTCCTCAGGGATAGTCACACTGGAGCCTCTTGTGGTCACAGTCCTTTCTCAGGGTTCTTGAAGGCTCTGCCTCTTTTAGTCTCTCTTTGTTTTCTTCCAGCTGTGCACACTCATAATAAAATTAGGGTGCATAAATATATAAACCATTTTCAGGCAGTATTAATAACTGTCAAATATTGTGTTATTTATATAGTTGTATGCCTTACCAGGTGAGTCTAACCCCTTGTGACATTGCAACACGACAGAGCTTCACACGTCTTAACTTACTCAATCCTTGAAGCAACTCATTGAAAAGGGATCTGGTTTTAACAATATCTTCCCTTTAAGTCCATGAAGAAACTAAGACTCAAAGATCACAAACTCACCTCTTGTATATAGCTAATAAATGGTAGAAATGGGACATTCAGCTCCCAAGCCCTTGGTTACTAAACTCGGCAGGCCTATCAAGTGTCAGAGGTTGTTCCTAAGTGCTATGATCAGTCAGCTCCTACTGGCCATGAGCTGTAGAAAAGGGTTTCTGGCATAAAGCACTATACATGATGAGGAAGCAAGGCAATTTTTCACCGTACAACTCATATCAACTAAAGCACATGACTAGAGCTGATCCGTATTTCTTGGGCTTTAGATTATTCCATTTGTATATAGCATGAATAAATCTCTTATTATTGAGCTTTAGATAGATTTTAAAGGTTCATTTATTTTGTGTTTATAAGTCTTTTGCTTGCATGTATGTATCCATTCTGCTGGATTTACAAAGGGTTGTAAACCACTCTGTGGGTACTGGGAATTGAACCCGCATCCTCTGTAAGAGCAAGAACTGCCATTAGCCACTGAGCCATCTCTTTAGTTCCTGAATATACACACATACATATATAAAAACATGTATATGAATATGCTTATATATGACAGATATGTGTGTATATATAAACATATGTCATAACACATGCATACAGATATGAGAAAGACAATCAAAAGAATTTCTGAATTATTTATATCAAGGATTGGCAAGTTATGTCTAAAAGGCCAGATAACTATTTCATGCTTTGCAAGCCAGTAAAATAGCCTGTTATCATTATTTGTATTGCTTTAAGAAATTCCTCATATTTTGCATAACCTACAAATCTCTGACAGTCTCTTTTGATAAATATGTCAAACATGTACAATTTGATACATTTTAATATAATGCATTTTAGTGATCAAATAAAAACAAATCTTTCTTTAATATATTTTTTAAAAACAATTTCATAATAAAAAGTTATCTGTAAAATCTTGATAAAATTTTCCCAGGTAAAATGTTAGATATAGTTAGAAATAAGTAAAATGTCAAATATAGAAAATGCTGTGTCAAATGTTTTTCTTTTATTTCCTCTGATGTTGTATTATATTATTAAATATCAGAGAGGACTATTTGATTATTGCTTGTTCTGATATATATATATATATATGAATATACAAATTATTCTTTTCTAATATATACACATTCCTTCTAAGGATGGCTTATGTACATGGGTTTTTATTTGTTCAGAAGTAACATTCAAGGTCACATTTTAGTACTATTAGTATTGTATTATGTCGGCACTAAAGTGCTTAATGGATGTTGAATATTTTTTGTACCCTGATTTAGCACTTGCAGTGGATTATTGCTGATCTATGCAACTTTAGAATTAATTCTGCAAATTAGTTCAAGGCAATCCCAAGTGTGTGAAAAAAAGATGACACTCTATGTTAACTTGGTGCTGAAAGCATGTTTGCAGCAATGTCTCTGAAAAGGAACACAGACCATCACTGGAAGCTTTTGTCCAGGTAAGGCCTAGACCCAAACTGGAGTCCAGGATGAGTCCAGGTAGTTTAATATATGATATGCTTCACATTTAAAGACAATATCTGCATTGCAGCTGTCAAATTTTAGTGACGTTCTAACACAGTGGCAAAGGCATTTATTGAAAAATAAAAGTGATCTATTTTAGGTAACCAGATGTACTGTGAAGACAGTGAGAGAAAGAAAGCAGCGCGACATGAGACAGTCTAATATGATTGGTGTCTTTTATGTGAAAGCATTAGCGGTTTATTTAAACTTCACTTGGCATTTCTTCATTTTATGCCAAATCTCAGAGTGGCTTAAAGTGCCAAGAATGCCACTGGAGGAAACTGGAATCTTGAGAAAATACGTGGGCCGACCCAGCAAGCTTTATGTTTTCTGGGCTTTGAATGGACAGTGGGACATACATGTATACATATTACAGGTTAATTAGATGATGCCATAGTGAGGCAGTTTATTATAGATACAAATACAGCCCAGCTTAACACACACATACGCACACACATATATATGTATTCATGTATGCGTGTATGTACACACACTGTAACAAATGTATAAAGAGTAGGAGTTACTAGAGATGAAAACTATTTTTTGGGTCTTTGGCTTTTGTTTTTGTTTTTTGTCAAATTAAGTAATCAATACCTCTATTTAAAATTAAACTTGTTTTTACTATGGAAAATAAAATCATATGGGAGACCATTTTTAGATGATTTTTTTAAAACACACTCATTAATATTTATTTTATTATTGTTTTGTGTTTCTGTGTGCATGTTTCTATGTGCAGTGCTTTGAGAATGTTGACAGAGAACATCAGATGCCCTGGAAGTGGAGTTGCCAGTGGCTGTGAGCCATTATGTGGGTCCTGGAGACTGAACTCTGGTCCTCTGAAAAAGTAGCCAGTAGTCTTAACTGCTGAACCATCTCTCTGGCCCGCTTATAAGAACTTTTAACTACAGAAAGTTAATATTTCAATAATAACATCAAAAATCCTGCAGCAACACATTTTTAGCAAGTAGGTACCTTGCAATAAGGAAAGAAAGATGCCATGTTTGTGACTTCATCCTGAATTCTCTTTTCACTTGTATCAGTTTTATAAGCTTGTACTGTCACCTGAACCACCTTGAAGGACAATTTATTATCTGGCAGAGCTTCAAGTGTGGGCCCATCCAGCATGCACATAACGAGAAATGGCAATGTTCTGCATCCCAGGGCCAGCTCTACCTGCCTCATGACTCTCCTATAACTGAAATCCAGATGCTTGTATCTGCTCTCAATGTAGACTGTTGGGCCAGAGATTTCCCCAGATATGTGTAGTCACACTCAAGGAATGATTTAGTCTTACATTATTTTTAATTTTTTACTTCTTATTTATTATTATTATTCTCTCTGTATGTGAGTACATAGTGAAGGTCAAGGGACAACATTTGGAAGTTGGTCTTCTCCTTCTACGTTGGGATCTGAAGATGAAACTTGGTTTTCTAGGCTTGCAAGCAAAGCGATTTTAACCATTGAGCATCTGGTCAGCCTTGATTTTTAGGGGCTGTGGAGAGGATAGTCACTGTCCTCAAACAGCTAAGAATTAAATAGCATCAACTCAACCTAACTTTTCCAGATCTGAAGGCCATATGAGTTTGACTATCTTAACACTGTGTATAAGGAAAAGAAAAGCCAGATTGTTGTGTTCCAAAGGCTTTACTTGTGTTGTGTAGAAAAAGAAATAACATGTCAACATGTCGGTATTTTCCAAATCATGGTGAAGTTTTGTGTATATACATTTATTTTTCTTGATAAAACCAACAGTTTCTGATAGTCCAAAATACAGCCACTAGTCAAATAGCATTTATCTAATAATATAAAATTCCTAAAGTAATATATGTATTCAAGTACTATTTTCATACCTAACAGCATTTGTGTTGGAAAAGCCTGAAATTTATAGGGAAATATAATACCCATTTTTACGATTCATAAATATTGTCAATCTTCATGATATGCAGTATTTGTTTATCCAGCACACAGAGATACAGTGCTCCTGTGTATCTGCTTTTACACTCTACAGATTTACAGTACTTGTACACCAGACATCACGCTTTAAGGTAACTTATGTCAGCACTATAAATAACAATACCAGGAAATCTTTAAAATGAGACTAATTATGAGCATAAGTCTCTTTCTATTTAGATATAATATAAGAAACAGTTGAAAACCTGAGAATAGTTATGTTGTATTCTTTTGAATGTACATTGCATATTACATTATGGACACATGCCTACTATTTTCAATAAGTGCTGAGTATCCCAGTTACAAAATCATAGTATTATACCTAAAGAGAAATGAGTTGTCTAGAAGTTGTACCTATAAAACCAAATTGATACATGTAAATTGATGAAAGCTAGAAGTAATGGTACTTCACAATAAGTTGAGAACCAGATTTTAATTGAAAACTACCCACAGAAATAGCTTTGCACTCTGTTTATTTTCCTAGCAATTTTCTCTCCATGACATGAAACAGCAGAGAAACACTAACAGTGAACAATGGAGACAGCCAACCTCTTACATTAAAAATGCTGAGAAGCTGCTAGGCAAGAACTTACTCTAGACCTTAATCAACACATTGCCATTTCTGTGGATGCTGGTCTACCCCACACTCCCGCTAATATCTGTATAATATAATATCTGTATTATATTATAGCTAATGTAAACAATTGTATGGAATGCTTTAAAACATAAGACTCACATAGAGCATCTACTTTTTTTGTATTTATGTGCATGTGTGAAAACCAGTGTCCATGGACGCCGGAATTAACCTTTTGTTGCTCTCTACCTTATATTTTAAGAAAGGGTATCTCACTGAAGCCGCTAGACAGATCCACTGGGCTCCCTACCAACCATGTCCCCTTAGTTCAGGGGTTACAGCCACATACCATCATGCTCAGCGTTTACATGAGTGATAGGAATCTGAACTCAGATCCTCATGTTTGGGCATCAAACATTGCCTGTTGAGCCATCTGGCCAGCCCAGTGTCCACACTTCTTGTGGGTGCTCACAACATCCTTTCATCCCCTTTGTCTCATTTTTATTGAGAAAGGTGGTTCATTTCTGGGTCACTGGACAAGAATCTGTAAAGCAAAGAGGACATTCATCCTAACGTTTAATTCAAGGTTTGCTAGAGTGTGGCATTTCTGATGTCTCTTTGGCTGCCTTCTGAAGCACAGACAGATTTGAAGCAATGCTCTCTGACAGCTCAAAGCTGCTTAGCCAGTGGGATACATTAACGCTTTGCACAGCAAATTTCTCTCATGGTCTCTTTGCTCTCAGTCTTTGTAGTAGGATGCCCTTGCCCATGATATGGACTCTAAGAAGCAGTTGTTTTTCAAAGAAGAAAAGATGGAACCCTGTAACGAATGTTGGGTATAACACACTCTTTGCCAGACACACTTAGGGGACTCCTTAGGAGTTCAGATCCCAGAGTGTGAGGCTGTGAGCCACAGCACAAGGCTACATATATATCAAGCATGAAGCAACTAGGTGTAATTTCACCAGCCACCAATTGAGAAAGCTTGTTAAATTATCCCTGATAAACCAGCAAAAAGGCAGCTAATGGTATAGCTCCAGAAGAGAATTTGTCTACCTTTGCATGTATCTTTAATTTAAAAAACATTTTTTATACAGAGTCTTATGTACCCAAGCTAACCTCAAATGCTATGTACCAACCATGACTCTGAACTTCTGATCATCCTGACTCAAGGGTCTGAGTACTGGAATTACAAGCACATACCACCATATCTGATTTATGCAATTGAAATCCAGGGCCTCATGCACGCTAGGCAAAGCACCCTAGCATTGAGCTATATCCCCAGCTTTGCATTTTCTTTTTTATTAATGTGTAGTAATTGTTCATATCAATGATGTTCACTTTAATATTTCCATGTATACATATGTGCCCTTGTCAGATATAAAACAGGTTATGTTAAGAGAAGTAGAAAGATTCTTACTTGGCGTCATTACTGTGGCCAAGAACCCATGGCCAGACAAATGATAGGTCCTAGGTGAGAACCTACTGCTAAATAGACATAAAATTAAACTGACTCCTCACAACTTACCACTAACCCACAGTATATCCCAACACTCATCAAGAAGCTTATTTTGCAGTACATGGCATCTAACAAAAGGTTCACAGTAGACAAGGGACAGAGAAAGACTATGGAATGCTCATCCATAAATGGGATATCCCAGGCTTCAAGGATTTTTGTAGAGGCAAAGGCTAGAAGATGGTACGAGCTAGAGGTGGCAGATAACTTCAAAGAAACAGTTTTCCAGACACTACAGGGCAGTTAAAGAGATGACTTTACAGCAGTTGTGACATCATGCACAATTCCTGGACAACCTCAAGCCAGATAAAATCCTAGTAGGAAGTCTCATGCCTAGCTGAAAGGCTATTGAAAATTGACAGCTGTTAGGATAGACAAAATTCACTTTCTTTAAGAGTAATACCCTGGGTAGATTAACCACACTCCCAGTGAATAGTCTCCTACCTAAAAGTATATAGATAATCAAACTGATAGGTTTTTAATAATAATGATAAAAGGACACAGATAGTGAAAGGTCAAAGAGTGATCTGGCAAAAGTTAGGGGAGAGGAGCTCAATATGACCAAATGTATTGTATGAGATTCTCAAAGAAATTAAGTATTATTTTAAAAGAGAATTAAAAAATCCAAAATACAAGTTTGCATTCCCACCAGCAATGGAGGAAGGTTCCTTTTTCTCCACAACCTCTCCAGCATGCGTTGTCACTTGAGTTTTTGATCTTAGCCATTCTGGTGGGTGTAAGGTGAAATCTCAGGGTCATTTTGATTTGCATCTCCCTGATGGCTAAGGACATTGAGCATTTCTTTAAGTGTTTTTCTGCCATTCTACAATCCCCTACAGTGAGTTCTCTTTTTAGCTCCATCCCCCATTTTTTAATTGGATTACTTGATTTCTTGCTTGTTAACTCCTTGAGTTCTTTATATATACTGGATATTAGCCCTCTGTCAGAAGTGGGATTGGTAATGATCCTTTCCCAGTCTGTAGGCTGTCGTTTTGTTTTGATGACAGTGTCTTTTGCTTTACAGAAGCTTTGCAGTTTCATGAGTTTATTGATTGTTGCTCTTAAAGTCTGTGCTGTTGGTGTTCTATTCAGGACGTAGTCTCCTGTGCCAATGAGTTCTAGGGTCTTCCCCACTTTTTCTTCTAACCAGTTTAGTGTGTCTGGTTTTATGTTGAGGTCTTTGATCCACTTGGACTTTAGCTTTGTGCAAGGTGATAAATATGGATCTATTTTCATTTTTCTGTATACAGATATCCAGTTGGACCAGCACCATTTGTTGAAGATGCTGTCTTTTTTCCATTGAATGGTTTTGGCTTCTTTGTCAAAAATCAAGTTTTCATAGGTGTGTGGGTTCATTTCTGGGTCTTCTATTCGGTTTCATTTATCCACCATTCTGTTTCTATGCCAATACCATACAGTTTTTATTACTATTGCTCAACCACTCTGGAAATCAATTTGGCACTTTCTTAGACAATTAGGAATAGTGGTTCCTCA
>CM053767.1:53474773-53611471 GCA_028658305.1 Pachyuromys duprasi | reverse complement strand
GCTCAACTATGTTCATAGCTGCTTTATTCGTAATAGCCAGAACCTGGAAACAACCCAGATGTCCCTCAGTTGAGGAATGGATACAGAAATTGTGGTACTTTTATACAATCGAATACTACTCAGCAATTAAAAACAAGGAAATCATGAAATTTGCAGGCAAATGGTAGGAGAGTGAGGTATCCCAAAAGCAGAAAGACACACATGGTATATACTCACTTATATAGACCTATAAGGTAGGATAAACATACTGAAGTCTATACACCTAAAGATGATAAACAAGAAAGAGGACCTAGGGTAAGATGATTAATACTCACTTAGGAAATCAAATGGAATGGACATTGGATGTAGGAGAAAACAAGTAGCAGGACAAGAGCCTACCACAGAGAGCCTCGGAAAGACTCTACCCAGCAGGGTTTCAAAGCAAATATTAAGAAACATAACCAACCCTTTGGCAGAGTGCAGGGAATCATATGAAAGGAGGGGGAGTTAGTATGACCTGGAGAGAACAGGAGCTCCGCAAGGACCAAATATATCAGGGCACAGGGGTCTGTTATGAGACTGTCTCTCCAACCAAGGACCAAGTATGGATATAACTTAGAACCCCTGCTTGTATGTAGCAAATGGTAGCTCAATATCCAAGTGGGTACACTAGTAAGGGGAACAAGGATTCTTTTGGATATGAACTCAAAAGCTGGCTCTTCCACCTCCCCACCCCCCCACCTGAGGGAGGAGCAGCCTTGCTAGGCCACAGAAGAGGACATTGCAGCCATTCCTGAAGAGTCCTGATAAGCTAGAGTTAGATGGAAGGGGAGGAGGTCCTCCCTTGTCAGTGGACTTGGAAAGGGGCAGGGAGGAGATGAGGGAGGGAAGGTGGGATAGGAATGGAATGCAGGAGGGGGCTATGGCTGGGATACAAAGTACATAACATGATTAATATAAAATAGAAATGTTAAAATTAAAAAATAAAAGCAAAGAGGGAAAAAAAAACCTCAAGTGACAATACATGCTAGAGAGTATGTGGAGAAAGGGGAACCATCCTTCATTGCTGGTGGGAATACAAACTTGTACAACCACTCTGGAAATCAATTTGGTGCTTTCTTAGACAATTAGGAATAGTGATTCCTCAAGATCCAGCTATACCACTCCTAGGCATATATCTAAAAGATGCTCAAGTACACAACAAAGACATTTGCTCAATCGTGTTCATAGTAGCTTTATTCATTCATAATAGCCAGAGCCTGGAAGCAACCCAGATATCCCTCAGTCAAGGAATGGATACAGAAATTACGGTATTTTTACACAATGGAATACTACTCAGCAATTAAAAACAAGGAAATGATGAAATTTGCAGGTAAATGGTGGGATCTAGAAAAGAACATTCTGAGTGAGGTATCCCAGAAGCAGAAAGACACACATGGTATATACTCACTTATAAGTGAATACTAGACATATAATATAGAATATAGCTACACAAATCTGTACACCTAAAGAAACCAAGCAAGAAGGAAGACCCTGGGTCAGATAATCAGTCCTCACTCAGAAAGACAAACAGGATAGACTTCAGAAGGAGAAAAGAGGAAAGAGGACAGGAGCCTACCACAGTAGGCCTCTGAAAGACCCTACCTGGCAGTGTGTCAAAGCAGATGCTGAGACTCATAACCAAACTTTGGGCAGAGTGCATGGAATCTTAGGAAAGAAGGGGAAGGTAAAAAGACCTAGAGAGGTCAGGAGCTCCACAGGGAGAGCAACAGAACCAAAATATCTGGACACAGAGGTCTTTTCTGAGACTGATAGTCCAACCAAGGAACATTCATAAGTATAACTTAGAACCCCTTCTCAGATGTGGGTTCTCAGTATCCTTATTAATGAGAACAGGGACTGTCTCTGACATGAAATCAGTGGCTGGCTCTTTAACCACCTCCCCCTGAAGGGGGAGCAGCCTTGCCAGGCCTCAGAGGAGGACAATGCAAGGAATCCTGAGGAGACCTGATAAGCTAGGGACAGGTAAAAGGGGAGGAGGACCTCCCCTGTCAGTGGACTTGGAGCAGGGCTTGGGAGGAGATGAGAGAGGGAGGGTGAGATTGGGAGGGAATGAGGGAGAGGGCTACAGCTGGTACACAAAGTGAATAAACTATAATTAATATAAAAATAAATAAATAAATAAATAAAAGAAAAAATACTGAGTTCACTTTCCTCTAAAAACCAGCCATAGTGTTTCACTGCCTTGCACTGTCAAATCTTAAACTTTAAAATGAACACACAAATATATGATTTCAAAACGAATGCAAATTGTTTGAATGAGTTGATTCATATATTCTTCACATGATACAATAATTGAAACAAAACAAGGAAATGGAGGCAATAGTTAACATGTTGGAACTTCTGTCTGATTATGTAAAAGCCGGTGTTTCTCTTTCCAATGTTACCATCAATCTACATGGCAGGCATCAAGTGACTGCCCTTCTGGGTGACGGTATTAATCATGTGTCCAGTGATCCCTTCATTTCCACTCCAGCACTATGTTGAGTGCAGCATTTTCTGGGGCTGGGAAGGTGGTTCAGTGCTATAGCTCTCCATGAGCAAGAAGGGAGCTCTGGCTCTGGGTTGTTCCCAGCAAACAAATGGGGAAGGGGGAGGGTCGCATGGGCTCTGGGCATGCCAGACACATGTATGGAAACTCACACCAAACCCTACTGATATCTACAATTAACACAGCATACTCAAAAAGAAAAACGTATATATGTATTTTTAAAAGGAATGAAAAACCCTTTCCATTTCTGTCAGTGGCCATCACTATTTCCAGAAGCTGCCCTGAACAGACCCAACCTCAGCCTTTCCTGCCTCACAGACCAACATATCCACCTAGGAAATGGAGACTTTTTTTTTTTGCTTTACCTCTAGAGTATTTGATTCTCCAACAATTTATCAAATATCTTGGAAACAAAAAATAAAAAAGATTTTCATGGGACTGTGAAGAAGACTTTCAGTAGAAAACACAGGAATGGTGGCCATAATTAGCCTGAACTCCTCTCCTAGGGTTTGCTTTTAAACCCTGACTGTCCTGCCCAGGATCTACCCTTTGGACCCAAGGGAAAATAGACTAAAACAAATCCTGTGCAGCACAGTCTCTCAAGGGTGTTTGTTGTGTGAACTGGGGGAGGTTGTTCCATGATGCTGTTCCTTAGTGGAGCACACAGCCCTGCATACAGACACAACCACACTTTGTGATAGAAACAGTAGCTCGTAAGAGAGAGGTCTAGTATGGGTCCTTGATCGTGTTCTCAGAGCAGACTTTTTGCCACACACCCTATGTTTTTCTTTCCTTAATACAAAATTGTTCAGGAAAAAAAAAACTCCCTAGAACCATTACAGATTACATACAACAGACAAGAGATGGGATAGCCTGTTTGTTTTTTATATATGGAAAAGTGATTTTATGATATTTGGGTGCACTGGAGAACTGGACTAACAGAAGTGGGGTTTTACTGTCATTTCTTCTTGAGAAATGTGTTCCTGATGCCTGTCAGATGAGTGGATGAGAAATGAACTCATGCTGGCACTTTACCTCCATGATTCAGTGCTGCTGAAGAAACCTGTGCTTGAACAATTTCTACTTTTATAGAAATGATCATTTCTCTTCATGGAGGTTCATCCTCTTTTTTCCCCTTAATTTCTTCAGCTTTCCAGAAAATGTATTCTTTCTAACAAGAAAAGGCCCTGGCAAGCTGTCAGAATCTCTCCCTCCCCCCTCTGCTAACGGCCTCTCAGGAATCTTGCTTACACTGTAGAAGCTGGGGTGAGGTTTGTAGACTTAGAGATGAGCAAAGAACAGTTCCTCACTATTCAGAATGTATTTTCTGATATCAAATATAGCCATATAACAAAAATACCCTAGAATAAATGTAGCATTTTTATGTTATCAAGTTGAGCTCACATGTGAAGGTAAATATTAAACATTTTACGGTAAGCAAAATTCATAATTCTTTTTTATTGTCACTTTTTAGAACAGCCTCTTTGAGACTGCAAATGTGAAATTGTCTGGTTGTGTTGTTTTTACCTAAAGTGGTGTTTGTTATCTAGAAAGAAGCTCTTTCTAGTCAGTTCTATTTTGACTTAAAGGGGAAGTACCCATGTGGAATTCTCCCACGATACTGAATGTGCTTATGACCACTGGCCTTAGCTACGAAGAACATTCCCAAAAGTGTGCTGTAGCCTAGGGACCACAGCAAGCACTAGAGATGACAAGAGGAGAAGCCATGGGAGGTCCCAGCCTGTTTTTAGTGACTTCCCTTTACAACTTGACCTGATTAAGGGACATGATTCTACAATCCTTGAAACAACACTACTTGAATATGGACTGAACATCTCTCAAACTGTTCCCACAGTCTCCGAACTAATCTTGAGCTTTAGCAACCCGTGTTTGTATAGTTTTTCACAAGTATCTCTAAAATTTGCTCATATCAATAAAGAATAACTGCTAGGGGAGAAGGCTATCCCAAATGAACGTTCCCCTCAGTGTGTCACAACTGCCTGGATCTGTCTTTGCTAACTTCTCATTGCTACAACAAAGGCAGCTGAAGGAAAGAGGCAGTTCTTTGGCTCACACTTTGAAGGGAAGAAGCCATGGCAGTGAAAGCATGAGCTAGCGGGTCACCATCCATAGAAAAGAAGCAGAGAGAAGAGTATGTTCGTGCTCAACTCATTCTCCTCTTTTTAAAATCTATCTTGGGTTCTAACAATGAGTTGGTTAAAAACCACTTTCATGTTGGGTCTTCCTTTTTCAGTTAAACTTCTCTGGAAACTTCCTCTAAGAAAATCCCCAGAGGTGTGTGTCCTAGGTGACCACAAATTTAGTTCAAATTAACATTAAGGGTTGATTATTACAACTCTACCCCTTGAGACCAGACATATAAGCCTTCAAATTCCACCCTTTATTTTTAAAAATTGTATGTTCAATTTGTAATGCAGAATGTGTTTGTGCCTATTTCAGAAGAGCCCATGGTTTAATAGTGTCAACACAATTCAAAAACTAAGTCTCTTTTAATACTCAAGGCAATCTCTTAACTCTTTGTTTCTGTAAAATCAAAACTTGCCCTCCATGCTTTCAAAATACAAAAACATTCGCATTTGAAAAGATCAGGCCAAAACAAGAATGAAAACCACAGAGCCCTGGGGATCCTTGTCCGCTGTCCTGGGGTTGTGATGGAGTCATCTGAGCCCCGGTGACCTCAGAGGGCACTGCTCCTCCAGCCCATACACCTACAGCATCTGTGAGCCCTGCGGAACCCTCTGCTTTGTGCATGCAACATTCCTTGGTGGACATCTCAGGGTCCCGGTGCCTCCAATATACAAAAGGCCTTGCTGAAATCTGCACTCTCATGTGCAGCTTCACACAGTGGCCTCTAAGCATCTCCTCACAGTAATTTTCACACTGACCCACATTCCCAGGCCTCAGTGGCCTTCCAAAATTTCAGCCTAAGCTGTTGTGACTCTCAGTGTTACACACCTGGGAAGCCACTCCCCGGTGAATGATGCTTACAAGGCCTGCTCCCGCTCTGAAATGCAGTCAGCACCCCATCTTCTTTAGCTTGTACCTCTGTGTCTTGGCATCTGAAACCAGGAAAACACACCCCTGGGCAGTTGCATTTGATCAGGGAAACCTCTCAGCACCATTGTCATCAGTTTCGATTTTCTCAAAATTCACATTTTCACATGCTGGAGCCTTTGCTGTGTGCAGTCTTGCTTTCAGAGTACCTTTCCTCTTGTTCCTGCACAAAACAAAAGCTTATTCTTCAGTGGCCCTGATGTTCAGCCATTAGTACTCTGTCTCCTCACCTGTTACTGTCAACTTGATTATGGTACTTTCACCAAACTGCACATTTTCTGTGTTTTCCTGCTCCTGTCTCACAGTAGATCTGACTTAAGGCAGTGAGCAGCATCTATGGCGCAGTCTTGGATTTATGCCGTCGTGAAATTTCCTCTGCTAAACAACTCAGTCACTTACTTTTGAACTCATGCTATCTCCAGGTTCTAAAGATGTAGGCAGGATTCTGTTTATATTGTTTTAACCAGAGACCAATGCAAATGGTCTCTCTAGTCCAGTTCCCAGTAAAATCCCAGTTCTCCTTGATAATGTCACGCACACAGCCCTTACCATCTTCCCTGCCATTGACACTCTACATTGATCATTGATCATCTACACTACTAAAGCAGTACCCTATGAGGCTCTGCGCTCAGCATTCTTGAACTTCTCTAGCGCACAGGTTCACACTGTTCCAAATTATTCCCACAAACCAGTTCCAAAAACCTGCAGACGTCAGGGCCAAATAGTGTCAGCAACACTTCACTTCTTGGCACCAATTTAATATATTAATTGCTCTCCTGGTTGCTTTGACAGAAACAACTAAGGGAAGGGATAGGAAAATCATGACAGTAGGAGTATGATGTGGCTGCTCCCATCAAGTCTCCATCCAAGATGCATAGAGAGAGGTAAATGCTAATTAATAAAGTTCAACTCACCTTCTTGATTTCCCTTGTCCACCGCAGCCTATGTGATCGTATCCACACGCAGGCTATATTTTTTCCTTGATTAAACTTATCTTATTCCAAACCCAGTCAATGAAGATTGAGGGTCATAATATATAAATAGATAAGACCATAAATCATAGAGGAATCACAAAAAAACACCTAATATCTACTTAGAGAGCACTTCACATTGCCTCAGATAATGAAGGGAAGCAAAAGATTTTATCACCTGTTATAAAAGTCATGGAAGCAAAAACTTAAGAAGCGGGTTGTCTGTTGGGAAGCTGTGAGATGGAGTTAAGCATAAAGTTGGGCAATATCTTTTCACCCTCCGTTGTTTCCCTTTTATGGCATTTTTCTTCCATGTGGAGATTTATAGGTAGCATGCATGTCATCGCACCAAAAGGTCCCTGGGTCTTACCTTTGTCTGCTCACCTGTCAGTGTTATCTGAGCTGCCCAATCTACTTCCCAGCTATTAGGCTTCAACTGTCATTGCTAGTAGACAAGTGGTCACTTTCTTGTTTCCTTTCAGTGTCCCACTTTGATTTCTCTCTTCCTTCAAAGGGATTTACGAAGAAATCTGCCACCCACCGGCATAAACATCATTGTCACCTACACAGGCTGAGTTACTTCAATTCCTTGCCTGAGGGAATATCCTTTTGTCTTTCATGCTAAAGAACTTGGAGAGGAAAAGAGTCAATTTTACTATTGGAGAATTTTTAAGAGACAGAAAAAAAAAAGGTACCTCTGTGTTCTTGAAGTGGATGGCATCAGCTTTAACAAAGCTTTTTCCATTTTCTTTTAAGACTATTCTAAGTATTAAGGGCTGATTTTGGTAATAAATAAATGCAGTTATTGAGTGGGGCTTTATACAGTAATATTCAGAAAAGCATTGGAAATGGGATGTGTTTTCCATAAAGTATTTTTGCAAGATCACAGAATCCTGTGTTTAAAAGAAACAAGGGCTGTTTAATCAGAGATCTGGAAAGGAATCTTGCTGTGACAGAAGAAAGCCTAAGGTTAATTTTACTTGATTTAATTAATGTACTTATTTTATTATGAGGCCACGTGGCTGTATATTAACATTTTCAGATTATATAATTCTTATAAAACAAACTGGAGAAAGTTGTTTCTTGTTTTTTATTTTTTTAAAACTCATTGTGTTCCATGTGTCTAGTCTGAATGTTTAACCGATGATCCTAAGGTGTGGTGTGTTTGGCATCACTGCCTATTCCCTATGGCTAATAAGTTAAAAATGAGGAAGAAATGCTTCTAAGTTAAAGCATTTGAGGAAAACAACTTTACAACTGGTTCCTTTATCGCAGGAGTCCTTTCCGTCTTTACTATGCTGATACGTATCATAAAAATGCACCAGGGGAGAAAAATCTATTTCTAAACTTATTTCACCAGGGAACCATCTGTGGGTCTGACCTCTTCTGAGGCCATTGCTCTGTGCATCGTATTTTGCTCTTGCAAATAACCGTCTGGAGACGGGTTAGAAGGTACAATGGGACTTATTTGCATCAAGTAGTTTATCACTATGCACTATGCACACAGACACAGATATGTGTATCTGTGTGTGTGTATGCACATGTGTGTGCCATGAAATAGAGAGAAATAAAAGAAACAGAGAGAGAAGGCCAGAAGATGAACGACTGATCTGCCAAGGCCATACGATCATTTGAACCTAGGAATCATGCAATACCTGGGCTGTACTGATGCAATATATTTCTGTACTTTCCTCTCCATATCACATTATTAAGTTAGCTGCTTTTTGCATTCTAGAGCCTGATATTAATCATTCTTGGGTGAATTAATATATGCATGAATGTATACCTCCAAGATTTTATTTTGTTGTCTGCATGCTTTCCTGATTTTGTTGTTTGAAGTGATTTCAATTGAGAGTTTATCTTCGGAGTGCCATCGATGCCAAGGAAAGATAATTAGTTTGAATATTTGTGAGAATAAGACTTCAGTCTTATTCTCTGGGGGGTATTCTAAGGCAAAAGAACAAAAATTATTTCATTATGTTTTGCCAAAACCTAATGTGCTTTTAGTTTAAAATCAATTTTAAATAGATGAGTAAATAAGAGATTGTCTCCTCTAAGCAATTAATTCATTTATACATGCCAATAAGTTAGTCGTCTAACAACAATAAAAAAGAACTCCAAGACATACTTGAGATTAGAGAGATGTCCTAGCAGTTCAGAAAATTAGCTGCTCTTCTAGCCTGGGTTCCCTCCCAGGGGAGGTGGCTCATAACCACCTGTAACCAGCGGCAGGGGGCCTGACTTTCTATTCTGGCCACAGGCATGAGCAGTCATGTGCAGTACCCCGCCCCCCACAAACACACACACAATTTAAAATAATATCAATTTTAAAAGCATATTTGAATACCTACAGAACAATAATATATTTTAAAGCTTTATCCAGTTGAATTATACCTCTGTTTTTATTAATTAAAATTATAAAATTATGCCTGTGCATTTGCTAAATTAAATGGTCTGGATATGACATATAAAATATATTATTTGAGCATTTATTATTTGACCTATCATCATATGATTTCTTTCATAATATACATGGATGCATCTGGGCAAGAAGACATGTATGTGTTTTCTGTTGGTCAGTGAAATACTCACACAGCACAGAGCAGAAGTGTTAATGAGCAGGTTAGGCATCTTTCTGGAACTGTCACTTCTGAGAAGTCTGGAAATGAATTGCATGGGAAGGACACAGGTCTACAGCTGCATAACAGCAACATGGATGATTACAAAGGGGAAGGGGCACCTCCAGAAGGACTACTAGGGCCTGAGATACAAGGCTCTAAGAAACAACTCAAGTGTATGGTAATTAGCTTCCCAATAAGGAGGTCAGAACAAAATGCTGAAGTCACCATTGTCTTTATGGGGCTATAGACAATTTTCAGTGTTTGCTATACTTTCCTTTGGTGCAGATTTCTACTATGACAAAATATTCTGAGAGAATACAAGACACTTTCTTTTCCTCACACAGTTACTTGCCCCCATTTTCTTCTTTTTTAAAAAATAAGAATAATTTTTTTTTATTTTACATTTACTTATTCTTTCCCCAACTCTCTTTTTTTATTAATTACAGTTTATTCATTTTGTATCCCCCCTATTGCTCCCTCCCTCCACTGCTCCCAATCCTACCCTCTCTCCTCCTTCTCAACCCATGTCCCTCCCCAAGTCCACTGATGGGGAGGTCCTCCTCCCCTTCCTTCTGATCCTAGTCTATCAGGTCTCATCAGGAGTGGCTGCACTGTCTTCCTCTGTGGCCTGGTAAGGCTGCTCCCCCCTCAGGGGGAGGTGAACAAAGAGCAGGCCAATCAGTTCATGTCACAGACAGTCCCTGTTCCCATTACTAGGGAACCCACTTGGACACTGAGCTGCCATGGGCTATATCTGTGCAGGGGTTCTAGGGTGTCTCCATGCATGGTCCTTGGTTGGAGTATCAGTCTCAGGAAAGACCCCCGTGCCCAGATATTTTGGTTCTGTTGCTCCCCTTGTAGAGCTCCTGTCCTCTCCAGGTCTTATATCTCTCCCTTCTTTCATAAAATTCAAGAATTTTTGGGTCCACACTATGCAGGTAGAGACACCTTCGTACCTTGCTCATGACATAGACTCCAACAGAACACCAAATACTCAGTAGGCACAAAGAGGAAAGATGGGACATTCTATCAATTTGATGCTATTGGGCTTATTTCCTATAAAAGTATAGGACCTGAATTTCTGTTGAAATATATAGTTTATATGAGGCTGTTAAAGACAAAATTGACTTATTATCCTGTGTGAGAAAGTCTGTATGGAAAGGAAAGTTGTGTGGAAGGAATGCTTCATAGATTTGATTTTGTGAATGTTGTGATCCAATTTGAGAGAGAAAAATTTTAACTGTTAGCATCCTGTGTGCATGAGATTAAATTATAATTTATAAACAAACACCTGTTGTACTTATGACAATAAAAATATTTGCTAAATATTTCTTTCATATATGTTATATGGCTGCATGCTTATTTTACATATATTTATAATACATATAACCTTTCTATGTATATCTAATTTATGCATAACAATATATGCATATAATTTTATATAACACACATAAGTATGCATATGTGTTCATTTATATGTCTTATACATTTCTTACAGTTATGGCCAGTTGGCCATATTTTAAAATATTTGTTAATTTTTTTTACTTAACACTCATATTTTTGTATTTTAAGCTATAAGATATGGCTACTTATATATGAGTGAGTTTGTGTTTGTGTGTGTGTGTGTACAGAAAGAGAGATCTTCAGAACTGCTAAAAGTTTTGAAAATTCCTGTGAGTCTTCAGAGGCACAATTTCTTTTAGAAGTTATGTCAGATGCTCATTAAAGAAGCCTGTGAGAAGGACAGGGCATTTGTGATGATTCTTTCTGCACCTCTACAATGAGAATATGGCTGGGCAGTGGTGGTGGGCAGATCTCTAATTTTGAGGCCAGGCTGGTCTATAAACAAGTTCCAGGACAGCCAGGGCTACACAGAGAAACAAAGCAAATAAACAAAATGAGATGTCATGGGCATAGTCCACCCAGGCCCATGGCACCCCTCTGCTACTCATCAGATATATCCTGGGCCATTGGCTTTTACAGGAGTGTCATCGTGACACACATTAGGTCCCTAATGCCCAAGGATGAGCTATCCCTCCAGCTTGCTTTTTAGGTTGAAATGATTTCAGTATTACATGTCTATGAAACCCCCTGAGACTTACTCCTGAAGAACGCCTAAGACAGTGTTGCCTGAATATTTGTGTCTCTTCTACTCTGGAAAATTACATTTCCTTTAAAGTGGTCATATAAACCCACAGCTTGAATTATTTTTAAAAGGGGGGGGGGAAATTTTTCCCATTATTGACAGTTCATTTAGTATTAGGAACTGGAGTTTGGCTGTAAAATGCTACCCATAAGTCCATGTGTTTGAACACATAGTCTCTAACTGAAGTCGTTCTTTAGGAGATTATGGAACCTTTAGGAGATGGAGCCTTTCTAGGAAGCAAGACAAGGAGATTTTATAGCCTGGCCCCACTTGTCCATTTCCTGTTTCCTGATGGCGATGCAATGTGGCCTGCTACTTCATACTCCTGTCATAATTCTTTCCCCATTACTGTAAATTGTGCACTTTTTAAAATGTAAGTCAGAATAAAGCCTTCCCCATTGATTTGCTTCTCAGGATGTATTTGGTCGCAGCAGTGAGAAAAGCAGCTATTACAAAATTTCCTGTCTTTTTCTTGAGTGTGAACTCACAGCAGGTGCAGCAAGGAGATTGGGGGAAATGGAAATAACATACTGTCTTAGTTTGAGCTTTATTGCTCTGAAGAGACACCATGACCAAGGCAGCTCTTATAAGGGAAAACATTTGAGACTGGCTCACAGTTTCAGAGAGGTTTTGATTATTATCGTCATGGTAGGAAGCACACCAGCATACAGACATGGCGCTGGAGAAGGAGCTAACAATGCTGCATCTTGATCCACAGGCACCAGAAGGAGACTGGATGTCTCACTGAGCGAAGCTTGACCACTGTAACCTCAGAGCCTGCCTCCACAGTGACACACTTCCTCCAACAAGCCACACCTACTCCAACAAGCCACACCTCCTAATAGTGCCACTCCCTCATGGCCAAACACAGGAGTCTATGGGGGGCCATCCCTATTCGAACCAACACACGTATTTTGACAGGATTTTGCCCAAAGTTAAGAATATCATTAGAAACTGATTTTGATCAGATCAGTATACATTATACCTGTTCAGAGCTGGGTGAGCCTTATGCATGTAAAAGTAAATACATGGGGGAAAAAAACCTCTTCTATTGAAGTGTGCTTGTTAAGTTCTTTTTGATGGCTTCTTGGGTTATATAAATTTAGTTTGAGGTCATTATATGGATAATTTGTTACTAAGTAAAGTAGTTTGTCAGGTTACGAGACATTAATCTTCCAATAGGTCTTTAATTAGGACAGATGCACTAAATAGTTCATAGCAAGACTTGGCCTACAAACATTTATAATATTCAATTATACCATTTTACAGGCAATAGCAAATTATTTTTGTGTAGTCTGGAAAATGTGGGACTTAATTAATTACCTTCGATATTTTACACATCTGCTCTGCACTCTTTTAGATGCATTAAATTGGCAACTCATGAAATGGCTAAAAATAGAGTTGAGATTCCCCAGATGGGAAAGGGTGAAGATCAGCTATGACAGAAAGAGAAAGTCTGTGATACACTGGAAATCTGAAACCAAATTATGCATCCAGCAACATTTGTTGTAGCAGGCTCGTCAGTGTGGAGTAATTACTTTTTAAAGAATGAGAATTTTACATGGTTCTTAAAAAACAAATAAAGTAAAATGTCCAACTTCCTGTTAAATACATTTCATCCCTGTTTTCCTAAGATAGGCTGCAGTAAACAAATACAAGAAACAGGCAGAGCACAGATACAAACCACAGATCAATCTCGGTCATGTAAGCACCTCTGAATGAAATTTATTTCCATACAAATAACTTTGCCCCTAGAAGTTGTTTTGAAGATGTTACAAAAATAAGGCCCCCTGAGGTACTTGTAGACATTTTCATGTCATAGAGGTTCAGATGATGAGAAGGGGAATTAAGAGCTTATTCCATTTGTAATTACATCACAGAAAACAGCTGGTGATGGCTTCCCAGTCGGTGGGGGAAGTGACCATTTCAGTAAACTAAGGAAGGCCAGGTGTTCGATTCATTTTTCATCCTAGAACTTTCTTTTGCTTAAGAATGGTGTGTGAACCAATTACACAGGAACGGAGCACATTCTGAAGGCTCCATACAGGGGGCAAGTTGACTGATCGTGGGGTCTCCTCTCACCATGACAGTCAGCATCAACACACAGGCCAACAGAAAGCACCTGTGCCCTGGGCTCCCAAAGCCCCAGCCTGCTATCAGCACCCCATCTGTGTGTGCACTATCTCCTGACCACAAGAAGCCATTCTGTCAGTGTGGACAGAGAAACCAAGCTTCCACCGCCATGCTGGATAAGTGTGTGTTTCTCCTTTGATGAACCCTGAACCGAGGGGGCAAAATGTGGGCTGTCCAGCAGTCTTCCTGTGCTGAGCTGCCTGTGGCATTTTCTTGCAGCCACATTTTTGAAAGTGAGTAGAAAGAGGGCTATTAACTTGAAAAACATACATTGATGTGGCCAAATGACACTTTGTACTTATGATCAACACAAACAACAACAACAACAAAAACTATTAATGCAGTATTTTGTATGTGGTGGGGGGAGTCTTTACAAATTTTGCAAAATCTTTTGCACGTTGTACACTCGTAGCACATCTCAAGTCAACAAAGATACCTGTATCAGTCAGGGTTCTCTAGAGAAACAAAATGTATAGAATGAATATATTAAAGTGTTATTTATCAGAATAGTTTACATAATATGATCTAGGTTCTCAGCAATGGTTATCTCTTTAGCATGGGAGAAGCTAGGAGCTCAGTGGTTGCTCAGTCCATGAGGCTGAGTATTTCAGAAGGCCCCAGTCTGTTATGCTGAAGGCCTGAAGGATTTCTAGAGAGTTTCTAGTCTTTAGTTCAGCTTGGAAACCTGAAGCTATATCCTAATATCAGAGTAGAAAGGCAGGAGCAGCAAAATCAAGGTAGATGAAACAGCCAACAACAGTGAAAATACACAGCCCCCAAACAATAAACATTTCTTCTTCCTTTTCCTTTTCCTGGGCTGCCACCTGAGCTCACATTCAGGGTGTATTTTCCATTTCAGATCATCTGGTCAAGAAAACTCCACAGGAATGCCCAGTGGCTTGCTTTTTAGTTGATTACAGGTCCAGAAAGGTTGACAACCAATATTAGCTGCCACACCACCTTTGAGTATTCTATGGCTCACTGTGTCCAGTATGCATTGTCTTAGATAGCACATTCTGGATAATAAGCAGCAGGGCAACTAACATTCAGACATATGGTAATGACACTGAGGTAGTTCCTAACCAAGTGTATGAGTCTGGCACCATACTTGGAAGACATCTTTAGAAGAAACCCTTTAATCAAACTGAATTTAACAGATTTTGTTTGCGCAATAAAACAACCTATGTATATGGCAGCCCTCAGAACTAGAAACAGTTCAGAGAATGTCATACAGCAACTAGAACAGGTGGTATTCAGTTTAAAAAGGCTTGGTTGGTTATGGCTTGATGTTTGCCTATATGAGTATAGTCTAATCAGATGGCAGCCTCTGACTGGCTAGAGGCCAGCTACTGTGATTGGATGAAACTCTACTTGTTATAGGAATGAATTCCTGTGTCAAGATAAACTTTGCTACATGCAGAGGCAGCTTTAGGTTAAACTTAATTTAAAGAAACAAAGCAGGCACTCTTTTGAATAAAAAGAGTTTCTGCTCATCTGTTAGGTGCTAACTTTACATTCTGGGGGCCTTCCCTGCTTTCCACCACATTCCCTCAGAAATAGAAACTTGTCTCCTTTCTATGCTTTAGCTCTATATTTTTCTTCTCCCCTTTGGTGGTTTTCTTTTTTGGCTGTTCATATGATGCCACAGCTTCATTGGTGGAGGAGATTTGTTTGTTCAATATTTTCCTCCTAGAAAACTCTGAGAATCTTGAGGACACACAAAGAGAGTTCCAGAAATCCTATTGACTTTAAGACTTGAACACATTCTCAGAGTCTGGAGGTAGAAACGCATGGGGAAACAAACAGCCAGATCTCATCTCAAAACAGGGCAGAATGAAAGAGAAGACACAGGGTTGTGAAGGACTAGGTCAGGAGGAGAAGTACAAAGCAAGGGTAGGGAGAAATGAAGACAACTTTGAAGGCTGAGCCTCACCCATACATACATCCCTTGGAATCTCTCCTTGGGCGATGCTCTGTTTGAGGACATGGCTATCTTTGTAATGTCAGGAAAATAGTTTGGAAATGGGAGTGAAGGTGAAAATATTTGCATCAATGGCCTTTTCTGAGGTTTATGAAAGGAACATTTGACCTCTGTTTTGGTGTAATTGTCCTTTATTAAAAATAAAACAATGAGACACAACATGTATAGACTCCGGACTATTTAACAAGACCAACTTACCAATCATACAAATTGAACCTTAACATTTTCCAGCAGTGTTCAGATAATTGAATTAGAAACCTATATTTGATAGACTCAGTAATGATTTAGTGGAGAAAAAGCATATAAGGATCAATCAATAATTTGGAGTTAAATCCAACAGTTTAAAAGCAGTATATATCTTCTAACAATTATTAACACACAAAGAAAAACATTTAATCTTAAGGGCAGGCTAGTAAAAACTGTACAAACCCACACTGAAGCTGTGCTCTGTGTTATTAGGCTGCTGCTTGGGGCTGATTTGTCCCCGGGAAATAATAAACTTGACAGGACAAATCTCTAAAATGCAACCTAGTTTTAAAGATTACCCAGAAGGACCTCAAAATAATAGATGCGGAGGAAAGAGAGATACACAGGTGAGCAAAGTTAGGAGTTTTATTGTCTTCCTGTTTAGCTTCCAGCGGTGGCAGCCCTACAGGATGGCAGCTGTTGCTCCTTGAGCACCACCAGCAAGTTATTGCCTATTATTATACCAATAATGAGGCTGAACAATTCACCTTGTTCCTTCTCTTTGCCCTGGTAGTGAGACAAACAAGGCAAATGTGTTAAGGTTGGGCATATTTGGGGCCTCGGAAGAGCTCAGTTATCAAAGTGCTTAGCTTGCAAACATGAGGACCCAAGTTCAATCCCCCAGAACACACATTAATACAACAAAAAAGTCTGTCGTAGTGGTTCACACTTGTGATCCTGGTACTAGAAAGGAGGGAAGGGTTGGATCCCTGAGGATGGCTGAGATTCCAGACTAGCCTATTGCTGTGGTCTGGGCCAGTGAGAGAGCTTGTCTCAAATAACAAGATAGTATCATTTTTGTTGTGTGTTTGTGTCTCATCATTAGCAGCTTTATTATGGTGAATGGCTGTGGTCACTGTTGGTAAATGCCCTTTACTTGAATTATTTAACTGGACCTTTACAGTGTCTGTGCTAGAACGCTTCCTGTAGCTCTGACAAAGCACCTGGAAAAACCAGCCCAAAGGAAATGTGCACTTGGCTCAGTATTTCAGAGGTGCCTGTGTTGGTACGTGGCTTCATTTTTTCTGGGCCTGTGATGAAGCAGAACATCCTGGCAGGCTGTGTACAAGCTATTCACTTCATGGCAGCCAGGAAGAGGGCAGATGAGGGGGCCACCAGCATTCATGGGGCTGGACAAAAAGATACCCTTCAAGGGCATGACCCTAGACACGGAGTAGACTCCCAGTCACAGTTTCTACTACCTTTCTAAGGCATCCCCAGATGAGAGGGAAGCCTTTGAAACATAAGCTTTTGAAAATGTTCCAAATTCAAGCCATTACACCCTGTCAATCAGAGAATGCTATATTTGTATAATCCTCATTCTCCAGCATTCTACTGGGTAAAGACTGAAGCTGTTTGAACACAGGCATGGACAACCCCACTATGCTACATTCCCCTTGATGAATTAGGGAGGGAGGGTCCTTTAGGGAGAATTTCATGGTCCTTGGACTAGACATAAAGCCTCATTCTGACCTCTGTAATCCAATGACAGTTCAGGACACTGTCATGAGGGTCCCAGCAATGACAGTAGTCCTGTCAATGGGCATATTGGGATGGGGGAAACTAGCTCAGACTGCAAATCCTCTTTCCCTATTGTGTTTCCTAACTGTGCACACAGAGCAGGAGCTATGCTCAATTTTAAAACTCATAATGTGCTTTTAAAAATCAGCCACAAAGACAGAAATAGCTCATCCCATGAATGTTCAACCATCAAATATTTAATAGGCTGATATCTGATTTAGTAGTAGCACTCTCATTAGTAGCTGCTCTCCTAAAGATTTTTCAACTACCTAAATCAAGAAAACATATGTAAACAGATAAAGTCTTGGTGTGCTTTCTTTTCTCACTACATCGCTACTGGACATTTTAATGTTGCTAAAACTTGTGTGAGTTTTGTATAGAGGGAAATTAATAGCCCCCAAACATGCACATACTATTTTGTGTTGTATATATTTAATGAACAATCAATTAAAATATCTAAGTAGCATTAGCACACACATATATACAATATAATTGATTGTTCATTAAAAGTATAAACTTTCTATTAAACATTTCTAATTATATAACTAAAGGAATTTTAGAGTACCTGGAGATAATGAGTTACTATTTAATTTCCCTTCCTCTCTCTGTAATTGCAAATCCAATACTTTCTTTTATCAGATTTGTCCTTATTTTCTTATTAATTGAACTAGCTGTACAGATTATTTGAATATCCTGTAGAATTCTGAAAGGTTAGGATGTGGTTTACGATGCATCAACAGTATTATTCCCTAGACTAGCGGTAGGCTTGGGATAGAAAAGCTAGACTGAGCCACCGAATTCCTTGATATGGCATATCTCTAGAGATGTCATGTAAAGTGAGTACCTTTTTAAAAAGGGAAGCATGCCACACTTGGAGAGGAAATCCTCAGTTTCTGTCTCCTACCAGCATCTCATTAACTTAGCTGCTAAAAATCATTAGTAAGTACATAAACTAATATAGGGCGAGAATAGACATCATTTTTCTAGGGTGAGCAAATGTCCTGATGTTTTTACTTACCACAACCTCTCTTGGGTTAAGATCTTCATTTGTCCCTATTCCATCTTAGATTTCCTCATTCCACCATTGATCTCAAACGTCTCTGGCTCTCTAGGGCAAAGGAGGAACATGCCGATGTGCTGCATCCCATAATTCCTATTATTGAAAAGCCGTGTTCAATCTCAAATGACCTTTTCTTGTATTTATTGTCAAGCTAGCTTTACAGCCCACATTAAATGGAAGCTTTTGTGAGCCGGCTGAAAAGCATGTTGATGAGCCGGCAGTGAGGCTGAGACTGCTTGCTTGGGACAGCCGGCCCACTGCAGACAGCTGGCTGCAGGCGCTGGAGCTCTGGGCCCACTATTCATTGCTCCCTGCTGTGAAGTCCACAGTGCTGGCAAGTCTTGTGTCATATTTGCACCCTAAAGAAAGAAGCAGAAATGCTTGTTCCAGGAGAAAGAAGCACTCACTGCTTCTAGTAGACAGAGAGTCAGAAGTTTGGAAAATGTTGGCCAAGAATTGTCTGGGTATGGGATGGGTCAAGGTGGACACTTGAACTTTTAACAAAAATAAATTTGATAATTCTCAAGAGACAAGTGATCTTTATTATTAAGAAGTGTTTGCTGTGACAGATTCAGTCAGTGGAGTTGGGTCAAGACTTTGAAAATGGCCTCATTATTATGCTGAGGACGCATGACAGTTTCCTGAGAGACTGGTTCACTTCATTCTGAGAAAATGCCTACATGGTATGAAATGAACTCTTCTGCATATTTTCTCTTTGCTATTTAAAAACAAAGACAAACAAAAAAACATGGATAGTCCATTCATGTACCATGCCACATTTGTGTTCGCATTTACAAGTTGACTTTTAAGTGTTCTTTATTTAAAATAAGAAAAAAAATTTCAAACTCCTTTATGTTTAAGAAGTGAGTTTCTCAAATGCTTACAATAATTTTTTATTTGTGGTATTTATTCTGTTTTAAGTTGCACACACATACTCTGTGTGTGAGAGAGAGAGAGAGGGAGAGAGAGCCTAGTGTATGTGTCAGTGTGGAGGCTAGAAGTTGACAAGCACCTTCATCTCTCACTATCCACCTTATTTCTTTTTAAAGCAGGTGAAAACCAATTCAAGTAGACTGGCTGGCTAGTGAGCTCTAGAGAACTATTTGTCTCTGCCTCCCAGTTCAGGCATTACATCTGGCTTTTCATATGGAGGTGGGCAATCAGAATGCTGGTCCTCATGCTTGACCAGCATCATCTGAGCTGTCCCCCAGGCTCCCCACACTGGCTCCCCCAACCTCATTTGAGAACTATGGATTATAAGGTTAAAGAGCCAGGTTCTCCTTAGCCTGCCAAAGTTCTGGAGGGTGAAAACAATATGATGGCCTGGACCAGCCAAAGCCATGCCCCTGGCTCAGCCTAGTAAGCTCTTCTTCTGTGGATTACTTAAGTTGTCCTTCTTAGCTGACCACAGTCCTTTAGTACATGTTCAAGTTCACCTTCTCATAGATGCAAATAACTGTCTAATTTCCTCCTGTCAGCTTCCCCAAACCCTTCTTCCATTCTCTGGTTGCTCTGTGCCATCTCCTAGTGCATTAGAGGAGGGGCTGTAACCTCTATGCTCAGAAGGCCCTATGCTGAAGGCTTTGCTTAGCATCATGAAATTGTTTGGCAATTTGAATACATGACCCACATTTTCATTCTTCACTAAGCTCTGCCTTGGTCCTTTCTTGTCCTGAGAAGGAACAAGCTCTGAGGAACTAAAAAGGGCCTGGATCCTTTAGCCTTGCTGCATCATCACTGGCCTGAGGTTGGCCTCATGTACTCCCACAAAGCATGCCTATGAACAGTTTTGCTGAAAAGCACGTAGTGAAGACCTAAATGCCTTAGTCACTCAGATTAACCAGTCCTGAGAGACTGGTGCCAGGAATCTGCATTTCAAAGACTTCTCATGGCCGTTTATTGAAGGTTGAGAACCTCTGACATGTGAATTGTACCTCCGCAAGGCACGTGTCTTCTTATGATGCCACTTTGATTTAAAACTGAGGGAGGAGAGACGAAAGGAAATAAATTCTAATACCACAGTGTCATAGCCACTTTTTATTTTCTGTGACAAACACCATGACCAAGGCAATATATAACAGGAAGAGTTCACTGGGGGCTCACAGTTCCGGAGGGTGAGCCTGTACCATCACAGCAAAGGCCACGGCAGCAGGCAGGCAGCGGTGAGGACATGACACTGGAGTGATACTGATTCATGGGCAGGAGGTCGAGAAGCCTACCTGGGAGTGGCCTGGACATTGAAAACCCAAAGGCCCCTCCTCCACACACACAGGCCATATCACCTGAGCAGGTCCAACAACTGGAGACAAGCTACATCGGCCTGTGGGAGCCATTCTCATTCAAACTGCCATGTTGGGATATACTGTGTGGCACATTTCTCTAAGGAAAAAAAAAACCCGTGCTTTTACAAAAGAAAGAATTTCCTTTATTTTGGAAGAGGGTAGTGATATCTTCATTTGTGGCCAGGCTGCTTTAAGCTTCTCTTTTGGAGGTGCGTGACTCTAATTTCTTTCTTCTACATTGCTGAAAATGGAATGTTTGGGTTAAGCAGTTTTGGGTGATCTAGCAGCTGTTTGAACCAATCACATCAGTGATTTTGTAAGGCTCAATTATAATTATAAGATCATTGTAATTCGGGCAGATGACCTCGTCCGAAATCATTTGAAATAGAGTTCTGCAGAGATCAGAGGGTAGAAGTCAGGAGTCTGTCTTTTGGAAGTGGACTGGCTCCAGCTGACCACACCGATCATTAGGTAGTGAGATCTAAGGAAATTCTTTTGCCCCCTCCAACTCATATTTCCCCCAAACCCAAGGACTATTGATGAACCCAAGGTCTATGAATGGGCCCAAGAAGATCTTACTGCAACATTACATAGGAATACTTCTCTTTGCTGAACCATCTTTGGTGCTGAATTTTCACTTCCCTTTCCTCTATCTTTCTATAGTCGCAAAAATTAATTATACACTTCAAAATAATTATAGAAGAGTTTGAAGGTTTCAAACACATTGAAATGATATTTAAGAAAGAAAAACCAACTGCCCCGATTTGAGCATTATAATTACATATACAGATGAAATTATAATATTGTATCCCATAAATAAGTATAAATGTTAGAGAACCAACTAAAAGTCCTAGTGTACACTGTCTAGCACAAAGTATGTGGTCAATTTCATAATTAATTTTGAACTACCAAAAAATAAATTTACACTTAAGAACTATGAAAATTTAACTGAAACCAAACTGAAATGCGTGCGGTATTAAACACACATGTGTATATGCCTACAATGTATGTAAACAACTATATCACTAATATGAATACACATTGCAGTGATAGAAAAATAAATGACTGACAGACGCAAATACAGATTTTCCTAATTACACCAATTTCTGTGTCGAAGCCTGACAGTACAACCTAAGTGAAGAACTGTTGTGGTTTCATTGTCACATGATATTGGTGAGACATAAACATCTCCTGGAGCATTGACTCAGCAGACTGAGTATTTTGGAATGAAGTATCTCCAAGGAAGGGAAGGCTCTGTTCATTGAGTCTTCACTGTGTTATCAAGGGAAGCAACTTTAATCTCGTGAAAATTTGAGAATGTGCAGATTATCAAGGACAAACTGTGGCATGGGTTTTTCTTGTCTGTGTCATTCTGCTCTTTGAGCTATTCCGAAGGAGCTCCAGATTTCACAACCACTTCTGGGCAAGCATTATTGATAAAGAGTTTTGCCTTTCCGTGAAATGGCTCAGCCCGGTAATTATTTGTCTGCACAGGCTGATGCTTCTCTGGCTTAGTGCCTGTGGACTCCTCTGAGACCAGCAATGGGCATGATTGACAGGGAGCTGAAACTCCATCACCTGGGTAAAGCCCTGCTGGTAATGAAGCATTCGTACTCAGACCTGGCCTTTCCGGACCTGCCAGGCTGCATTTGCTGGTAGCAGCTCTGAAAGCTTTCCATGGGAAAATGATGTTTCAAAGGTGCCAATTACAGCACATATGTATTTCACCTTGAGAATTTCAATTGGCAAAGATAATATCATGGGTTGCCCTTAGAGTTTCTATGGGAGGTTCATTTGTGCTCAAAGATCTGATCGAAATGCAGTTATTAACAGGGGCTTTTGAAAACGGTGCACAAAAAGCACTGGGGGATTGTTTTCCTAAAAGCCTGTCCTGCAGGACCGTTTACCAGCTAGTTCTCAGCACATGTTTAAAGAATAATGGTGTGCCAACAAGTAAGTGCTCCTATATACCAACTGGATTTGGGCTTCCTGATGGAACATGGTATATAAACATAAATTAGTGTGTTCTACCCCCATGATGTTAGCCACTGAGAGGCGCTTGCTTTCTCTTTGTGCATCACAGAGACCAGTGGAAAGGAAAGCAGAAGTTCTCTTCCCCAGCTCTATCTAGCGATCCCTCCTCCTACTTCCTTCTGCTGCCCTTGCAGCAACTCAAGCAAAATGATGAAATCATGGAAACCAATAGAGTAAATAAACTGCTTATGGGCTGTCTCCTGCAAGCCAAGAGACTGCTTGTTACTTCAGTCTTTATAACACTCTCATGAATGTGTGGAAAGAACATGTTTGTGTCCATCTTCTCAGAAGAAACTGAGATTTCAGGATATCAGGTAATCCATCAAAGATTGTCCAGTAGATAAAGTGTGACTCAACTCCTCTGTCACACTTGTCTTTTTGTAGGCATCTGTTATTTGGGACAAAATATCTGACGAATTCATCCACACTCTATTGATAGGGACTTATAATAGGCTGCCTATCCTGGGCATCTTAACACAGAAGGTCAGAGAGAGGGTAACGCTTAATAAAAAGGATTGACTTGTAAACTGCTTTGGAGCTGGAGATTTTTGAACCCCTCTGATAATTCCTCTCTAGAGCCCTGTTGTTTCCAGCTGAGCATCTGGTTTCACATCCCAGCTTCCCTTGCAGCTGTTGTGCGCTGTCTCCTTTGTAGCTCTTCAACGCCGCTCAGCATCCTGCATGCTTTCTGTCTCCCGCTGTCCAAACAGGGACTTTCTAGAATACAGTTCTAGAACAAAGTCAAAGTGTGAATTAGACTCTTTGGAGAAGCATACCAGATTACTTATACATAAAACAGACTTATACATAATGTGTTAGACATCATAGATACTTATTTATGACATTTTATAAGGATCATGAATTTAGATCCTTTTCATTTTCCAGGGCATACCTTCCAAGGACTCACATCTGCAGTCCTGAATACCCTGGACCTGGCAAGATTTAGTCTCCTTTTAAACTTTTTTACTGCAACAGTCTGACACAGGTTGCAGAGGAAGCAAACTGCTTATCTACCTGCCATAGCACACACATGATGAGCCTGTCTTCCATATGGATGGCATGAGTCAACTTTGATGGGAGAAAACCATGAACTATTTATTCCCAGAAATGACAGCTCTGTAGCAATTATAGGAAAGCCAAGATTTGTTTTGTTTTGTTTGTTTGGTTTGGTTTTTGTGTGTGTGTGGTTGTTGTTGGTTTGGTTTTTGTTTGTTTGTTTGTTTTGGTTTTTGTTTTTCAGGACCTCTTAATATTCTGAGCAAGCTTGTTGTACTGCAATGCAATAAGGTGAGGCAGTTCATCATCCAAGAAGAGTTTGAGCAAGGGAGGCATCCACTAAGATGCTGCTGCTCTCAAAATGAGGCTTTCCTCAACCCTCTGTCAGGGTTCCCTGTGGAAGAGATAGATAAATGGTATATCAGACCCTCACCTTCTTCAGTGGCCTTGTCACATCCCCCCTGAGGAGTAGACAGAGCATCCAAGAACATATCTGCTTACCTGTCATCTTATACTGGGCTTCCACACTGGGGAGCTGTCCTTCTAGTACCTGATTTTCATAACAAAGTGCCAGCTTGAATCCTGGTAGTCAGAGACTAAACCTCTGGAGCTCTTCCACTGCCACAGCGCACAATAGTTGCTGGCTGTGCTCTGCATCTCAGTTCCTAAGTGTCAGCTCCTATCAGATTGGAGAACAGAGCAATAGCCCAAGAGAATTTCCAGAAGAGCAGCCCTGTTAAAATTGCTGACCGCCCTCAGCTCTGCCCACCAGAAGCTGAACCAAGATATGTACCTTCAGCTTCTTACAGCAAAACCCTTTGGAAGTTTGGATTCAACACAATGCTCTTGGCCTTAAGGATTTGCCATATAAAAAATGCTATTGCTTTCGAGGAGTTCAGAAGAGCTAGTGATGGTCCCAGTCAGGAATGTCCAACCCATTGCTTTGGCTGCCTCATCTAATCAGAAAAGTGAGTTCTCTCGGAGAGCCATGCTCAGTAAATTTTTGCTCCTGTTGAAAGGAGGCACTTCTGCATATAAGAAAATAGGAACTCTCTCTGCATCACGATTCTCTTTTGGCCAGAGCTGAGAAAGCCCAAGTCTCAGCTGTGGCAGCATCCTAAATTTTAGGATCTAACTATTCCCAGTTTTTATCTCCTCATTCGCAGACACTTATCTAGACACCGAACTAGAAGTATCTTCTCTATCCTCAGAATCGTGACTAACAGTTATCTGTTTGTTAGTTTTACTTCATACATATGGAATATAAGGAACAAGGGGTGCTTAGCCCTACTAACCCAAGTTGCAAGCTATGAACAAGGAGATAGAAGAATTGTACATGCTCTAAGCAAAAGCTTCTTGTGTATTTCATTGCTGGATAGCTCTAGCCAATTCACTCACTGTGTTGATGGACCTCCAGTTCTTCAAAACAAATAAGTCATTATTATGAGCATATCAGTATGAGGGCCAAGAAAAAAAAAACAAACCAAAACCCTAACCATGAAACTCAGACATCGACATTAGAGGATACAGATCTAGTGTGTATATGTGTTTTTATGCATATATACACACATATATAAACATACACAGATATGCTTACATACACACAAACATATATAGGTTATATAATTTGCCCTATCATTAGGAAAGCAAAATTTATAAAATAAGTAATTATAATTTAAGTAATTTGCTTAATACAGTACCTAAAATTACTATGAGATAAACATTTCTTAAGAAGATCAAAATATATGGTTATTTCTCATTTTCCCACTTGGATTTCTTTCAATTTGTAGAGTTTATTAGCTTGGTTCAGTGTCTTTGAGCATTAGTCAACATTTAAAGTGTAGGATTTTATTATTCTGGGGGAAGCAATTGCTTCCAAGGGAGAAAACATTCTGTAAATTACATGTAAATGTTTCTACTTGGATGAGTTCTTTTGCATCTGTGCAGAGGATCATTTTAATTTACACAGGAATGAAGGTTTTCCATGATTGAATGTCGTAGGCACGCTTGTGTATCTAATTTCTACTTCATTTGTACCCAAGTCTAGCAGACACAAGGGGCATTTTGCTATAATGCAAGTGCTGCTTAAAAATAAAATAAAATTATAATAAAAAGCCAAAGATTACTGTGCCATTTCTAATTTTATTTTAGAGCTGCCCCTTGGAATGGGTTGGAGAAGATCTGAGTCATGTAATTCTGGCCTTACGATGCTCAAAAGATACAAGCCATAAAGACTGCATCCTAGGAGAAAAAAAATACTCGCATTCTTTTCAGAACTTTAAACATTCCCTCCTTCCCTACAAGAGTAGAATTCAGAATGGAGTACTTCCTTCCTGTGTAGAAGACTGTTCAGTCACTCATTTTCATTTATTTCTTTATCTCTGAGATTAGCGAGACACTTTTTTTAAAGTATGTTTGGCAATCCCTAGACTTATGAATTTATCAATTACTACAGTTCTTCTGTTTCTCAGTATTAAAGTCTTCCAGAGAAATAATCAGCTCTGATTTCCACTTATTGACAGGGAAAGAGATAGGTCATTTCAACATTAATCAGTTGCTGAAGAGAAGCTGTGGTTTAAGTTTAAATTTTATTGTCCCATCACTGATAATGTAATAATGAAGGTCATCAAATGTGAACAGGCATATGGATACTTGATTTTTTTTCAACCTAAAGCCAGAGACAGTTTTGTTATTAATCATATTATATCTGCATTATTAAATGCTATAAATTAATGGAAGTTTGTAGCTTACAAGTTCAGCTTCACTTTGTCTTTGTGGTGTCTTCTTGGGTGCAGTTATCTTTTTCTAGCACATTTTTTCTGTAGTCAGTGTTCTTCCTTTGTTTCCACTTTTTTCTTCCCTTCAGTTACCTTGGGGAATAACGTTGGAATTTATTCTGACAGAAGCCTGGAGGAACATAGGCATCTTGCCCAAGATAAGAATAGTTGGCAAAGAGGAGAGTTTACCATTCTCCAGGTTGGCAAATTGAAATTGGTATTGGTCCAAGGTGAAGAGGACACCTGTACGCATGGAACATGTCCCTTTGGGATCAACAAAACTATGAGTTTCTAACCAGCCTCCCAGTGGGACAGTCCGAAGCAAAGTTAGCCACCACTCCAAGTAGAATAAAATGATTTCCCAGAACACTTGCAGGAGCAGTACTTTGGAAAGGACTTTATTTTCACTTTTGAGGACCTACATGTTTCAGTCTCTGATAGTTCAACAGTTACCTGCTATAAACTCTTCATACTCATCATAATTAATATCACCTTTCTTATCATAAATTAGTTTTAAACTCCTCTCAAGTTCTCTAAAGTGCAAGGAACTCTTGGATGTGTTAATGAGACAGAGCAATAAACCATTCACTTTGAAATAGAACGAAAGGGTATCAGATACTTTTTTTAAAAGACTTCTAAGCTCATGTTTACTTTTTTCAGCTTTTATTTGTCTCGTCTTATTTCAATTTAATTGCTTTGTATTGTCCGTGGTAATTACACAAACACTAATTACCTGAATCCATTTAATTCTGTGGCATACAGTGTTATCCATCAAATGTTCAGCCGAATGACAGCATCTAAATATGAATGCATGGCTTAACTGTCTGTCACAGGATTTGCATTATTGAGGAGTTATCATCTTGGGAAGTACAGAAACTTGAAACATGTATTCACTATAGCTTTAATTATTAATAAGATAGAAGCCATTTCCACCTTAGAAGATGTTGCTTCAAATACTGCTTTAAAACCAAGATCTAAATCCTTAAAATTGGGAAATGTTGAATCACATTTTTAAAGCTTTAAAATAATGTTCTGCTCTATTAATTTCATAAGTCTGATTGTCAACACCCTCTTTTCTAAAAATATACTGCTCTTCCAATATTAGTCTTGCTGCTCAGCTGACTTCCAAGACCATCTTTAGTGTGTTGAACAACCCCAGCAAATTTCACCCAAGTTCAGGTGCATGTTCAAAGACTCTGGTATTTTGCTTAACAAAGTTCAACATCTAAGTTTGACTCAAGCTTAATTCCTTAAAAATAAAATAAAGCTAGGTCAAGATGGCAAATATAACAAATACTTGGTTTACAGTCTCACCTGAGTCCTTCAAAATAGAGATACTTAAAACAAAACACAAAGTAACAGCAACAAAAGTCACAAAACATGTACACATCTACTCTCGACACTGACCATATAAAATACAGGGAAGAACTGGCAGTGGGGGTGAGCATTTCCAGGAGGCTTTCCAAGCTCCAGAACAATAAATACAAAAATGGGAAAAGCCTATGCTGATGACATAGCTGCCGCCCCAGATCTGCCCAGTTGCTCTTCAGCACTAACAGAGTGGTTGGTTTTACGGAAATACTCTACCATATGAGAAAAGGGTGTATAATTCCCATAACTCATAAATAATTGCAAAGAAGATAAAGTGTTAGAGTGTTTCCCATCTTACTCTTTAAGACTAGCATAGCAACATTCCATAAAATGAATAGAAAGTCATAGGCTAAGCTTGTTTATAAATTTAGACACAACAAAGCTGATTAAGTAAAATACAGAGAAATCCAGAAATATATTTAAAAGCACATTTCAAAGGAATAAAACTGTGACTCATCATTGATTATTCACTATAATATATTAGAAATAAAGAACACATTAATAGCACATGAGAAAAAGCTGTACTTTCAGATTAAATTAAAAAAAATTTTAATGACATGTACTCATTTTCTGTGGATGCACAATTCCGCTTTTGATGTAATTCATTCTCAGATTCCAACAAAAGCAATGAAACAGAAAGGAACTCCAAACAGAAGAAAGTAGCTCTTAGCACACACTCATACTTGAAAAGAACTTGATTGATAGGGGGCGTGTTTCACAGCCAAGAGCTGTGTTATTGACAGTTTGCCACTAGTGTACTAAGGAAAGAAGTTCTACATGGTACCTGATGACCAACCCTCCTGGAATCCCTTTTTAAATATGAGGACCTCTGGCTTCCAGCCAGCAGAATATTGCGGAAATAATGGGACAGCACTCCTGGATTTATGAGCGTATGTAAGACTCCATCTTCACAACATGTTTTTTGTTTTGTTTTCTCATTCTCCTATTGGCAAAAAGTCAGCTGTTGAATTATGAATGTGCACTGAAGGAGGCTAAGTGACAAGGTACCCTAGGTTAATGCCCAGTCAAAAAATAATAATAAAGACTACTGTATTAAAACAAAACAAACAAACAAAAAACAGAAATTTTAAAGATTTTTATCCTGAGAGCAAAGAAAAAAAAGCCTGCCAAAATCTTCAGTGAGCATGGATGTGGTTTTTCTTCCAATTGAATTAGAAGGTGGGCATGCAGCCCAGAGGACGCCTTGATTACATCTCCTGCAATCTTCATACAGAAAACCCAGATGAGCCCACAGAAACTGTGAGACCATCAGTGACGGTGCTTAGTAGTTTTAAACTAAAATTTAAAAATGGTTTACTGTAGTAAATGAACAATGAATAACAGAGCCTATTACCATTACTTTCTTTTTTAACATTTTAAGAGTTTTTAATTGTATAATGTAAAAGAATCGTTGACATACAATAAGCCATATTTCAATTAGCAATTTTATAAATCCTGATATCTATGTACAGCTATAAATGCAGCAGAGTGACTAATCATTCAAGTCTCCCAGGGCTTTTTGTTACCCAACCCCTGCCCCTCATTTCCAGATGAATGCTGTTTGCTTTCTGTCATTACGAGTTGATCTGTGTCTAGAAGAAGAGTACGTCTAGGAGGAGGGGACATGAGGGGGGAGGTACTGGGAGGAGAAACTTCACTAGGGATGTAATATATGAGAGAAAAACAAATAATTTGTAAAGAAAAAAAGAACTCTACAATGAACAGGTATTGTGAATCCTACCTGTAATTCTGATATTCAGGAAGTTGAGGAGGAAGGATTATTTGAAGATAGGGTGGACTACATAGTGAGCTCTGGGCTAGCCTGAGCTACAGAGTGAGACCTGATCTCAAAACAATGGCAATAAAAATAATGCTTTTAGGTATCATTATATAGACTCAAGATGTTATGTTTAGAAATGTGTGCGTGTATATACATACATGCATGCAATAATAATTAATTTAAAAAGCTGTAAATTTGAAGGAGAGTGAAACATAAAGGTGGGTTTGGAGGGGGCAATGGCAAGTGAGACATGTTGTAATTAAAATACAATCTCAAAAATAAAAAAATAATGCTAAGACTTTTAGAATATTTTTGCATTATTTTTTATTTTTAAATTCACTATAATCACTGTGAGCTTCACACCTGTAAAATCATGTTACTGGTTTATGTGAGATTCACCCCTGTAAACGTATATGTTAAGCATTTATTCATTTTTGTTGGGCGGTGATGCATTCTATAGGAAAAATACAATTTGTTTTCACCTTGAGTTATTATACGTGATCTAACAAACAGGTCTGAGCATAAGCAGACACAGGTTCATGTACACATGTGCATTCCTTTGTCTGGGAAGAACAACTAGGCATGGAATTAATGAGGTCCATGCTCTAAATAGTCAAAGGTTAAGAAAATGACAAAATTTTAAAAGTCACATAATTACTGCAGCATTTTACATTTTTACAGGTAGTATGAGAGAATTTTTTTCCTCAACATCCTAGTCATTCCTGTCTGGTCAGTTAAATATAGATATTCTGGTATGTAAGTTCCATATATGTGTGTATATAACAGCTCCTGTGATTTAAATTTTCATATCCCTCATTATTAGTAATGATGGTGAGCATTTTTCATGATATTATTCTTCATCAATGTATTTTCTTTTGTAATTTCTTTTTGTCTGTTTTATATTGGATGTTGCTCATTTTTTGAGAATTTTTTTAATAATTTGGCAAACACAACCTCCTTTTTGTAAACTTGGCTTTCCATTCTGTCAGAGACTTTCACAGAGCAAACATTCTTAATCTGGTTCAAATTCAATTTATCATTTTTAAAAAATGAATCATCTTCAAGGAGACTTTTATCTTTGCCTTACTCAAATTCACATTTTTTTCTCTAGGAATCTTTATCAATTTGTACAGATCAAATTTTCTATCTATTACTAGTGACTTTGTGTTTGAAAGACTTTAATGTTTTTGTGGTATATTGGTAGGACTGCTGGTGAGCTCCTTTATCTTGAGCACAGAGGAATAACTGATATCATACATATCTCCTGACATATTATGTCATTTTCACCATAGGAAATGTAAGATTTCTTTTTAACTTCTGCTTAAGCAATTTGACTATGATACATAGTGCTGTAATTTTCTTCATGAATTTCTTGTGCTTAAGGTTTGTTGGCCAAGTTGGATCTATAGACAATGAATCAAAATGTTTTTTATCAAACTTGAAAAGGTTAGTCATTGTTTCCTCACATATTTTTGGTTCCTTTCTTCTTCCCATTTGAGTACTCCAGTTACTTTTATATTTGGTCACTTGTTTTTATTTTACTGATATTAGTCCATTTTTGTTAAAGGTTTTTTAATAAAACTATTTATTTCTCACTTTCTCTCTTAACCTTTATCACAGAAATAATTAAGACTCTATTATATCATTTTAATAAGCTTCACAGCACAAGAACTAAGCAGTTATTAATCTCTACACTAATTTGGCTTTCTCCTACAGTACATCCCAGAGATACTTGCTCTTTGTACCTTTTCTTGCTCCAACTTCTCTCTGCTGATATCTTCTGGACCTTGCCTGGGGCTGACTCTCCTGCTTCCTCAACTAACTCCTCCTCTCCTGGCTGGCAAGAAGTACAGCCTTTTTCTCTCCCCTGCTCAGCAATTGGCTATTAGCTGCTTTATTGGCATATCAGGGGACAACTGGAAAGCACTATTTATACATGAAAACAGGAGATTCTCAGAACAAGGATTGCAACAAGATTTGAAGGGTTCAGAAATCAGATTTTGTATAACACAATCACTTATGCCTACCCATTTTTCTTTGCTGTAAGCAAGTGATAGAGAATGGATACTTACAGGATCTTCACCAACCCTATATCTGACAGAGGGCTAATATCCAGAATATATAAAGGATTCAAGAAGTTAAACAGCAAAAAATCAAGCAATCCAATTTAAAAATGGGATACAGAGCTAACAGAGAATTCTCTCTAGAGGAATATAAAAGGGCAGAGAAATGCCTAAAAAAATGCTCAAATCCTTAGTCATCAGGGAGATGCAAATCAAAATGACCCTGAGATTTCACCTTATACCCATCAGAATGGCTAAGATCAAGAACTTAACTGACTGCAGAATATCAAAGTAGATGCTGAGACTTATGGCCAACTGTTGGGCAGAGTGCATGGAATCTTAAGAAAGATGTGGGAAGTAGTAAGATAGGGAGAGGACAGGAGCTCCACAAGGAGAGCAATGGAACCAAAAAATCTGAGCACAGGGGTCTTTCCTGAGACTAATACTCTGACCAAGTACCACCATGCATGGAGAAAACCTAGAACTCCTGCACAGATGTAGCCCATGGCAGTTCAGTATCCAAGTGGGTTCCATAATAATGGGAACAGGGACTGTCTCTGACATGAACTGAGTTTGGCCTGCTCTTTGATCACCTCACCCTGATGGGGGAGCAACCTTACCAGGCCACAGAGGAAAACAATGCAACCACTCTTGATGAAAGCTGATAGACTAGGAACAAAAGGAAGGAAAGGAAGACCTCCCCTATCAGTGGATTTGGGGAGGGGCATATGTGGAGAAGGGGGAGGGAAGGTGGGATAGGGAAGGGAAGAGGGAGGGATTTACAGGGGATACAAAGTGAATAAAGTGTAATTAATAAAAATTTAAAAAAACTTAATGACAACACATGCTGGAGAGGATGTAGAGAAAGGGGAACCCTCCTCCATAGCTGGTGGGAATGTAAACTGGTACAACCACTTCGGAAATCAATCTGATGCTTTCTCAGACAATTAGAAGTAGTGCTTCCTCAAGATCCAGCTATACCAGTCCTAGGCATATATCCAAAATATGCTCAAGTATACAAGGACATTTGCTCAACCATGTTCGTAGCAGCTTTATTGATAATAGCCAGAACCTGGAGACAACCCAGATGTCCCTTAACTGAGGAATGGATACAGAAATTTTGGTATGTTTACACACTGGAATACTACTCAGCAATTTAAAACAAGGAAATCATGAAATTTGCAGGTAAATGGTAGGAACTAGAAAAGATCATGCTGAGTGAGGTATCCCAAAAGCAGAAAGACACACATGGTATATACTCACTTATAAATGGATATTAGATATATAATGTAGGGTAATCATACTAAAATCTGTACACCTATGGAAGCTAATTAAGAAGGAGGACACCTGGGTAAGATGCTCAGTGTTCACTTAGAAAGGCAAATGAAGAAGGTGAAAATAAGGAAGACAGGAACCTACAATGGAGGGCCTCTGAAAGATTCTACCCAGCAGGATATTAAAGCAGATGCTGAGACCCATAGCCAAACTCTGGGCAGAGTGCAGAGAATCTTATGAAAGAAGGGGAGACAGAAAGACCCGGAGGGGACAGGAGCTCCACAAGGCGAGCAACAAAACCAATAAATCTGGGACTAGGGGTCTTTTCTGAGACTGATACTCCAACCAAGGACCATTCATGAAGACAGCCTAGACCACTGCACAGAGGTAGCCCATGGCATCTCAGTCTCCAAATGGGTGTCCTAGTAAGGGGAACAGGGACTGTCTCTGACATGAACTCAGTGGCTGGCTCTTTGATCACCTTCCCCTGATGGGGAAGCAGCCTTGCCAGGCCACAGAGTAAGACTATGAAACAGTCTTGATGAGACCTGATAGACTACGCTCAGATGGAAGGGGAGGAAGTGCTCCACTATCAGTGGACTGGGGAAAGGGCATGGGAGGAGATAAGAGAGGGAGAGAGGGCAGGATTGGGAGGGGACGAGGGTTGGGCTACAGCTGGGATACAAAGTGAATAAATTGTAAATTAAAAAAAAACATATTTAGCTTTAGAAAAGAAAAGTTCAAGCTCAGTGGTCACATTGACTTACTTCTAGAGAGGGATCCCTTGCTGGGCTTATACTGGAAAATGCTCTTTTTTAAACAATTCACTTTATAGTATTGATTATAACCCCATCACGCCTCTCCTGCCAGCCCCACTCTCCCCCACTCTCCCTCCTGCCCCTGCTCCCCGAAGGCAAGAATGTATTTAAGAGGGAAACAAATGAAACCAGAGCACAGAGAAGAGTCTCCTAGGTCATCTGTCACAATCTGCCCTCATGAGAATAACCTTGGATACCATAAAAACTATCTAGTTAACCTTCCTAGTGGTGATCCCCTGATGATCTAGTCTTCTTCCCCTAGGTCTACTTATTAAATGTTCTGTGCCTCCCAACATCAGCAAGTCCAGAGGAATGACTAGAATTTGCTATGCCTAGAGCCCACATAGAGCCTAGAGTTTAAGTATTCTCAGTAGCAACACTATATTTGAACCAGCATTCTAAGCATGAACACCGGGGCACAAAATTGATGGCCAGAAAAAACCACTTTTATTGCATTCAATTTGTTTGAACTTTGGTCTAAATACTTCTTGCATTTTCTTCATATTCACCTTTCTTGGTATGTTTGCAATGTCTAATTTGCCATCAATTCCACCAATAATATTGTTAACTATATGTTATTTTTAACCTTTAGAAATTTTGACCTGGCTCTTTCTGGTATCTCCTATGCCTCTGCATAGCATGTCCCATGCTCCCTCTGGCTTCTTGAACACACATTCAGTTGTAATAACCATTTAAATATCTCTCTCTGCTAATCCCATCGTCTGTGTTATTTCTGGGTCAGGTATTATTAGACACCAGATATTTTTAATTTTACCTTATTGGCGGCTGAGTTTTTACATTTCTATAGTCTACTTTGTTCTATCATGGAATGTGGGTCAAAATTTTTTTCTCTTTTACTGAAAAAAAGATTATTCTTCATGTCCTAAACATGCTCACAGGTCATAAATTGTCTACAACCTAAATGTAATCTGGTTATGCAGAATACACAGTGCTATAGGCTAGATATTGCTTCTAGTCCTTTCTCAGGCCTTGATTATTTTGCTCACACTCTTTGTTTATTATGCTCTACTGCACTCTCAGTGGGAGCCCCCTGGATCTCTGGAGCTTTTTCTGTGCATCTCTCTCCTCTTTAAAATGTCTTCAAGTACATCTGTCTTGGCATCCCCAGACTCCACACTGTCAGCTTACCTTGGGAGGATTGCCAGTTTCTGTCTGACACCCTTATAGCAAGCTTTAGAAGCTTTCTCCAGGCAGAAAATGGGATGAAATGGGATAATCATAGTGCAGTTACCTTTAATAATATAACAAGTGTGTGTGTGTGTGTTCCTGAATCAGCACTAAAGAGGTTGTTCAGTGAGTAAGAGAACTGACAAAACAAGCCTAAAGTCTCAGCATTCCTATAAAAAAAGTTAGAGTCATACACAACCATAATCCCAGTGCTATGGAGTTAAGAGACAGAAAGATTCTAGGAGCTTCTTGGTTGTCAGTCTGGCTCAAAATTCTGGGAGAGACCTTTTTCATGAGAACAAGATGAAGGGTGTTATTGTGTCCTTCTATGGCTTCTGCATGCTCAAGCATAGAGGTATACACCTGCACACACACACACACACACATACACACAGGCATGCACGCATATGCTCACACACACATACTCACAAATAAATAAGCAGACAAATAAAAGTTTCTGAGTTAGAGGAAAGAAAACATCATAAGCAGTTATAGAGCCAAATATGAAGCCAAGGAGGGAAAGCCATTCCATGTATAAAAATTTATTTATTTAAAATGCAAACTATTAAGAAAAAGGCAGAACCTCCCATAATAATAGCCAAATTCACAGAAAAAAAAACAGACATAGTTAAAAATGCAATGGCACTTATAGTTGAGCAAAGGGGTCGCCGAGAGAATGTATACAAAACATATAGAAATAGAGGCTCTTTGGGATCATGGATATTAGTGAATATCTGAATAGCCTTCTTGAAGAAAATTTGCTTGAGCTTTAAATCAATAATTCTACTTCCATTGGCTGTCCTAATTTATACCTTCCTTTTCTCAAATTGTATATAACAATTTTCAAACATGCTTTCTCTGAAAATAAAGTTGGAATAAAAGGAATGAACAGCAAAACACACTATGGTCTCTGTACAATATAGAAAGCTATGGAGTTATCAAGTTTCTATGTTAGCCCCATACAATTTGACACAGATGATTACAAAGCATATTATTAAGTGGGAAATGATAGTCATGCAACAGCAAGATCCTACTTATGGCTTTAAAAATAACTTTGCATATGAGTACATCATGGTTTAAAAAATAACTGCATATGAGCACATAGATTTTTTTGGAGCTGTATAAGATAAAAAGGAAAGATAGAAACGATTCTGTGCTGAACCAAAATTGCCACTGGGAGAAGCAAGGAAATGTGGAATGTGCCCAAGAGAGGTTTTTATACTTCTGTAACTTCCATATTGATTTAAGTTCAAGAATAAATGATCTGTGTGCTCTGGGGAAGCAGCTCAGTTGATAGAGTACTCGACCAGCATGCAGGCAGCCCCAAGTTCAATGCCAAGCACCACATAAACTAGGTGTGATACTGCACACTTTTAATCCTGGAACTCAGGAGGTAGAAGCAGGAGGCTTATGGCTATCCTTAGCTACTTAGTGAGTTTGAAGACAGGGCAGGATGCATGAGATTCTATCTTAAAAATTAGATAAATAATCCAGAATACTTCAGAAAAAATCCGAAATATATGTTTGCTTTTTGTTTGTTTCAAAATGAAATACTGCTTTTTTATTTTGAGAATTTCATACAGGAGTGCAATGCACACCTCCTCATTCCCCTAACTTCTCCTGTGCTCCCCCATAACCCTTGCATAGTCATGTCTTTTGTATGCTCTCTCCCTCCCTCCCCCTCCCCCTCTCCCCCCTTCTCTGTGTGTGTGTGTTTATGTACAAAACGTACTGGGTCCAATCAGTGTTGCCTATATACACATGTGTGTAAGGCATGGGCAGTATCTAAGGGGGCTTGTCTCTGAAGAAAAACCTTCCTCAGAAACCATTGACAGCTGTATCTTTTCAATTAGTGTCGGAGCTTTCTGAGTACCTCCCCATTCATGATAGAGTGTTGACTGGTGTGGTCTTTTGCAGGCAGCCATGGCCACTGAGAATTTAAGGGTTCTGCATCCTTGTAACATGCAGAAGATGCTCTTTCAAAGCACCTCTTCTGATCCTATTCAGTGTATCACGGTGTTTAACTAAGTATAGCCTCAAGCTCAAGATCATCCTGTCTCAAAGTCACGGCTCACTGTACTCAATTCTATAAATTTTACGTTACACACTCTCCAGAGCAACATGGTGGGGTCTAGTGTCATTCCACTGCGCCCCCTGCCTCATACAAAGACCACCCCTTTAATTTTGTATCCATAGTGTGTATGCCACCTGCCTGTTGATCCCCTAAAAGCTCTGTGTGTTTTTAGACTGACACCAGAAGATCATAATACTTATTGTAGACAAAATTACAAGAGTAGTGAATGATAACAATTCAGAATGACCAATAGAAGTCATCAAGGTGAATCCAAGAACATATAAAAGATATCATCCACCATGACCAAGTAGACTTCATCCCAGGTATGCAGGGGTGGTTCAATATGGTTTTATATGGTGGATTTACCATATAAACAAACTGAAGGAGAAAAAACACATGATCATCTCCTTAGGTGCTGAAAAGCATTTGACAAAATCCAACACCCATTCATGTTAGAAGTCCTGGAGAGATCAGGGATACAAGGCACATACCGAAACATAGTAAAGACAATATACAGCAAGCCTAAAGCCAACATCAGACTCAATGGAGAGAAACTTAAATCAATCTCACTGAAATCAGGAACAAGGCAAGGCTGTCCACTCTCTCCATATCTCTTCAACATAGTACTTGAAGTCCTAGCTAGAGCAATAACACAACTAAAGGAGATCAAGGGGATATAAATCAGAAAGGAAGAAGTCAAAGTATCACTCTTTGCAGATGATATGTCAGTATACATGAGCAACTCCAAAAATTCAATCAGAGAACTCCTTCAGCTGATAAACATCTTGAGCAAAGTGGTTGGATATGAAATTAACTTCTGTATACCAAAGACAAAAGGGCTGAGAAAGAAATTAAGGAAACAACACACTTCACAATAGCCACTAATAATATAAAGTACCTTGGTGTGACTCTAAACAAGCAAGTGAAAGACATGTTTGAAAAAAAATGTCAAGTCTCTAAAGAAAGAAATAGAAGAAGATGGAAAGATCTCCCGAGCTCATGAATTGGTAGTATTAACATAGTGAAAATGGCCATCCTGCCAAAAGCAATCTACAGATTCGGTACAATTCCCATCAAAATATCAACACAATTCTTTACAGAACTTGAAGGAAAATTTCTCCATGTGGAAAACTTCATGTGGAAAAACAAAAAACCCAGAATTGCCAAAATGATCCTGCACAACAACAGAGCATCTGGAGGTATCTCTATCCCTGAACTCAAGCTGTACTACAGAGCAATAGTAATAAAAACTGCATGGTACTGGCATAGAAACAGAATGGTGGATAATGGAAATGAATAGAAGACCTAGAAATACACCCACACACCTATGGATACTCAATTTTTGACAAAGAAGCCAAAACCATAGAATGGAAAAAAGACAGCATCTTCAACATATGGTGCTAGTCTAACTGGATGTCTACGTGTAGAAAAATGCAAATGGATCCATATTTCTCACCCTGCACAAAACTAAACTCCAAGCAGATCAAAGACCTCCACATAAAACCAGACACACTAAATCTGTTAGAAGAAAAAGTGGGGAAGAGCCTAGAACTCGTTGGCACAGAAAACAACTTCCTGAACAGAACACCAACAGCACAGGCTCTAAGATTAACAATCAATAAATGGGACCTCATGAAATTGAAAAGCTTCTATAAAGCAAAGGACACTGCTGTCAGAACAAAACGACAGCCTTCAGACTGGGAAAGGATCTTCACCAACCCTTTATCTGACAGAGAGCTAATATCATATATATATATATATAAAGAACACAAGAAGTTAAAAAGCAACAAATCAAGTAATCCAATTAAAAAGTGGGATACAGAGCTAAACAGAGAATTCTTTTGAGAGGAATATAGAATAGCAGAGAAACACTTAAAAGAAATGCTCAACATCCTTATTCATCAGGGAGATGCAAATCAAAATGACCCTGAAATTTCACCTTACACCCATCAGAATGGCTAAGATCCAGAACTTAACTGACAACACATGCTGGAGAGGATGTAGAGAAAGGGGAACCCTCCTCCATTGCTGGTGGGAATGTAAACTGGTACAACCACTTCGGAAATCAATCTGATGCTTTCTCAGACAATTAGGAGTAGTGCTTCCTCAAGATCCAGCTGTACCACTCCTAGGCATATATCCAAAATATGCTCAAGTATACAAGGACATTTGCTCAACTATGTTCATAGCTGCCTTATTTGTAATAGCCAGAACCTGGAAACAACCCAGATGTCCCTCAATTGAGGAATGGATACAGAAATTGTGGTACATTTACACAATGGAATACTACTCAGCAATTTTAAAAAAGGAAATCATGAAATTTGCAGGCAAATGATGAGAACTAGAAAAGATCCTGAGTGAGGTATTCCAGAAACAGAAAGACACACATGATATATATCACTTATAAGTGGATACTAGACATATAATATAGGATATACCTACCGAAAATCTGTACACCTAAAGAAACTGATCAAGAAGGAAGACCATGGGTGAGATGATCAGTCCTCACTCAGAAAGACGAACATGATGGACATTGAAAGGAGAAAACAGGAAACAGGACAGGAGCCTACCACAGAGGGTCTCTAAAAGGTTCTACCTAGCAGTGTGTCAAAGCAGATGCTGAGACTCATAACCAAACTTTAGGCAGAGTGCAGAGAATCTTAGGAAATAAGCGGGAGATAGTAAGACCTGGAGAAGACAGGAGCTCCACAAGGAGAGCAACAGAATAAAAAAATCTGGGCACAGGGGCCTTTTCTGAGACTGATACTCCAACCCAGGACCATTCATGGAGATAACCTAGAACTCCTGCTCAGATGTAGCCCATGGTAGCTCAGTATCCAAGTGGGTTCCCTTGTGAGGGGAACAGGGACTGTCTCTTACATGAACTCAGTGGCTGGCTCTTTGACCACCCTCCCCCGATGAGGAAATAACCTTGCCAGGCCATAGAGGAGGACAATGCAACCAGTTCTGGCGAGACCTGATAAGCTAGGGTCAGATGGAATGGGAGGAGGACCTCCCCTATTCATGGACTTGGAGAGGGGGATGGGAGGAGATGAGGGAGGGAGGGTGGAATTGGGAGGAAGTGAGGGACAGGGCTACAGCTGAGACACATAGTGAATAAACTTTATATACTATAAAAATAAAAATTTAATTAAAAAAGTCATCAAGGGCTTCCTTTAAGAGCCATCACATGTCACTACAAGTGTAACACAGTAACACAGTATTTTGAGAGAGTACACTAATATAACTTTTATGGCAGGATATTTTGATCAGTGTTTCACTATGAGTATTATTAAGCTCTTCCTTTATCTGACCCATCAGATAAATTTTATCAGAGGCTATATAGGACCATATAGGACTATATAGGCGAATAGTGTGTAGGTATATACACTATGCACACATAGTGCATATAGGATATAAAAATGTCTATTGTTTAAGGTGTCCACTTGAAGTTTTCAAATGTATTTAGCATGGGTAAGAGAAGACCACTGTACTTTGAGTGTGATTATAAAAATTAAAAAGTGAAGAAATTAAATACCACAATGAAGAAGGGTTAAAAACAAAATGAAAGTCAATGAGACAATAAAAGAAAGACAATATAGTTCTGAAATTTGTGAAATATTGAGAGTCTGTTTATTCATTCCTGGTGTGTTTTGCAAAGGGGAACATAATAGAATTTTAAGGGTGGTGTCTGTCGTTACTCATTTGCGCATGCGTACTGGACTGAAGATGAGATTAGAGCTATAACAGAAGCAATTCCAGTTGGGGAGGGCGGGAGGAAGAGCCTCTCAAGCCCACAGCTTATTGTGAAAGACAGACAGGCAATACTATACGATGTAATGTAAGGAAATGGACGTTTTAAAAATGAGAAATCCATTTCTGAACTCATTGAAGCTTTCTCCTTAGATATGAGACTGAAAGCTCATGCATTGTAAATATGCAGGGCTTTCCACGGTGACAGAGTTTAAACTGAAGCAAAACACTGAAGGGTTTTGTGGGGAAGTAAAATCTCACCATGTGGGCCTGGCAAAAGAATGAAAACCAGCATTCTTCCATGTCCCATTTTTTCCTGGATCCTGCTGTCAAATATTCAGAAATGTTAAAATTTCTGCGTTTTGTGCCAGCAAAATGGCTCAATAGGTGAAAGCCCTTGCCAGCAAACCTAAGGGCCTGAGTGCCAACCCTAGGTTCTATAAGAAGGAGAGAACCAATTTTTGTATGTTGTCTTCCTCCCTCCACACATGTGGTCCACATATTGTGAAAGAAATCCCAATCTGAAATCTCTGAGATATCTGTTGAAGCAAAGCTTTGTTGCTGGGTCAGCAGCGATGTCCGTGGTCAAGCACACCAGGTAAGCGCGTGACACCAGACTGAGCACATGCTCTGGCAGCTCCGGGCGGCTCTGATTCGCTGGCGGTCATCATCCATCCTTTCTCTCCTTCATTGTACCTTCTGCCCTTTCTTTTTTTCTTTGTTATTTTATTCTCTTTTTTTCAATGCAACAATGAGTTAGTGAGAAGTTATTATTTTCAACATTTTGCAGTGGCCATGCTGGGAAAAAACAAAACAAAAGAGCTTTAGCCAGGGGAAAGCCGTCCTGGCCACACCTCCCTCAGATAGGGTGCTTCATCTGTTTTCTCAGAATGGAACTTCTCAATGTCAATTTTGGCTTTCCTGTTATGGAGAACATATTCTGACCAACTGACTTATAACTATGCAAGGCAAATCAATTAACATGTTGGTTTATAAATCAAGCCCTCAAGAATATACTTAGTGTGAATTATATTGTCTGGATAGAATTTTGTTTGCATTGACAAAGGTTAGCTTAGGGACCTGTAAATCTAAGTGTTAGACATGGAGTTCAGCTTCCCAAAAGCCATATCTGAGTTCCATTCTTGACTGTGACCTTTCCCCCATCTCTCATATGTCGGGGCTGGGCTGAGGCTAGAGAGCTCACTTGGAAGAGTGCTTTCCTAATTTGCACAAAGTCCTATTTTGATCCCTGGCATCACACACACTGGGCCACGATGGCACATAACATTAACCCCAATACTCAGGAGGAGAATCATAAAGTACATTGACTGCATATAGAATTTAAGGCCAGCCTGGGGTACATGAGACCCCATCTTCTTCTTTTTTTAATTTATTTATTATTATATCAATCACAGGTTAGGTACTTTGCATCCCAGGCATAGCCCCCCTCTTTCCTTCCCTCCCACCCTCCCTCTCCCTCCTTCATCTCCCTCCTCCCTGCCCCCTCCAAGTCCACCAACAGGGGAGGACCTCCTCCCCTTCTATCCAACCCCAGCTCATCCTGTCTCCTCAGGGCTGGCTGCAATGTCCTCCCCCGCGATCTAGCCAGTCTGTCACTCCCTGGCTTGTATGGGGGAGGGTCAAAGAGTCAGCCATCAAGTTCATGACTGAAACAGTCCCTGTTTCCCTCACTAGGGTCTTCAGTCCGACAATGAGCTATCATGGGCCCCATCTGAGCGGGGGTTCCAGGCCACATCCACATATGGTCCTTGATTGTAGAAACCGTCTCATACAAGACCCCTGTGCCCTGCTCAGTTTGGTCTTTGTGGAGCTCTTCTTCTCCCCAAGAGACCCCATCTTCTAAAAAAACATGTTTAGATAATTCTTCCTTGGTGGATGTCTGCAGTAGTCTAGTTGCCAGTTTATTAAAAAATAATGTCCACATACTTGAAATAAGAAGAGGTAGGAAGGATTCCATTCTCATGCCACAGGGCAGATCTGGGGTAGCCACTCTCAGAGGCTGATTCCACACTTCAAGCTTCTTTCTGATGGATTTGGTGCTTCCTTAGACTTCTGTTTTAGTCTTTTACCATAGTACTCTTCTCTGGGATTCTGAAGCCATCATCCTAGGGCACTTCAGCCTCCATCACTTTTTGACAGTAATTCATATCTTTGAAGTACTAAATATGCTAGAAGCTGCAGTTAGTATTTCACATTCTCATATCCCCACTGTGAGATGAATGGCATTGTACCCACCTGACCAAGGAGGAGCATGAGGATTAGAGCATTTGAGTAACTTATCCAAAGTCATGAAGTTACTGACTCATGAAATGAGAAGGTGAAGGCAGAATCTTTCTTTAGAACTCCTGTCCTTAACCACTCAGCTGCCTCATTATTAGTTTTTAAATTTTAAATTAGTTTTTAATTTTTAAATTTTAAGTTTTAAGATTCATTTTATGTGTACAAGTGATTTCTCTGCATGTATGCTTCTGCCCATGGAGGTCAGAAGAGAAGGTCAAATCCCCTGAACTGGGGTACAGGTTGCTGTAAGCCACCGTGTAGGTGCTGGGGACCCAACTCAGATTTTCTTCAAGAAGAGTAAGTGAGCCTACTCTCCAGTCTCACTGTTTTTGTTGTATAAATGAATAGGGAAAACATAAGATTATAACCCAAATAGTTACCACGGGATCACATGAACAGTGGCCATGGGACTGGGTGAGGGCATAGTGTCAAAAGTGTTTGGCAAGAAAGCAAGACAATTAAGTGCCGGTCCTTATCACGCACATAAGAGACAAGAAAGGAGGCAAGTGTGCGACCCAAGCACTGTGGAGGCAGGGTGTTCACGGTGACTGCTTCTCCCTATCACGTCTCGTTATCAAAAATTACTGTGTGGGGGTGAATTGGCACAAATCTTGATTAATTTAAAATCAGTTTCCTAATTCCAGCATCAAGATAGTAATTAGTTTAATTTAGCAAGGAAAGAAACTTCCAGGAAGAGCCCAGGCCAGCCCTAAGCCTGGATCCTGCCTTCCCTTACAGCTGCTGAAATACTATCCATAATATATTGTCATTTGGAGGTGGCAAAGTCCTTAACAGCTGTGAACATTACAAGTGCAACAATAAAATATGATTTTTCTCTCCTGGAAAATGCCCTTGTTACAGTGCTCCAAAAATGAGTTAGAGATGATTTCTTTGTTGCCCCCATGGACCTTTCCCTGGAATGTATTCAAGGCTTTCTGTAGCTTGCATCCTTATAAATTTATTCTTGTCAGGTCTAGCCATGTACCAGGCTCCCAGAGTGAAATATGAGGATGAAAATGGAAGCGGCATCAGGTGCTGACACACTCGCCAGAGGAATTCAGAATGAGATGGGCAGGCCAAGCGGTGGACTCACGATAAAAGATCGCAGGTGGCATCTGCTGCTTCCTTCCTATCCCATTCAGATGCTCCAAAACTGAGCAAATGAGAGTAACGAGAAGGTTGATCCCATTACCCTGCTCTGGCTGCACCACCACGTACACACCTCAATATAATAATAAAAGGACATGGTGCCTGAGCATGGGAGATGAAAAACCAGAAAAAGTTGCCAGCTAATCTGACCTTGGCTGTGAGAGAAAAATCCAATCACCTAAAAGCGTCCCACAGTGACGAGATGCAAGCTTCTGTGAGTGGGCAGAGAAAGCACACCAAACCGGACACATCCCTGGAAAACTGGACTGGAAGTTTGGTTTCTTGGAGTGTTCTGGAAAAAGCACCATACTAACAGGAAGAGATGTAAGGGCAGTTGGCATTCAGCAGTAAGATTTCATTAGCGGTAGCCAGAAAGAATGTATCATGTAAAGCTTTAGCAAATCTATTGTCTTACAGGGTCCCTCCAGTCTTATGTAACCTCTCTGGAATTATCATGGTTGCTATATAATCTGATTTCCTCACGCCTTGGGGGAACTTTGCTATTTTCCTGCTACTATATAAAATTCTCCAAATATGTCCTACATGATGTGAGGATTATATTGATTGGCAACTTTATACCATGTAGTAGGCATATCTGTGAAAGAATATCTGTGTTCGGTCCACTCTGAGCGTGAGTGGCACCATGCCACCGGCTGTCATTGTGGAACATAGACAAGGGGGTAGCTAGCTGAGTGCCAACATTCCTCTCTCTTGAGAATCTCCTGATTGTAGGTATGGTTTGACCAGCTGCCTCACTCTCCTAGCATCATGGTTGTCCTGCATCAAAGACTTCAGAACTGTGGGCCAAAATAAACTCTTCCTTCCTTAAGCTGCTTTTACAGGTACTTTATCACAACAGTGAGAAAAAAAATTATTAGATCACAAAAGGGGAAACGTGTTTACATGAAAGCGTCATAGGAAGAGAAAAATTAGAAATCAGGAAATGAAGGGTGAAGGCCATTTTAAAAGGTAATAAATATTTTGGGGGAGATAGATGGTCTTGGAAGGACAATATTCTGGACAAGAGTTTATTTTTGTGTTTAATGAATGTTCAGTAAGAAAACAGGATAGCTGTCTTCTGGTAGATCTGATCTTCAGATAAATACAAGAACTTCAGAAAGAAGCCTCGTACAGCATGGATACACCAGGGTGTTGCAGTTTGACCTATCATTCTGTGTGCCTCTACAACTGAAAGCTATCTGTTGCATGTTCATTGAGTTTTCTATTTGGCAAGTGGAAGTGTGTGAGAGAAAAGATGAATTAAGGCCTGGTTCCCACCCCCTGTAGCTCCTAATTACCACAAATACACTTTAGTAATAAGTGATTATCAATCCACCTCTAGGAAGGCAGAGTCTGAGTTGTAGCATGAAGTTGGTCTTTCTCCCATGGAAGTACCTGGAAGGGACAAGAATTTCTTGATAGGAATATATATATATATATATATATATATATATATATATATATATATAGAGAGAGAGAGAGAGAGAGAGAGAGAGAGAGAGAAAGAGAGAGATTTGTCAAACTCACCAGTGAGACAAACATCAAATATTAGCATCTGTTTATGTTAAGTTCTTCCTATTATACTGTAGTATTTTTTTCTCCTTTAATTTCTAATTCAGAAACTATTTTAGCTCCAAGTTTTCTTTTGGAATCATCTGGTTTTGTTCACTGAAAAGGCTGTAGTTGAATTGTAGGAATATGGGAATATATGCATTCCTATATGCATATTCTTTGATAACCAAGCAAGTAATGTCACTCTACACTCAGTCATACAGGCACACTGATTAATGAGTATGAAAATCAAATAAGATAATGTGTGTTAAGAATGCATTGAAAGTTACAAATCAATTTCCTCGTGCAAGATGTTAATAGCCAGCTAGGACTAGATCTAATTGTGGCTATTCATACAGCCGAATATACAAGAGTTGTAGGGCTCTAGGTTCAGTGAGCTGGAGTGGAGACTCTTCAAGGTAGATGCTCAGGCCCTACAGTGTGTTTGTAAGGCTTACAGAATGTGTGCAGATGTTTAGTTTGTTGCTACCATTTCAATCTGAGAAGCTAACAAAGTGTATTTTTAAACATTTGCATTTAAAAATATACTTGACAAAACAATTTTTACACACAGTCCTTTCACACAATTTGAAAGTTGTGCTCTTAAATAAATTATAGTTATGTAGATTTGGGGATTCGTCTTGTATGTGTGATAGCAAGAGTAAGGTTTTTGGAGATATGTACATTGTCCAGTGTGTCCCAGACCTCTGACACTTCCTCTTCTCTTGCTCTGCCTCTATACATTGGCATTTGTAATCATTTGAACAATCTCCTCTGGGTGTGGAATGATTTTTAAGAATTTTAGGGAAGACTTACCTTTCCAAACCTCTTCTATTTGCTTTCTGATGGAAGTTTAACAGACAATGTGCCACAGTTAAATGGACAAGCTCACACTCCAGGTACAGGTAAATTATTCCCTCCAAACTCAAATTGCTTCGTTGCTGATCTGGGTCACTACTGGCAGACATTTTGTAAGAGCCCAAGGGAGATTGCTGTCCACTCTGCTGGGGAAATAAAGGCCAGTGCTGCCTCTCAGACCACAGCTGCTTGGTAATGGTGTTGGTTTTAATGCCCTTTAAGACAGTCTCCCCTTTCAGTAGATTAGGTGATAGGGATAGGGAAGGAAAGGAAGGGAGGATGGGATGGGCAGGAGATGAGGGAGGGGCTACAATCGAGATATAAAGTGAATAATTTTTAAAAAGACAGACTTAGTCCCCATGGAATCTTGCTGACTAAATCCTAATCTGCATTTTTCCAAAGCTCCACCATCAGTCTGTGCCATGGAACCATTGTAACTGTAGAATGAGTGCAGAGGAAAGACCATATCTACCTGGCTTCCAAAGAGGAGCAAAAGGAGGTAGAAGAGTATAACATGTTGCTGGAACACACTACTACAATATCTCATGTGAGCCAGAGATTGTGATTATTTCCCTGATGTGGAGTTGATAAGGGTTTATAAGCCACAATACATTGTCTGAGACACACAGGAATTTGCAAAAGCTTACTGGGAAATGAGCCAATTCTGCTATTTTGTCTTCTGTCATTTTGCTGCTGATGTAAATGCAAGCACACAGGTCACTCATAATGAGCAGTGCACAGCGGTAAAACCAGCCCTAGTAATGAACGTCGTAGCCCTGGGATGTGATGTGGAAACAGGTGACATATGAGAAAGGTGTCTAATGGGGACTTGGTCAGCAGGTCATCTACCAAAGGGAAAAGAGGGACTAGAGGAGTTTCCTAGACAATTCTGGAAAAGCAGAGATTCGATTTTCTCACTAATCCTGCAAGTTATTTACACCATTCTAAATGTAGGCAGTTCACCTACTCTAACACAGTGGGCCAAACTCTTCCTGGAAGATCCAAGGAAGGGTAGGGGTCAGGCGATTCACTGAGTTGTCTAGAAATGCTATGCCATTCACTATTAATATTTGTAAAGGACGAAATTAATAGCAGGTCCTTAGGGAAGTTATTATTCTATATAAATATTTTACCTAATCTATTTTTTAATGATGAAAGTAAACAGACTAAGAAATTTTTTATAAACAAATGTTAATTTGTTGTTCATATCTGGGTAGGGTACATGGAGAGCTCAAAACCTGGTTTATTTGAAGGAGGCATATTACTCTACTTACTCATAGAATAAATACTGCTAACCCTTCAACTATGTTGGCAGAATTCAAATCATAGTTTCATGTATCATTCTGATTAAGTCACTTAATAGCTTTGTTCCTCAGTTTCTTTGTTTGGGAAATGGGAAAATATTGCTTAATCTCAAAGAGATAGAAACATCACACTATTATATATGTGTGAATATATTAAGACCATACATTTTATTAGGACTTTGAGAGTATACACTTTGCTTTGGTCATATTCGCTCCCAACTCCTTCCATGCTCACCCAATCTTGTGTCCTTTTTCTTAAAAATATATTTCAGTGGGTTTGAGATGTAAAGTGCCAGACAATCCCCCATTTAATCCCCAGCACCACACAAACAGGGTGGTGGCACACAATTACAATACCAGTAAGTCATAGGAGAGTAGGAAAGACCAGAAGTTCAAGACCACCCTTGGCTACCTAGTTGTTCAAGGTTAGCCTGTGCTATATGAGACCCTGTCAAAATAAATAAATAAAATGAATAAAGAATGAAAGAAAGGAGGTTTTAAAAATAACAGTGTTTAGTCTAGAGTAGGTACTCAGTGTTTGGCAGTTGGTATTTGTTTATTCATTTTTCATCTCTGTATACCCATGTGTAGGTAGAGGTCATAGAAATCCATTGGGAATAGTGCATTATCTAGAGGGCACCCTATCTTTTGAATAGTGGGCAGCAATTCTTTACAGATAGGGAAGCTTGTCAGCTGTCATTCCTCATGAGCCCAGAAATGACTGTGCTATGGCTAGAGAAGAACTTACCTTATTTCCTCTGCTATTTAAGTTCATTCTGATCACTGGTTGTAACACATGAAGATATGGCACTCATTCTGTTGATTTCTTCTCATTATGGGTTAAATAAATGATTTTTTTTTATTGTCATGGGACCCTTTCTACTCTCCTTTGGGTCCCGAGAATCTTCTGCAGAGCTGACCTCTGTTTAAAAGAGTTGAATGGATGTCAAACTGACTTCCAGCATTGAAGCTAGAATGTGAGTGTCTATGTCTTCAGCTTTAGTTTCTAGGCAGTGCCAGGAGGCATTAGACCCCACAGTATGCCTGCTGCAGCCAAACCTCCTAAGTAACCCTCCTACTCATTCCTTCATTCACACTCATTTCCTTCTGCTTCATTTGAAACCACTCGCCAAGGTAATGGCTACTGGGGATTGACACCCCATATTGTCCCTTGATCTCCACACACAGACACAGGCAGGTTAAGAAGCATGAGCGTGTATCTGCACACACGGGCATGAAGGAATACCTATGTGTTAAAGATACTCTACACAAGCTCGGAGCTCTAGCCTATCACCAGGTATAGCATGCGCGAACATTCTCTGAGAAGTAGACCTTGGCGTGGTTTTGCAGAAATCTCTGTTGTTCGTCCTTCTTAAGGAGCAGCACAGAGCTCATTTGCAGTCTTGCGCTCTGGGCAGCACACAACAAGGAAGCAGTCTCAGCTTCATTTAACCTCATATTTCCTGACTTATCTTTGACTGTGGGAAGCTTTTTCTTCTCAGAGGCCACATTAACCTGTTAGCAAACAAAGGAACTGCAAACACCTTGAGAAAACCAATCTGAAGGGTTGGCTTTTCCTCGTCGCTGTCATCAATAATCCATGCAAATGAAAGAATTCTCTTTTCTCTTAATATGATTCTAATTGTGAGAAATATTCTGTGTTCTTATATTCCATATATACCACCTAATCTTTAATGATGATTTTATTTTTAAAATACAATATTTATTAGTACAAGAATTTTTTATTCTTATACAATGTATTTCAATCTCATTTAATTCCTGTTCTTAGATCTACCTCCTACTCTTCCACCCACAACTGCCTCTTGCGTGTCCTCTTGTTTCTTTCTAAACAACTGAGTACGGTTTGTGCTGTCTATTAACATTTGAGCATGAGGGCATTCACTGCAGCATAGGTGTCCTGCTGGAGCTATAGTCTTTAAGATAACTAACAGAAATCAACAGTCAGTGGGTGAGATCTCACAAACCCAATTCTCTCCATGCTAGAATGTTGACTGGCTTGATATTGTGCAAGATTTCTGAAGACTAGATTCTTTTGAGTTCATGCGTACAATGTTTTAACCCAATAGTAACTGACCCCTGGATACTACAATCTTACTGAGCCCTTCTTCCATGATGTTGCCTGAGCCTATGTGGGGCAAAGATGCCTATAGATGTCCCATTTGTGGCTGAGACACCTATTCTCTGCATCTTGACCAGTGAGTTTCTGCATTGCCCACTGCCCAAAGAAACTTCTTCAGTGAGGCCTGAGAACTGTACTAGTTTATGCACACAAATACATATTAGAAGAAAGTCTGATAGTGTGGCCATTTATTGAAGTAATAATGGTAGGTTAACTTCTAAGTCCTATGTGCGCCTCAGTCTTGGGTTCTTATCTATATTTACCATGCCAGGCAAATGTTTTCTTCTGTGAAAGGGGCCTTAAATCCAAGCAGAAGGTGACTGGTTATCCTCATAACATTTGTACCATTATTGCAACTATGGACCTATCTTGTAGGGCCTGTTTTATTAAGCTTATAGGGTTTATTATAACTTGCAAGTTTCACATCTAGGTGAGATTGTTGATGACTTTTATCTCCAAATAGCCTGTATAGTATCTTGTGATGTTAAAGCTAGGCAATCAAGAGGAAGTTTCCTTATCAATACTAGATTGAATTTTCATGTTTGTAACCACAGTGTATGGTGTCAAGGACTCAAATTCTATTTAAAATTCTGCAGTTCTCTATATACCTTTTAAAAGAAATTTCTAGATACTTTCCTATCAAATCCTGATTTTTACCATAATTATATGAATACCTTTATGTTATTGGAAGTCAGAAATGACGCAAAATTCTTCACAAGGTTCCTCATAAATCTTGTTAAGAAGATGTGTTTAATAGATACTCTTGGGAGGGGTAGGTTGGGCCAGTGGGTAAAGATGCTTGTCTCCAAGTGTCATGACTGAGCCCAGAACCTATAAGGTAGACAGAAAGAATTGACTTTTACAATCTCCTCTCTAACTTCCACATGAATGACAGGCCACACAAGTGTACACACATGCACACCACCACACACAAGCAAATAAATAAATGTAATATTTTTTAATAAAAATATTTTGGCTAGATTGCAAATCATTAACTCTATTTGACTTCTAAGGATTCATTTTCCAGAAATGATCTTTAAGGCCATAACTTTATTCACCATCTATAACATCAAAGGGTAAGGAGTGGTGTTAATTATTTTCTCTATGAGGTCAGACCTTCAAGAGGAGCAGCAAATCTTGAGCACACAATTATAATGGAGCCACTGTTCCATGGCTAATTACTTATTAGTCATTTAATTGCTAATTTGATTAATATCATTACTATAAACTTTTATGTTGATTTTGTAAAATGCATTACAAGATAGGTCAGTATTCTGGCCCTCATTATAAGGATGGGGAAAGAAGATGTAAAAACTGATCTGATTGATTACTTTAAGGTCATTCTAGAGAATGGTAATGATAAAACAAAATAAAAACTCATTCACCCATTGTCTAACACAGTGAAGATATCTTCTGATTGGTGACATTGGAAACTAAAAAAGGGCATTTTTTGGTTAAATATGTACTTTACTACAAATTGAGAAATTAAGCATAGTCAGCAGCATATTTTAGCAACCCTTTCAATTTGGTGGATAAACCTACGTATATGAAATCTTATTTACTGGCACATCTTTAGAGGAAATGAGAAAAACTTTGGGATATTCCTAGGGATATTAGATTTATTTGTTATAGAGTTTCTAAGATTAGAACTGCAGAAGTGGCTTAGCGGTTAAGAGCACTTGCAGCTCCTACAAAGGATCAGAGTTCAGTTCCCAGAATCCACATTAGGCAACTCCTTTTAACTTCAACTTCAGGTGATCCAGTGCCCTTTTCTATTCTTTGGGCCCCTCCCCCCACACACACACATTAAGAGAGAGAGAGAGAGGGGGAAAAAATCCTTTCTTTTTAATTACAAGATCACGCAATATGTTGACAGGCTTTGTGGATTTCCAAGGTATGGAGACTCTCACATTTCATTGGCTCACCTAATACCAATTGTCTGGACTGATCCTCCATTTCTAATTACCTCTTCATAGTCCACTATAAAGGAAGCTAAGAAGCCTAGAATTACCTGGTCAGCTTTTCCTATTTTACACAACTCTGTCATGAAAAGCCCTTCTCTCCATCAAATACAATGAACTTTGAAAGAAATTTTACATGTTGGACCATCCTATGACATCACCCATACTCTTCGTTAGCATTAAATTAAAAACAGCACTATTTTAAAACACAATTCATAAACAGTTTTATGTCAAAAATTAGTTTTGAACTTTTAAAAACATAAGTGAGTGAAACTGAAAAAAGTAAAATCAGCCCTAGTGTCCAGCGACAACTGCGGTCAAATGCTGGCCTATAGTGTGAGAAACCAACATAAAGCTGACAAATTGGGGTCTCCTTAAAACCACAACCTTGCAGTTCTCATATAAGTAAAATACAAATAAGCTGCAAACCGCCCCCCAAGCTCTTAAGTAATTTTAAATGAAGGATAGATACTTTATATACTTTAGACAAGTTCTTCAAATTCTGTGGGCCCATGGGACGCTTTCCTTGTGGATTTTTACTAGGTCTGACCACACCCTGGGACTTTCATCTAAGCTCTTGTCTTGTTGAGATAAAACTGTATAACTACATCAACTGCTCTCAGAAAGCCACAACTCAAGCACAGTGTGGCCTTATTAATCTTATATCTCTGTGCCTAGTATAATGCTTTGTGAATGTGGGAAGATGTATTTAAACTGTTTTAGCCATGAACCATCTGCAAATCCTCAAGTAGTTCGGAGAGAGACAGTGATATAGCATCCTGTGCAAAACTGCCAGAGATTTGGGGATGCGTTTTAATGAGAATGAAAGAGTCATTTCTGGAGGGTTTCTACTGTAATTATTCTTGCTTCTCTACAAACAGTTTTCCCTGTTTGGATTCTTTTTTATTTCTTTTTCTGCCTTCTGGAAGGCTTGATAGGGCCTGGAGGCTATCCACAGGCTGAAAGTTCAGCTCCACATTGATTTTCACTTGTACTTCTGAAGTTGTACTCGTTTTCCCATCTGTGTCCAAGCCCTCCATCCCTCACTGGTGAAATGAGGGGTCGGAGTCAATGGCCTCTGCCTTGACCCCCTTCCAGCTGCTGCACTCCAGCTTCCACAGATCCTCGTTCTGGCCAAGCTATCATCCCTTAAACATTTCAAGGGAAAAGAGAGCCAGAGCAGAAAAGCAATTCATCTAGCAAGTGCTGCTGACAGGTGCCTGGAGCGGCGAATCACTCTTTGAAGGATAGGTTCCTTGCTGATGCTTGGCTTCAGCACTGTGGCTGGGAAGAGCCATGTGTAGAGTGGCTGTGAGTCCCTTCTGGCTGGCATCAGTGAGATAAGTATACATGCTTATATAAAATCCTCACCTCACCTGAAGAGTCTATCAGAAAGTATGCAATGTAAGACACCCAGGGAAATCTTGCTACAAGTAGCATTTAATTAACATTGATACAACGGATTTCTTTTGACATTCCACAGGAGTCCAGCCTTAACTTTGGGAAAAATGACTGTAAAAAGCTTCACACTTTAGGCTGTGGGCTGGGGTATCTTTGTCCTGGTTAATAGTTATCCATTTATAGTAGCTAGCACAGTAGCTGCCTCTGTCTGCGAGAACGTTTTGATGTGTTCAGCCTGTCTACATCTGGTTCATCCTCCTTTAACCTCATAATTGGCTACTGAATTCACAGAAAGCAAGAGGAAAGGTGGAAGCAGCCTCCCCTGAAGTTTATCTGACCCGGATTGCTTTTCATTGTAAGGACTGATCTCCTGGGACAGGTTCCACTCTCCCATCTGAACTGTTTCCCAGTGAACATTCTGGGTGTAACCAAAGATCTTAGCCTACCCTGACATAAGTGAGCCCAGCAGCCATGCCAAATCAGTCAGCTTGGTAGCCTCTCATGGCAGGTGGCTCAGTCCCCCACTGAGTAAAGTTTTCTCTAAAAACTACCTTTCTTGTTGCTAGCATTGGTAGGACTGGGTGGAGATGGCAGTGGGTGCCCCATGGGTAAGAGAGGCTTGAAGGATTCCTCTCAGATCTTCCTGATCCAAACCTCATGGATAGCCAGCCCTCTGATGAGGACGCAGGCCTGCCAAGAACATAAGAAGCCCCGTGCTTGGAGCAATAGCTTTCCTTCCCTCCTGTGCAAGGTCAGCTGGAACCACAGTGAGGAAAACTGGACTGAAATGGGGCTCAGAAGCTGGAAAATGCCCCCCTCACCCCCATCTTTCCTCAGTCTGGGCTCATTTGACACACTAACCATGCACACTTCTCCTTGTGAGAGAATCACCCCAAAGTGTATGTAGGGAAAGTTTACCCCTCCGTGTTTCCCTCTCTTCTTCTTCCTCTCCATCTTCCCTTTATCTCCTCTTTCTTCTCCTTCTTCTTACTCCTTCCTCATATTCTTCCTTTCTTCTGTCTCCTATTTCTTTCTCTATCTTCCTGCTTCCTCCTTCTCCTTCCTCATCTGTTTCCTTCTTCCTCCTACTGAAGGACTCATCCTCCCCCATTATATGACAACACGAAAGAAATCATTGTCATTATAACTACTTATTCAGCCAGTTAAGGGCTGCTTATAGTACTTACTGAACTACACACTAGCAGGCCACTTATTAGTAGTATGGCTAATTGACACAGAGCCTAGGAAACCAAAATTGGGTGCTGTATGAAACTGGAACAATTGGTCCAAAGGCATAAAATGCTTACATGATAAAGCTTCCTTTGCTAACTGGGTAACTGCTGCGGTTTATCCTCTCACAAACCTTCCATTGACGTTTTCATGCAGAGAACGTTCAGATCTCATCTCAGCAAACAGATTTTCAGTGTAATTTGGTAGGAACATAGCACTTCACTAACTGCACTGTCTCAGTTGCAGACAGCTGAAGTGTTGTATCCTGTTGAGTCAAGAAGAGCATGACTTTGAGACTGACCCCAGCACCCCACCTTCCCTGCTGTGAACTCCCTTGATGAGTGAGCTCTTTAAACCCCTGAACTACTTTCCTGCTCTATAACATGGAAATCATAATGTGTGTGGCATAAAACTATTGTGAGGACCAAATAACCAGGTCTCCTCCCTGCTCTTTCTCTAGGCAGAGCAATTGCTCTAGATCTTCAGTGAGGGACGCACATACAGGCTGTAAGAGCTCTTATGTCTACATTGGCACTTCTCTGTGGGTGATCTGAAACTTTAACTCATAGCAGAGCAGAAATTTGGAGAAAATGGATGCTATCATCACTGGGTGACAGATTGAGTCCTGGTCTGAGGGTTGGTGAGGGCATTACCAAGTTCCAACACAAATTGCATGTGGTGGAAAACCTTTCCACTGCCTTGGATTTTGTGATACCCTTCAGGAGTCATTCCTTTGACTGAAAGCCTTTGTTCCTATAAAAAGCAGATATTCCAAGAGAACAGCATATGAAATCTTGTCCACATGCACAGTTTGTTTTCTAGTTGTGCTCTTATTCTCTATAATGCTGTCTTTTTTTTTTTTTTTGGCTGTGTGAAATGTCACATGCTCAGATGCATCCATTTTATAGAGCTTTAAAGCTGATAACCTACACCAAAATATACATTTTTTGTGTTTTATTTTTCTTTTTTATGGTAATTTCAAAGGTGTAACTGAGTTTAGCCATAAATTGCTGGTTTTAGCTCTGCATGGCAGGCAGCATTTGATCACTGACAACTCTGTTTTCTTCATTGTTTCCTGACTAAAATCTCCACAGTCTCTATAAATATGTAAATTACCCAAATCACTAGTTTTCCATTATTTCTGCCCCTAAGCTGCTTAAAATGTTTCTATACTCCTGCATCTGCAGCACAAAACAGAGCAGCGGGTGACAGCTAACTTTGGCTCCATTATCAGACCTCTATTTAGCAACTATTTGTTTCAAGATTTCTGATAATAAATTTTCTCCTGGGGTGGAACCCACATCCTGTGCAGATGTGGTCAGAGTCCGGACTAGACCAATAGTATAATGGGAATGCAAAGGTGGGCGTGGGTTTGTGAAAACTGTGGAAATCTTGTGCTAAGGGCAATAGGGCCTGTGAAGTCTACTTTTATGGTAGGCTGCAACTGGTTTTATTTTCATAATATTTCTTCAACTGATAGGACTCAAGTAATGAACTTAATATGGTGTCTGTTGGAATTTACTTTCCTCTCCTGATTCATTGACCATTAAGTTAATCTGTCATGAGATGGATCATTGAGTCTCCATGTGGGATAGTACCATTTTGTGGCAGGGAAGGAGAAAAAAAATGCATGTTGCATATATTCATATAGGCTTGTCTAGACATACATAGGTGCATGTATACAATGGAGACAGATTGAAAAGGGACAAAATAGTAGAAAAGGTTACCGAAATGGAATGCCTATAGAAAAGGTCCTGGGATATGTTTGCGCAGTTCAAACCCTTATACTGACTGTAAGAAATCTATTCTGCTTATGACTGCACAGCAGGTCTGAGGCAATACTGAGAATGAAAAGTGTGTCCAGTCAATAGCAGATGCAAAAAAGACCTATTCTAGACATTCACTAGCACTAGGCCTGGATGTAGAAAGCCTAGGATCCCATCCATTTGAAATTATTTGAATCTTAAAGGCCACTTTGAACATCCAAATCCTAAAAGAATTTACACTAAATCTAAGTCAGTACTACCCAGTCTCACTGACATGAAAGCCCTTTACATTTAAGTGCATCTTCACCACTTGAAGATCCTGCATGATGTCCAAGAAACGGAGTGGGGCATAGAAACTGATGGTGGGAATCCTTACTTAGCCTATTAGAAGACAGACTCAAGGAAATGAAATATGAGAGAAGTAGTACTGACGAATTGTCCCGTGCTTCTGCTGTTCTTGTAGACACAGTCTTACTGGAACAGCTACCTTATTTGTCCCATGTGGTCTGTAACTATTTTCACACTGCAGAAGTAATATTGACTAGTTGTGACAGGGACCTTATGGTTCCAAAGGCTGCAATGCTTACTATCTGGCTGTTTACAGGAAGTTTGCTAACCAGTGACTGAAGACACAGGGTAGTCAGGTCTGCTTATTCAGCCTAAGGTTATGAAGCCAGTTCATGATACATCCAAGGAACATATCTGCGACCGTGTGGACCCAGAGCTCATTGTTACAGGACATTCATTACCTCCATGTGGATGTATTTAGCCCTCTATTATTTTGTTGTATGGTGATATCCTTGCTTTTTTATTAAAAAAAGCATAATAGTTGTGGGATTCTACACTCTCCCATAGAACTCCAGGAAAGTACTATCCAATCCCTCCAGAACGGTCTCCCAGTACAATGTAGACAAGTGTAATCAACAGTTTCTTTTTAAGTTCTTAGTCACTCCACGTGTCCCATTTAAGCTGTTCTCCTACATGGCAAACACTGGTTTCTCGTCGGAGGAATGGTGCCTTGGCTGTGCTCAGTTTGCAACAGTTTGATGTTTTTGTCTGAACTTCCCTCTCCCTTCTCCCTCCCCACAGACAGTTAGCTGGTGGTGGGCAAGTGCTGTCTGGGGGAGGAGATGCCTCCTGAGGTCCTCAACCATCACTGACCGAGGGACTGGTGAGAATGCAGGTGTGTGTGAGAAGGAAACTTCCAGCTGTGCCAGGGTGGCTGCCCCTGCCCCTACTGCCTGCTTCAAAGGCGTCTCTCTCTCTCCCTTTCCCAGCCATTCTTTCACTTACTCTGGTAGGCAAATATGCCACCAAAGTAGGACCTGGGACTCATGAAAAGAGGAGTTGAAGATTTCTCACAGTGAATTCACTGAAAAGTTCATATTGGTTAGCCCAGATCTCATATAAATGTGCAAAACACTTTCTAGGTCTGCTCATGCATGACCTAGAATGCTAAACCATTGAGCTCACTTACTGTAAATTCTCCAAACAGCTGACTGACGCCGGGTGATTTGTTCCAGCCAGTCTATTTGCAATTTTAAAAAATAGAAAAAGAAAACTTTTTACTTTTACCAATATAACAAATCACATATAATTAATATGCCATTACATTTGCTCTGCAGAAATAGAAGTTTTTGCAAATATTTTGTAATTTTATGTTCACTTATTAGTATGCTCAACATACTAGTCCATAAAACCTGAATCATTTCTGTGCCTCTTTGGCAGATTGTACTAATTATCAATGCTAGTCATATTTCTAGAGAAGAAATTCATCTCTTAGTGATGTTTTCTCAAAAAGAAACTTGAATGTTCTGTCAAAAGTTACATGAGTTCCTTTGTGGAAGGTGAACATTATACATTGTTATATAGCCTGTAACCTAGGGCAAAATTGTTTATTCAAGGCTTTTGTGTGGCTGAATAGAAATGTTTATGAAGGTAAAACTGTGGAATTTATTCTTAATCTCCTTCTTCTGAAATGCTCCTAAGGACCAGGCAGAGAGCTTCCTCTGGACATTTCTTTGGTTGCATGAGTGAATCAACATCACAATGGGTTTAGCAGAGGTCATCATCACCTACAGAATCCACTTGGCCTGATTTCTCATCCACTTGCCTCAATGGCCTTTAAAAATCAAGATTTGAGAGTCAACTTGGCCAAACTGCAGACCTTCCCCATGAGGGGAGCACATCAGTTGACAAATGGTGTGGCGATGGGATTTGAACTCTTCACCTTCTCTTACGAGGCAGAGCATAGCAGCCCAGGGATTGGCCAGTAGGATGTCACTGCTCATTGTAGAGTCCAAACTAGGACCCAAATGAGGCACCCCTCTGGTCAGCCTTGAAGAATCCAACAGCAGCTTTCTTAGAAATGCCCTTCTGTTGATGCAAAGCCTTCTTTTATTATCCATTTTTGAAGATTTACAGAATTATCTTTTCCTAATGGCATGAATTTTTGTTGTACCACTTACGTCTTGTGTAGCAAACCACCCCCAAATGTAGTAACCTGGGATAATGATGAGATAATTGTTCATGAAACTGTGTGCCAACTGAGTGGCTGATCTCAGGTGGCATAGCTACTCTGCTGACATGGTAGGATCTCATTCACCTATCTGGTGATTGATGGTTGATGCTGATGTTATTTACCATATTTGGCCAGGTTTCTAACATGTGATAGTCCAAGGAGTGGCATTTCAAGAGTGACATATTCAGTGCCTCTTGGTGCCTTAGTTTGGAGGTAGAGCACCATTGCTTCTTCATTCTTTTGGTAAAAGTGAGTTTAAAAGCCACTCCAAAAAAAGATGAGTAAGAGTTTATTTGTGGATAGAAAACGTGTATGTAAATAAGGGGATCGTACAGGTGAGATTTCTTGTTTCCTACCCTGTCCTAGCTCTATCTTTAAATGAGGAGACTGAGGCTGTGTCCCATTAACTGGATCCAGTAACATGGGGGAGGGTGCTTTATAAAACGCATAATTGGGCTGGTTGTGGTAGCGTACTCTGGTAGGATTTGCTGAAAAAGTATAATGGAGCAACTAAGAAAGTTGGAATATAGACAATAGATAAGAATTTTGTAACAATGTTAAATGTATTGAGTTTGAAAGCTCTTCTTTAGTAAGAAAACATCCTAGCCTCATGAGACACATTATCATTCACTGTTGTAGTTTTTCTCTGTTCTCTAGCAAGCATAATGTGGTAACATCTCATTGCCATCATACAGCAAAGCAACCTTAGTCCAGTAGTCATGGCAAAAAAATAAGCAGAACAATATAGTGATAGCCAGGCCTATGTTAATTGAAATGGGCTCTTAACAATCTCTAGAAGATGGAGGTGTGTCTGAGGGTACTCACCTTGGATTGCCGCTGTTACTCCCTCCTGCCACCAGCTGCACATATCCTTAGGTGGTACTAGCAGACACGGAAGATGGAGAGTTGACAGATGGTGCGACACAACCGAAAGAGGTGGTCCTAGTGCTGCTTGCCTGTAGACAACCGGACGAAAAGTAGAATCAGCTGGGAAAGACAACCTTAGTTGAGGAATTGCTGCCATCGGACCAGCCTCTAGGAATGTGTGGACAGCATTTTCTCAGTTAATGTTTGATGTGAGTGGGTGGTACCACTCCTCCGGAGATGGTTCTGGGTTGTGGCTGAGCAAGCCTTGAATCAAGCCAGAAAGTACGATTTCTCCATGGTCTCTGCTTCAGTTCCTGCCCCCAGAGCCCTGCCTCGAATTTCTGCCTCAGCTTCCTTTCCATGACAGACAAACCCCAGGTAGTCACCACAGCAGTGGGGAGGTAATGCAGGGCAAGGTCTTTCAAGGATGCTGTTATCTTTTGAGTCATCTCTGCTCCTGTAAGTAGCCAAATAAACTCATTGGTTCACCGAACCAGTCCTGGTTACTAGTTCCATTAGTCTTTTGTCCGTTCCCTATCTAGGGTGGAGAGCCATTTGTTCATGTCTCCCCAGGAAAAAGGTTATGATGTATGATAGACCCTCAAATGATACTAACAACGCAATGCTCTTTAAGTTTTGTTTGCATAGCAAGACGAGATGCTATGGAAATGGGACATATATTAGGTGATTCTTATTTTGCATTTTTCTGTATATTTAAAATGAAAATACATTTTAAAACTCAAATAAGCCTGATGCTGATCTGCCATCTAGGAGTTGTGTGATCTAGTCCTCTTGACTTTCGTTGCTTCACTAGTTAAGGAAGAATGTCACTTTGCCTTCTTCGGAGGGGGACAGCAGCATATGTCACTTGATTCACAAAGTGCCCGTGCATACATAGAAAACGTTCCATAAATGGCTGCTTTATAATCCATGTGGGATCATACTCAGATTATCTTCTTTGTAACTGCCTTGGTGCTGGTAATGAATCTTTATTTTAGATTAATTTGAAAGCTCCAAGAAAATGAGTGTGTTTTATAATGGCAAACAATTAGGATGTAGGAAACGCAGAACTGAACTTATTTAAGGGCAATCCACCTTCTAGTCTAAGGATGGAAAATAGCTCAGGTGCCTGCCTGACCTTTGGCAAAGCAACTTAAGTTGTTCCCTTTTAAAAATGTATCCATCTAATGGCAAAGAAGAAAACCTAACAAGGCATAGCATTTTCTGAAACTACTGGTTACTAATACATGTTGGCTGATCCAAGTCTCTGCACCACCCCAAGATCTAAAGCCTTAGACAGAGAGTAAGGCTGTGAGCTATGTCTCCACAGTGATTCTTTGTGTCATGGTAAGGTCTCTGTGTTCTTTTGGAATGTGAGTTATAACTTCTGGGCCATAATGTTTTTTTGAGATTTGAAGTGAGTAATCATGTCCCTGAAGTTAAATTCTCCAAGACCTAACAGAAACAAACACCAGAAGGCAGTAAGTGTCACCATATCCCACTGATTTATGGCAGGGAAGGAGAAAGAGATTTATAGCCCTGGCACACAACAAATTCATTGGCTTTAGCACTCTGAATATTCATGTGTCGCAGCTCTTTCATCTTAAATATCTGCTTTTAGCTCTTTGGAGAAGAAAAAAAGTAACACTTTTCCTTTAGTCAGGAAAGACCTGACTATATTTTCTGATTCAATGTGAAGTATAAATTTTCATTTTTAAAGTTGGTTTTTATTTTATTTATTTACTTACTACTTGTGGTGCTTGGGGTTGAACACAGGGCCTTGTGTGTGCTGACTTCTAAAATGTGTTTCTATATTTTATTTTTCATCTTCTTTATCTTCTTCAGAAGTGTTCTTGAAGGTATGTGAAATCGTACAATTTCACAGCTAAGGAAAACTTAAGGGATTGTCTTACCCATTATCTTTTGAGACTGGAGAGGTATTGTGACCTCATAAAGGCTGATGGTTACTGACTGTCAGAAACACACTGAGCATCCAGTGCCTTCTTATTTATAGTATTATGGGTGTGGTTTCTTTTTCACTAAACCCTTTTATAGCAGTTATTTAGTCATTTGTAATTTGATTTAATTTTCAACATCTCTTTGAATTTAAAAATCACTTGGGACAAATTATTAGCAGTGTGTAATTGAAAAGATTGTCAGCTCTAGAACATTCCTGTCAAATTTCTCTCAATGGTATCTGCAGTCCATGGAGCTGATATGGCAATAGAAAGAATGTGAGCAGAGACAGTTTGGATCCAAAGTGTGTTTTTCATTGTAACATCCCAGAGGGCAACACAGCGATGACAGCTTGAGTCTCTGAGTAGCATGTCTTCTCAGAAGCAGTAAATAAGAAAACATAGGTGGTCAGCAGTGAGTTGGATATGCCCAGACCCACAGTCCATCTTCCTCCCCACAGCTGTGAGAGCCGATATGTTTTTATCTCTACTACACTTTTTACAGATAGGAGCCAGAAAATATTTTAAAAATCTACGACCTGGATTGATTCAATTCCAGAGTTTAGACATTCCAACAGTTAATATTCATTAATGACATATTTATCACACTCTTCTGAGGCAGGCATTGGTCTAGTGTAAGATAATGTCTGTTAGCCAGTGGCACGTGGACAAACTAACAAGAAATTGCAATCAAAGGGCAAAGCACCCTGGGGCTTCTTAGATCCTCGATTTTATCATTATGCCAGAGAACATTTTTCCGGAACAAAAAGAAGAAAGCTAACATACACACATCAGAACATACACACATACGCCTATACGCACACGTGCACATATGCATGCACACACAAATATGCAATTATAACTAATGAAAGAAATTATAACATGTAGAATAATAACACAGACTGAGATGTGGCTCAGTAGTAGAGTGCTCGCCTCACACTTGCAAGGCCCTAGGCTCCATCCCCAGGGGCAAGCAACTGTATTTTCCTTTATATCTGTTTCATTGAGTAGACCCGCCTTCTTGTGGAGTTACACCTCTTTGTCCCTCCCCGCACCCCTGAGTCCGTTGGCACCCTGCCCTTTGGTGCAGCATTCAGAAAGGCACTAATGCTGTTTCTTGGTCATCCTGCTATCCTCCTTCCACAGACCCTCTCTTGAGTATCTCAGGACAGTGGAATAATTTAAATAATTGCAATCATAGGCATGCATCTTTTTGTTATGTTACATTTTTGTAATGTGGGGGTGGGAAAAGAGCTTCAGGTATGTGTATATTTTTAGTAGAAATGTCTCCGATTTTGTTTTAACACTAAATATGACTATGCCTCCTTCAAATTCTCAAATATATATAATCTTCGTTTCAAGTTAGAATTCTTAGTAAAACTCTTATGGCCATGAGTGTGGCTAGCATGAGCTGGGTGAGAAAGGATGTTTCTCAGATAATAAAATGGAATTCTCCAATCAGTTCTACTGTAATTAAATTAGAACTTAAAGCTAAAAACCCAGACATTCAATGATGTGTTCAATAACTCGTGCTGGGATCTACTCTTTCAGTAATGCTTATCTTTCCAAGGGGCATAGTTAATGTCTTCAGTGCCCTGTAAATTATTACAGAAATTACAAATCTACTAGAAAATCCATACAACTAATTGTAAATTAATAGATTCCTAAGTGTGAAGGAGCTGGTAATAATGTAGATGAGTTCTTCCAAGCTCATGGCTGTCCCAGCATCAAGGGCTGGGGGTTCCGGCTGCTTCATATGACATCTTCAAGTGTAAACACATTTCTTCTTTCTCCCTACCTCTCCCCACCCACCCGCTCACTTCCCACTGATTTAGTCTGCCACCGCCGAGAATAACATTTCCATTAGCCACCTACTGTTAAATCGCAAAGTAACGATGATTAAAAAAAATTCCAACATGCAAACAAACCAATAGAGGAACAACTGCGGATACAGCCTGTCTCCGCCATTATTCAAGCAAAAGGAAAACAACAGGCGAGGTCAAACAAACTCTATCTAACAGGGATCTGTGGACTGTGGATTTGTTTGAAGTCCAAATCTGACTACAGTGGATGTATAATCATTTAGTTGATATGCTGAACAAATGCTCTTCACTGTTTTGTCTGTGGATCTTGAATTTTAGTGTGGGATTAGACGGTTGTTTCTGTGTATACGCTGCATCATTGCCAATCAATTTAGGACAATTATGGGCTTGTCAATAGAAAATCAACAATTATCATAATTATGTTTAGGTAATCAATGACAGTGCCAAGGCCTTGCTATGTCCTATGCATTTGGATGACTACAGAAGGAAACTATGTAAGATTATATTAATTCAGCACTACACCATTGACAGAGGCTTTGGTATTGCCTTGTTTTCTGTTTTGACAGGAGTAGGTTAGGTCAGACGTTAATCACATTCTATAGATGAAAGAAACTGGTTCAGGAGGTTAAGACACTGTGTTCACAGCTGCTGCTAGAACTAGAACATGTGCCCAGAAGGTTGCCTCATTCCAGGGGTGCTGGCATGCAGTGCTCTGTTTCAATTCATGATGTGGTTCCAGAATTGACTTGGGGGCTGGAGAGATGGCTGGCTTAGTGGTTAAGAGGATTTGCTACTCTTACAGAGGGCCCAGGTTCAATTCCTAGAATTGTCTTCAGAGTCATGCTTTAGATACGAGCTATAGGTATACACAGTATGTGGACGCCTGGGCCATGTGGTATTAAGAGTAGGGACCTTGCAAGGACATCTGTTCTACTAGGATCAGCCATCACCTGTGAAGAGACTGGGCAAAGGACACAGATGCCTCTTTCTCCCAAGTCTTCCTTCACTGGACACGTTTGTTGCCCGTGTATTTGTAATGTTTGGTGTGATGGTTAGTTTTAATTGTCACACTTTGATACAAGCTAGAATCACTTTGGAAAGAGTCCCAAAGAGGAGTTATCTAGATCAGGTTGTCATGTGGCCTGATCTTGATTGCCTTTACTGACACAGGAGACCCGGCCTGCTGGTCAGACATTGTGTGGTTTGTGCAAAAAATGTGGAGAAGATACAAAACACAGATGTGCATTCATGCATTCGGTTTTCTCTCTCTGCTTTGGACTGTGGAGCTGACTGGTTGTTTGGGGTTCCCTGACTGTGTTCCAGCATTGTCAGCCACACAAACTCTTTACCCACCCCCCAGTGGCCTTTGTGGGCATATTTTATCATGGCAACAGAAATGACACTGCGATAAATGAGGACTTCTGTTCTCAAGCTAGTTTCAGTGGTGATGGCATGGGGTGGTGAAGAAGAGTTTACCTCATCTCCTAGCATCAGGCTGAAAGGTAGGCCACAGAGTATTTCTACTAGGAACTGAACCAGTTGGCACTGGTTGAGTCCAGCCATCACTAGCTTGACAGTGGAGCTCCCTCTAGCTTCTTGGGCTGTAGTTTAAGCCTAATTTTTAAATAACCAGATTGTGGTTGCTACATTTCCATTTGATCAGGTTACAGGAAAGATGAGGTTATAGGATGTAATAGTTTTAATTTAAGGCAATTTAACCAAGTTATAAAGAGCCTTCTTATTACTGTTAGTTGACATTTTTTCCCTCCATACTCATGTATATACCTTGTGCTTTGAAGAACATAAGCCCAGTGAAAAGTTTAAATCTTAATTTGGCCTAGTCAAGCACGCACTGTGTAATCAAAATACAAATTCAATATATGTAAATAAACCAACCAAAACCAAAATAAAGAAAAGTCCATAATAACCATGATGACTGATATAATATTTTAAAGAACTCAGCTTCTAAATATAGAACTGGAGTAAATATAAATTTAATTCTACCTCAAGTTCCTTTCAAATCATTAATTATATATGAAGCTTAGTATTTACAAATGTGAGCTGGAGGGCTAGAAAAATGTCTCAGCAGTAAGTATTGCTTGCTGTTTGTCCAAAAGTCCATGTTTGGTTGCCAGCACCCATATTAGGTATACAGGGCCTCTATGGGCTCCTGCATACATGTAGATACACTCACACAGACATACATACTTATAAATAAAAATAAAATAAATCTGTACCTTTTTTAAAATGTGGCCTGAAGACAGTGTTATTGATTAACTATTAAGAAAGGCTACATTAAAAATATATGTACTCAGGCAAATAAATAAATAAACTTTTAAAACAAAAACATGTTGAAGGAAATTTCATGATTAAATACCACTTGACAAACATTAGTGAATATCTTTTGCCTAAAGGAACTGCTATGTTGAACCCCCTCCCAGGCATGATGGTGCAGGGAGACAGGGCCTTCCAGAGGTGACAGATCATAAAGAACATTAGTGCCCCTTAGGAAGAGACATTCGGATGGGTGCTTCTCTCTTTTCTTTCTTCATCATGGACAGATGCAGAAAGGTGTCCATCTGCACCCCCAGAAGAGGACCGAGCCACAGCCGATGATGGGCTTTCAGACTGCAATATGCGAAAAATAGAACCTTGCAGTTTAAGCCAGACAGTTTTATTATTATCCTACAGCAGGTTAATTCCCTAAAACACTTGGCTCCTCCCAAATAATCAAGGCTTATTGTAGAAACTATCAAAAACTGAGAAAACTGAGATTAAAAAAAAAAACAAAACAAAAGTCTTCCAGCCCAACGGTACTGCCTTCTGTGTGTTTTTTCTCTAGAAAATTCAGTTTGGATTTTTTTTTAAGTTTTTGTTTAGTATCTTTCTATTTTTGTGTGTTTTCACTATTAACTTTGAGTACCAACTCTGCTGGTGCACATCTTTGATCTCAGCACTTGGGAGGCAGAAGCAAGTGGATCTCTGCAATGTTAAGGTTCTGCCTGGCCTACATAGCTAGTTCAGGCCAGCCATGGATGAAGAGTAAGACTCTACCTAAAATAAAATTTTGAAGGTTGTATAATTTTAATGGCTATATGATATAATGTTTTATAAAGGATTGCTTCAACCATCCCTCCATAAAGTCCTGAATCATAACTATCTGCAGAAGAAAAAAATCAAGTATTATCTTGGCCAGGTATGTTTGGATCTTTGCCACTTTTGTAAAGGCTTCAAACAATCCCAAACCTAAGCAAATACCCAAACCAAGGATTTGAGATTTCATTAGAACATGCTATAAAGATCTAGTCCAGACCACTGATTTCCATGAAATGAGTTCAGAGAAATTATGCGCCTTCTCCAAAATTATGTAATGGCTGACCAAGATGGGAGAGACTAGTTCCCTGATGCACCTTCTTATCCATACCATCAGGTCTCAACCCTGATAGATACAGAAGTCCTTTACAATATAAATACTTTCCATTTTCCTTTTTTTATCCTGAAATGTGATTCAGAAATAATATAGCTTACATGCATTTTTTCAATCTACCTATATTTCCTTAAGATTTAAAAACAAGTGTATATTTTATGTGTACAAATGTTTTACCGATGTGCAAATGTGTGTGAAATGTGTTTGCAGTGCCTGCAGCGGCCAGAAGCAGGAGCCAATTCGCTTGGACTGGAGTTGCAGACAGCTATAAGCTATCATGTGGGTACTTGGCACCAAATTCTAGTCATTTCTAAGTACAGCAAGTGCTCCTAAGCTGCTTGTCCACTCCCTCAACTTAAAACTAAATATGATTCATAAGTAAAGGAAAAAATCATAATTACAGTGGTAGGCATTTCAATCTTTATGCTTGGACATGCGATCACTTGCAGAGATAGCTCATAATCAAAGCCAGTTTCTGTATAGATGACAGCGACATGCACAGACCAATACATGCCTGTGATACAGGTGGTTAATGCCGTACTACTAGACTCACCAACACTGTTCATTCAGTTTTCCGAGTATTTGAACAAATCTTGCTAAATATTGAAAGATATATATGCATATACATGTATATTTTTGAACTTCTAGAGAATTCAAAGCATATTAAAACCTATTGTCCAAAATAATTTAGAACTGTGTTTGCAGGCAAGTAGAGTTGTGGGTTTAGGAAATGATGGAGAAACTGATTCGCTTTCGCAGATCTCCAGGACACACACCCATGTCGTGGGAATCAGTTCATTACCATTTGGAGCTCTGGTGCACACTGTGGAATGTCTAAGCATCTGTGGAAGTTGCCAGTGTTACTGGAAACCCCCATCATTTGCCAAAACAGGACAGTGTTTTCAAAAACACACATTCAAAACTTTTCAAAAACTTTTCACACATATTTGAAAAACTTTTTCCCTAGGGAAGTCTCCTAGAGAATATCTGATACAAGACCAGGCAGTTTTCCATTGTTTTAAATAAAACAGATAAAATTTCTGTTCTGTAGATTTGGAGAGGGAGTTTTTTGTTATTCCTGGTGCAAAAGGATGTTCTGTGTGAGATAGAATGGGATCATAAATTGCCTATTCTTTCTTATCCTTTAAAAATACAATATGCTGGCTTAGGTGATGTAGATGGTTTGGGTTCTGGGTTAAGGGGCCGGAGAGACAGCTTAGTGGTTAAAAGCATTCACTGCCTTACAGGGGACCTGAGTTTGGTTCCTATCACCCACACCACATGTTTCACAACTGCCTGTAACTCTCGCTCCAGGGTTTCAAGGATCTCTTCAGGACTCCTCCCACATCTGTACTGACATACACATGGAAACTCTTGGATTATATGACCTGTATACCTAATTCTAAAAGATTAAAAGTAAATATTTGAAAGAAAAACAAAATGTTGTGTCTAATATAAGAAAAATGGAACTGAAGATTCTATTACTTCAGAAGAAATCAGATCCCCTCCTTTTGCAACCCTCCGGTACCAAACACACATGGGCATTGCATATATACTTTATTTCTCCTAATTTTTCAAAATTATTTACTACAGATAGAATTTTTGTTTCCTCCTTTGCAGAACCTAAGCTCAATAGAACCAAGATCCAAATTCCAAGGCTCTGACACACGGCTCTGCTCAGAATTGTACTCTACTTATTGTATATCATCTTGTTGAATCTCAAAAGGAACATTGTAGAAATTAATATTTGGGTTGTTTAAATCACATTGACAGAGTCACTTCTCTGTTTGTTGCTCTGTGTTTCTGAGCAAGAAATGGAAAAAATCAATAAATTCATATTTAACTTACAGAATGTCATAAGAGTTTTTGTTGAGCTTCAGAGCAAGGAAGCATGCTGCCAGTCTGTTCTTTCTGATAAGAACATTCTCTGAAGGCTAATTTTACTGTGTATTTCTCTTTATTGTACAAAAGCCTGTGGCAATCAATGAGCGAGACTTTCATATTTGGTTTCATCAACAATTTACATATCAAAAATATTCAATGATGCAGTGATATATTACATAAAAAAACATACAGTTCAAGCATAGCATTTTTTCTTGGCATTTTAAATGAAAAGACACCTTAAAGCAACCTCATTTTTGTGTTCTAAATGTTTTCCCAAATAGTCCTCCATATCTATTTTTCATTTTTGCTTTACTTAAAGAGATAGAGAAATGCAATCATGTGAGTTTTTGTTATAATAACGTTGAATTGGATGCTGGCATTGCTTCTCCGCTGTCTTGTTTTAGCATTATATATGGCACATTTGTAGACTAGGGGCAGACTAGCAGTGTTCCTGTGTTAGAAGTGAGCAAGATGAAGCACAGAGGTGTTGATAGGCAAGAACAAAGGCCTGCACCAAACACTTCAGGGGACACGGGACTCATCAGAGAACCAGAATCTGGAGTAGCCAGAAGGGAAAAGTCCAAGAGCCCTGCTGACAACCTTGACCCTAGCTCACATGCAAGTGATCTCACCCACAGCTTGAAGCACCCAAGAGTATCAGTTTTACTCAAGTACTCACAGAATGACATGCAGGTATGTCATTAGAATTCCCTTAGGGATTTTTACTTTTCATAGCTAGCATCTGGCAAATAACACTTCAGTCACATACGCAATAAAATTATCTTTCTATTACACCTTCCACCACCTTTAAGCAAGGTCTTACAATATACCTCAGGCTGGCCTTAAACTTGGGATCCTCATGCCTCAACCTTTTGCTAGAAGTTAAGGAATGTTCTACCACACACAGCCTCTTCTCTTTCTTCCTGAAGTGAAAGCAGAGCCTCAGCAGAGCTATTAGAGTGGTGTGTGTGTGTGTGTGTGTGTGTGTGTGTGTGTGTCTGTGCTTGTGTGTGTGTGTTTGTATCTGTGTGTGTGTCTCTGTGTGTGTGTTTGTCTGGGTGTGTGTGTCTGTGTGTGTTTGTGTCTATGCGTGTGTGTCTCCGTGTGTGTGTTTGTGTGGGTGGGTGTGTCTGTGTGTGTGTGTTGGGATGGGGAGAGATGAAGTTACTAACATCTTAGAAGAAGAGATGCATGCCACACTCACACAGCTACATGTAGCCTCAGAGGATATTAGTGTGTGCTCATAGTACACACTCAGACAGAGGCTGCTCATGCAGTAGGTTGTCTGTTGAAGGATCATCCAATAGCTGCTGTGTTTTAATCTGCTTTTTGTGTCAACATTTTGATGATGTTGCCAAATCAGTATTTTTTCTTTTACATTATAAAAAGAGAGGGAGGCAAAAGATGAAGAAGACTTAAACCAGGACAACATGAGTCAGCCCTTCAGTGGAAGCCTGTGTCTTTAGCCATGTCACAGCTTACACACTTGCTTCAGGTCTCTTTGGGACAATGTACACCAAGTCTCATCCCACACAGAAACATGAGAAGTACCAACATTTACCTTAGGCAATAGATTTGGCAAATAATGGTCACGAACACAGAGTGGAGAACAAGAAACAGAATCTGTTTAGATTGAGAGGCAAGAGTGGTCGGTAGTGGCCTTCCAACACAGATGTGGATAGCATTTGGGAGAAGGATGGATGCAGGAGAACAAAGCTGGAGGTCTTTGGAATTCATTGGGTGGGAGGTAATAAAAAGGATATAAAATTACTGTTACTGTAGGAAAAACTCCTAATTAAGCAATGCTATGCCCTGTGCTCCTTAATATTTAGGATGGAGAATGCAACGCGTGAGGGAATCTGGAGCTGAGCTACCCTTCCTTGCTCTGTGAGGTCAGGTAAATGACAATTCTCTCTAAGATTAGCTCTTTTTGTGTTTTCACAAGCCCTTTGCAATTCTAAACAATATAAGTTTCCATAACCCCTCAAAATAAACCAGAGTAACACAAATGTCACTTTGGTATACAGGAATTACAAGAACTATTACTTAGAGATATCAGGTCTACCAGGAGCTCAAATTGAGGCTATTCATTACAGAGCAGAGGATATATGCCTGGTGCATGTTTCAGAAATCATATCACCTCAAAGAAAGAGAACTGTGTCAAAAGGTACCAGGTTATGTGCCGAAATAGAAAATATTGTCTGGTTGCAAATGACCTTTCATAGATCATTCACTTGCTGGTTTTGCTGTCATGGTACTTAATACTGCCCTTTAAAGGTCATTGCTGTGGGTGTGCCCTGATGTACCTCCTAATGTATGCCTCTGATTTACTTTTTCCCCATAAAACACGCCCTGTGATGAAGCAGGGTGCATAGTGCCCTCACCTACTTAGAGTGTGATGGCAAACACATTCACACTTGGATTATAAGCATAGGATGTTAAAGATGATGTGGAAAGGAGGAAGAACATTTTGATGTAAAGCTTTGCTATCTTCACTGATGAGGAATAAGTTTGTTGTGGTTTGAATATGAAATGTCCCCCCACAAGCTTATGCTTGAACACCTTCTATAGCTGGTGGTCCTGTTTTGAAAGAAGCGGAGCTTTGCTGGGGGACATGGGTGAGTGGTAATGGCCCCTGGGGCTTAATGGGTTGGCCCCAGTTTCTGTATATATTCAACAACCTGTGAATTCAGTGTGACCAGCCAGGCTTCTGACCTCACACTACACCTTCCCTGTCTACCATGATGAATCGTATTCATCTGGAACTATAAGGCAAAATAAGTTCTTTCTCCTTTATGTTGCTTTTGTCAAGACACTGTGTCATAGCAACAAGAAAAGAAACTAAGGCAAAAGTTATTTGAGTAATGAAAACTTCTAAAAAGTTTGCAAACACTCTACTCCTTGTAGAATGTATCAGTTATGCTCTATCTTTGTCAACTTACCACAATTTAGAATTGCCTAAGAAGAGAGCCTTAATTGAAGAAGTGTCTGTATCATGTTGTCCTGTGGAAATGTCTGTGGGGGATTGTTTTAGTTATTGATCGACCTGAGAAGACCCAGCACACTGTGGGTGACACGATTCTCTAGGCAGTGAATCCTGAACTGTGTAAGAATAAAGCAAAAGCAACAAGAAGACAGCATGGGTGCGTCCATTTCTCACTGCTCTCAACTGTGAATGTGGTATGACATATTCCACCTCCAAGCATCTCACACAGTGACTTCTCTGCAATGATGACCCATCTTTTCCCTGAGTTACTTTTGGTTAAGGGGTTTCATCTCAAAATAAAGGAAACTAGGGCAAGCTCTCTTGGTTCCAACAACAGAGAATGTTGAGCAGCCTTTGACTAAATGTCGTGCCTTTTACTAACTTTATTGATAGTGGGGTCTCTTCTGTGAATGTCTTCAAGTCAGTCTAGCTGTTATCTAAAAGACCTCTGACCAGAAAGAAGGTCACCTTTGGGAGAGGGGATACAAGTGAGACCCAAATGAAGAAATCAAACCAAAGAAATATGTCACACATAGGTTCTAGACAGATTGAAGATGTTGATGAGGTTTCATTCATCATAAGTCAGCTAGCTTGGCGTTCTTTTAGCCTTCCTGATACAAATCAGAGGTTTCCAGCGCTTTATCCTCCCTGCTGTGGTAGTCAACAGTAGGCAAGCTGCAAGTGGTTCCCTCTAGTTTCAGTCTCCAAATATTCAGGCCTTTGATGTAAGAATTTTTAGCAAAGCTTGGAATCTACAAAGATTTCAGTTGTCAGGGTGGAGATGTTAGTCCCTTCATTCTGAAGATTCAGCAGCTCCCTAAGATCTCCTTGATGGCTGGCTTCAAGGTTCTCCTATCTAGTTTCTTACAATCTTTTATTAACTCTCCGCTTTCTTATCATGTCTCTCCTTCGGCTTCCCTTGTGTTTCCTACCCTGGCTTCTCTCAAAGTGTTCAGTTACTTCTTCATTGTCTTCTACAACTCAGTGGCTGCTATGTGGATAACTCACAGTACATGCCTCTGTTGGGCTTGTATTCAGGAGCTAGGGTAGAAGACAGTGCACTTTACACTTCTTGGGAGTCTGGGCATATGATAAGCAACTAAGGAACTGGGTGCCATGGCTAACCAGGATCATTTAGGCATGGGTGTCTTGGTGGATGAAATCCAAGTAGATGGGTGTGATTCCTGGCAGTCAGGCAATCCACTGTATCTTCATATGTCAAGTAATAATGGCTCATAGATGGAACCTAGTGCTTGAGGCTCATAAACTGCTTGTAGGAGGATGAGAGCTTGACTGTTCAAGAATCTAGAGCCAGGAGTCAGAATCCAAGAGTGAGACTCTGAGACCACCTTGAACCCAATGAGTCACTCCATCACCAAGGGCCCTGCTTACTGCCCCGACCAGCACACTGCCCTCTGCACATTACCAGCTCTGTCCACACTACTAAAACTTCACTTGAGTGAAGTTTTCTTGGGCCCTTTTGTTACACCACCACAGGAAGCACAAGAGAATGCTTCCCAGATAACTAATTGAATGAACCTAAGAAGCTCATTCAATGTAATTGGTTTGGACCAATCACAGCCATTGTTTCTGGACCAATCACAACTTGCCCTTAACAACAATGACCTCTTAGCTTTGCCTCTTAGTATCAGACATAGAGATCAGGAGAAGGGTGCCCCCACTGGCCAACATAGAAACAGTTCATTGAGGCTCTTTATAGGAAAACTTCTGCACAAACTCTTGCAAACAGTGCTGGCTAAAGTGTGTGCTCAGAGGCCCAGGAAACTCATTGCAATCTCTTTGTAGTTCTAGAGGCATCTGTGGTGTGTTTGAGATAGTTGTCACAGGCATAATCATAGTCCAGCTGGAAATTTAACTGATACTTCTTTTGCTCAAGGCTGTGCAGGCTGCAAGAGAGTCCAGTGGCTGCCTCAATAGGGATTCAAATTGTCCCATCTCCAACATCTTTGTTTATATATAGGAACAGGAACATTAGAAGGGGTGTTTACGACATAAATGAAAGAACTTACCATTAACTATAATAGCAATTTAAGAGATAGTTTATATTGCTTAACACTTGTCCCGTGCCCCAGGAGAAGGAAGTTCCCTCATTTGTCTCAGAGGTACTCAGAGAAACCTAGAGGTGATAATAGGCTCAACCAGTGGATGACAAAAAGAGGGCATGAGAAGTTGAGACAGCAGCAGCGAGATACTTGAAGAACCATGCCTTTTAATGGTATAGGTGTTTCCCCTTGGGCTCTCACATATGAATTTGCAGGTTGGCTAGTCTAAAGAGCAAGCGAGCAAAGGTTGGAACTTACCCACGTGACTCTGGACTTGTTATCAGCAACAACCATGGGGTGTTTAGGGGTTTGGGTGTGTGAGAAAAAAAAATGTGCTGAAAAGAGCCACACAGAGATGGGAAGTTCTACTGAGAACAAAGGTGAAAGGGTATGACTAAATTTCACATGGCTTGTTCTTGATTTAAAACAAATGTCAAAACAGCAACTGAATCATGAATAGCTAAGACATGTCTTCTTATGGATCCTAGTTTATAATGTAATTTGTGCTTTCACACACACACACACACGCACACTCACACACAACACAAAAGCATACACGCTCACACATCCTGAGTACCTCTCTTGTAACTGGCCTGCCCCAGTATTGGAAAAGACAGATGCAAACCTTGCTTTTGGGTTTGTGATGGGTCGGGGCGTGTGCTGTGGAGACATGGAAGAGCTTGGATTGGTCCTGCTACATAGTCTCACCTCTCAAGCTCACTCATACATGACAGTGTCAATAGCCAATCTTCACAGTGGCATCACGTGGCCTGGGAGGGAGACTCACAGTGGCTAAAATCTGAAGTAAGCACCAGTCCATATCAGACAACTCCTTTGCCATTTGCTAGACGCCTTAAGATACAATGACCTCCCTCATCCGACTCTTCTAACTGCTGAGCCCACCACCTGCTTATAGCTATCCTCCCCTCCCACCTTCCCTAGGACATTTTGTGGTCTTTAGTATAACCTGTTACACCTCCCAGACTCCTCAGCTCCTACAATGCAAGCCTGATATATAATAGACAGTAAGAGCCTCTGATCCCAGTCATTCTTTTAATGGATTTTTTTAGTCGTAATCCACTACTGTGAGTATTGGTGCTAAGAGAAATTAATAAAGCAAACAAAACTTTGTTTTCAAGAATTGCTATTAGACTTGGAAGAAACAGCTTATAAACAAATAAATAACCCCACTCCATAAAGGCATTCTGTAATCTGAAGATGATGTGATGGAAAATAAAGCAAGAAGTGGACAGACTAGGAGGAAAGTATAAATAACTATTTAAAGCAGTTTCTTCCTTGTTAAACCAACCATGGTGGATCTCAATTTGAACATGGTGTGTTTTCATCTTTAGGCATTCAGGGGTTATATTGTTTCCAAAGAAAAATTTTGTAAGTATTTTGTGATTCAAGTATTGGATCTCGGGGGCTGGAAAGTTGGCTCAGAGTTTTAGAGAATATAACACTCTTGTAGAGAATGAAAGTTCAGGTCTCCACATATTTGGGCAGATCACAACTGTCTGTAACTCTAGCTCCAAGAATCAAAAATCCTCTTTAGCTGCCATGGGAATCTGCATGCATGCATGCATACAGATACACATGTATACCCTTATTTTAAAGAAAATTAAAATTCAAAATTTGTATCTACACAAGACCAAAATATTTGTGATATGGCACAACACATTTACCTCAGGTGAGTGGCTTTAGTCAAAACCTATCTTATGATATTTTTGAGTATTAAACTGATCAGTTTGGCCTGGGAGGCAGGGAGAACAAATCTGAAGACCTGGAAACTGTGTAAGACCTGAGAGAATGCACAGAGAATTCTTGGATCATTTTCTGCTGATCAGTTATGAAAAGCAGACTCTGATGGTTATGGGAACAAAGGCCAACCTGGACATCACAGGCCCCAGGCTTCCCTTCCACTGGTTCTTCAGGGAAACATTCCTACTCTCCTTCAAAAACATATAGTATTTGTTTATTAGGGATAAGGGGTACTGGTTTCTTACCTGTTCTTAGGTCTCCCTTAGCTCTTTTATGATTCACATTGTTAGATATAACTTCTAATTCATTATGGGCTCTGGTTTCCTGATAAATATAGGCCAGACCAGACCATCCATGGCTGGAATAATTCATTAAGCATTCTTAATGAACAGAGCCATTCACAGGAGAGCCAATAGCAGGCTGATTAAAAAGAAAATACAAGCATATCAAGGCACATAGAAGAACTGCCTAAACCCGCACTAGGTTTCAGCTCCTAGGAATCCCTAGTACGAGTGGGAGACATGTGGTTTTAAATTGGTTTGGCCCCAACAGTGGAAAAAATGGGATATGGGATGGTCAGGTCATAAGTAAACACTTGTTGACAGCTGAAGGAAAGGGCATTCCTCAAGTGCATTGGCAGGCAAGGTAGAGCTGAATTCACAGGAAGGGAGGTATTAAACAGCATTGGAGTGTCTTAGTTTCCTACAGTCGATTACCAGATTACCATAGTTTTCTTGGCTCAAAGCCATGAAAAGTTTTTTTGTTTGTTTGTTTTGTTTTTTGGCAGTCCAAAATCAAGGTGTACGTGATGTGGGTTCCTATAAGGAGTCTCATGAACTTTGCATGCCAGGCTTTCTCCCATTTTGGAGGGGCTCCATGGATCCTTGGCAGCCTTTGGTTGTGGTCATACCTCTTCAAACTCAACTTGCATCTTCACCAGGATTTGTTCCTCATCTCTGACTTTTTATTTCCTATCTCACTGTTTTTCTCTTATAAAGACAAAAACTATTGGACTCAGGGTCCACTTTGAATCTTAAATCTAGATTGATCTCACCCTAAGATCCTTAATTGCTTCTCTGAGATCCATTATCTTTAGTTAGGGTTTCCATTGCTGTTATAAAACACCATGAATAAGAGGACCTTGAAGAAAACTTTATTTCTGTTTATACTTTGTAGTGCATTATCTGGGAAAGTCAGAGCAGGGACATGAGGAATGAAGCTGAAGGCAGGAGCTGATGTGGAGGTTGTGGGGGAGTGTTGCTCACTGGCTTGCTCAGCCTGCTTTCTCATGTACCTTAGGACCACCTGCCCAGGGTGACACCACCAACATGGGCCAGGCCTTCCCACTTCAATCACCAATTAAGAAAATATCCCAAGGCCTTGCTTATAGGCCAGTCTACAGAGGCATTTTCTCAATTGAGTTCCTTCTTCTTGATAACTCTAGCTTGTGTAAAGTTGATGGTAAAAACTAGCCCATACATCTATATTTCTGAATGTGCTTATATTTTAAGGCACCAGAGGTTCAGACTCATACCTACATCAGGTTTTCATCTACCAAGATAACTGCCAAGTACATATAATTAGAGAAGGGTCAGAACATAGGCTCTGGGTGATGGTAAGAAGTGTTGTAGAACGCTGTCTTAGGCGTGACATGGCCATTGTACTTACATAATCACTATAGCTGTGGTTAATTGCATAAGACTGTCAGAAAATTGGGCCCTTCCACTTTCCATTACAGGTGGGGATAAGAATAAGCATTCTTACTCCAACCTGAGGATCCTTGGCACTTAATGGCTCCTGGAGGAAGGAAAAAAAAATTTTAAATGAGTATGAGGTTGCTGCCTGTGCTGAAGACACCAAGAGACACAGCAGCCATGACAGGGTGGTGGGCACAGGAGCTGGAGACACCCAGAAGTGTCATTAAGATAAGCAAGTATGTGATAGAGAGATGGGAGAGAAAGAGAAGAGAATGGTGTGTGCATTATGAAGAGCAGTGGAAACACAAAGGTGGTGAGGATCAGCCTCATGTGGGTAGCCTGTGCGGCCACCTGAGGCCATGGTGAAGTCCTGGCCCATTCTGCCACCAAGGGCTATGTCTGAGTCTGTGGCTCTGCAGCAGCAGGGCTCTGTGTTGATATCCATGGCCCATATTGCCATCAAAGGCCATGCATGCTGAGATCCCTCGTCTGGGCTGCTTTCTGGAGCCATCTTGATGTCAAAGAGCTGTGCAGAGTTGGCCCAGCACCACACTCATTGACAGTACCACACTCGTTGCGGCACTCAGGCAGCCCCGCCCCTTGCCTGTGCAGTGTGGGGGAGCTGGTCTGGTGGCATGGGTGTAAGAGTGACCCCCATCGTGTAAGCACAAGAAAGCCAGTCTTGACATCTACCCCATATCTGAACTGGTGGAGTGTGTGAAGGGGTCGGTCCTACAGAATCAAAGCTGCAGGATGTCCGTGACACAGGGCAACAAGAAGGTGTCTGAGAGGAGCCTCAGTGAGGATCCACTACAGAATCCAGAGGCCTCAAAGCAGATCAATGATTCATTGCAATTAATATTTGCAAGTAAAACGGTTTGGGCAAAAGGGTATATGGTGTAACATATCATGATGCACCGCAGCTGCAACAGTGAGATGTTTTTCTTTTTTAGTTGTTTTTATTTTTCTTTCCTTTGGAGGTGGGATTGCAAGGGCAGAGGTAGATATGGAAGGTCTCGGAGATGAGTGGAGTTGGGATGCCTGAGGTGAAATTCACAAAGAATCACTAAGAAGCTTTAAGTCATGACTACGATCCAAAGAAAGACTTTTCTCCATCCTAGTCTCCATCCACAGTATTTGCACACTGTGCATACACAGTCTGAGAAATCTGGTCTAACGTCGATTCTTTTATAAAATAAGCTCTAGTGGAGATGTCAAATTACTCTTCCGCGGGGTCATCCAGCGGCACGATTACCCAAGACACAGGCCAGTCTCCATGGGTTACTGTTGTGTGTCCTTATGTATACGAACGTCTATGTGTCCATGTCAGGTGTCTTCCCCAATTTCTTTCCACTTCATCTTTTGAGACAGGTCCGCCACCAAACCTAGATCTTACCTATTCATCTAGACTGACATACCAAGAAGACACAAGGATATTCATTGCTTCCTTCCAGTGATGGGATTATAGACACATGTTGTACTTTACTAACTGAGCTCTCTCCCCAGTCACTAGGCTACTGTTTACCAGTGATTAATATGAACTTGAACTCAAACTTTATAGTCCGTCCTTCCTTCTACTGTGAAACAATAGAGAAGGAAGACTTAAGCTGGCATACTATATTAGTAAGGCTGTCGTATAAGATGTCTCATGCATAATGACACAGAAATTGGTCTCTTGTTGTACTATGTATTGAAGCAGAATTTTAAAATATTTTCATCCTCATGAAGAATTCTTAAGAAAATATTAATGGGTATGAAAATATTCTCCTATATGTTTTAAGGGAAAGAGATACTGGATTAGGAGCTCAAATACGTCATTCTTGACTAGACCACTCTACCAACTGGACAACCTTGGCAAATATTTCCTAGAGCTTTTACAATTTGCCATCCTTTGTAAGCCAGGGTAGAGCAGACTGGCAAGACACATTCCAGATAAAATGTCAGAGCCAAATCCTATGTTTCTACATCTTAGAGTCTGACCATATTAGCCATCTCAAAGCCCACTCAGGTTTTCCCTGAGAATCAGAAAACATAGAAAGGGTAAAGAATAAAAACCAGTGTATACGAGATTCAAATTTGAAAGCATTTTGGTAGCGTCATCCACTAGGAAGATCCTCTATCACTGCAGAATTTGCTAGTCACCACTATTGTCAGATTAGGCATATAAGAGGGACCTGCTGACACTGGAGAAAGTATAATACAGAGCAAATCCACAGACACTACAGATTTCTTGATGCAGGAGAAGAGCAGCCACAATTAGAGGAAAGCAAGGCAGAGTTTGAAAGGTTCTTGGGCCATTTTTCTCTTCTTAGTCCATTAGCCTCCCTGGTCTGATCATGACCTCTATCATGACGGTTAAAATGAGATGATTTTCTATAGCAGCTTTATCACAAGCAGAAAGAGGAGACTTCCAGGGTCAAAAAGCAATTCATTGCCCTCTAGTTTATTCCTCGCCTTCCATTCACCATTTATAGGTTCTTTGCCAAAATAAGTTTGAGAGACATTTTTCACTTAGGTAAATATATTTCTGAAACCTGAGGGAAGCTTTTCCCCTGTTACACTTTACATGATCCCAGAATTCATGCCTTCACACAGATGTCATAAATGTCAGAGACTGTGCATATGTGTTGGAGAAGGAAGATGGGAAGACACAGATAAATAAAGCTGACAGAAAGCAGCCCTGGCTTTCCACAGACATATGAAAACAGAAAGATAAAACTGCTGCTCACATGTCTCTGGGATCTGAACACCTGACTCGCCAGGGCCAATAGCCACAATGCCCCCAACTCAGCTCCATCTCTGTCATCTGAACACTATGCATAAAGAATAAGGGTATTTTTCTGACAATAACAGTAAGACCTTCAAATAACCCCCCAGCCTCGTTTTGTTTTGAAATTCAACCAGCCATACCCAAGGAAATGAACCTTGTTTGTGGAGGGGATAAAGTCTTGAAATTATTAAGGTACAAAGAAACTCAAGTCCCATACTAAGCGAGGATGCATGGTCTAAAACACAAGAATGTGCCCAGACTTACACAGCGCGACCTGCTGGTTTCCAGAATTAAGCTTATTGAAGAAGACTGTCTGGAAAGTCAGTACCAAGCACTGGCACTGTTTTTTAAACTTGGGAGTAGGAAGTATAGAACATTATTTCATAATAATGCAGCTGGGATCAGGATAATGAACTTTACACCTCAGTGGAATTATTCAAACCAAAGCTAGAATAACCATGGAATTATTTTCAGGAAAGCATCAAGTGATACTTGATAACCAGAGGACTAAACAATTCTGAGTCCATGAACCAAAAGTTGATAGAAATATTTAAGGGTTAATACTGTCCTTTAAAAAAAAAGAAATTACTTAGGTCTTTGTTCAGGTGCTTGGTTTACAAAAAGTAAAAACTTAAAATTAGTCTATGTGTGCTCAAACACACACAGTACTCCTAAGAAATAGTACTTCCAGCTCTCTGAAACACTTTTAACAGTTGGGACTCTGTCCATGGGAAAATTCATGGCTGGTTAAGTTGAGTCATTTATGAATAATAGTAGAGCTGCAAGCAGAGTGAAAATTCTTTGTAATTCAAGAGGTGATTGAGTCGTCAATGAACCTATGCCTTGTGTTCCATTCTAGGAAATACTGGCTTAAAGTGGGAGATTAATCTACATTAGTGAGCATGCAATGGGAGGAGAACAGTCCCACTCCTTACTAATCTGTGCTTAGCAAAGCTTTGGTCTGTTAGTTATTCACATAGCTTGCTTTTTAAACCATGAAAGAAGCATTTGTCATTAATACCACTGTTAAAGAACTTTGATTGCTGGTGTTATTAAAGAAAATGTCAAAGGACAAAGTAATTCTTTTCGTTCACTCAATGAATATCTACTGAGCGTCTATTTTGTGCCAATTAACCTATTAAATAATGAAAGATCAGTAGCCACTAAGGTACCAACTGGTGATTCAAAACCTCTTCCTTGTTTTTTAGGATTGGGATAAAGAAGTGAAATGTTAGTATGTCAGAGTGGGTTGCTTCAGCTGAGTAGACAGGACCTGGCACCGGAGGAAGGGAAGTATTCGACCCGACATAAACAACTTTTTTCCTCGGGGTACTGGCACCAATGTATTGTGATTTTCTTCATACCAATGATTTCTCCAACTCCAGTGATTTCCCCAATGAAACCAACTAGTTAATTGTGCAATAATTAAATTAAATTCTGAAACTATTTTCCCAGGTTAAGATATTCATCTCACAGCAGATGCTAGTCCTAGGAATTGAGTGTCCAGGGTACTCACACACATGTCTAACTCTCCTTTGGAATCCAGGACTCCCATGACCCCTTCTCAATTGCTAAAATGGCTTCCAGAATTCAGGAAGACACCTTGATTTCCTACCAACAGTTTATTTCAAATATTCTATCCCAAAAGAAGCTAGATGGAGGAGATGCAGAAGTCAAGTACAGTGCAAAGAGTAGGAAGTTCGCCTACCACCTCTAAGCTTACCTATTCCTACCTCCTTGATATGTGAACCAATCTGGAAGACTAGCCCAATGAACATTTCACTATAAGAGCAGATTGATTTAATTATTAGTCACTGGTGTTTGACCCATTCCTCTGTTCTTCGCCTCATGCAAGTTGGCATTGGAACATGAAAAGGAAGGTAGAGTGAAAGTTACAATTTTTTAATCTGGGTGTGATCTTTCCGGCAATGAGTTTTCAGTCTGGTCCTTTCTAGAGACCTTGTTTTGAATTTCTGTGAATTCAGGGCAGATTATAGCTTCAAAGCCGACAGCATACATGTGCATGCACCGACACATGCAGAAGCACACACACACACAAAGTACAGTAGCCTGTACTTGATATTATTTAACATATAAAGCACACTAACAAAATGGATCCTTTTATTATCTGAGGAGTGGTGTGCCTGTCATATTCAGTGGGTTTGAAGGAAGTCACATGCAAGGGAATGAATGCCAGATGCTGAACTCTCCCTAAAGTTTTCTTCACCACAGCCAACTTGCTACATGTCTTCCTGCTTGCCATCGTTGTGAATGTAAGTGTGGCTTCCTAGTGTCTCATGTACACTGCACTGTTCTGTTCTGACACAACTGTAATCTCAGGAAAATCCTAGGAGCCAAATTCCTTCAGGACATGTCCCGAGAGAACAACAAATATTACAAATATTACATAGTGTATAATACACCTCATCTTGTGGTCAAAATGTATATGATTATTAACATTTTGCCAGAAACGTGTTTGGAGACCTTGCTATGTTGATTGCTCTAACTTTTGTTTTTGTTTTTGTTTTGCTTTGTTTTTGAAAATTTGGTGACTGAAACATCATACAGGCTTTTGCTTCCACTTATGTATGTTTTTTTCCTTCTTTCTGTATATAAAGAATATTAGAGGTGATAGCTACCTGTGTTCAATGTGTTCTGCAGGGTGTGTAGGGAGTTTCAGTCCCTAATGCAATGCCATCTGCTGATCCCGTGACATGTGTGTGAATAAACCCTGCCTCTGCTGCTTGCTTGGTCTGTGCATTTAATTAAGTGCACAAATTCCTACAGGCATGTGGTTAAAAGGGCTCCGGCAGATTTTCCCTCTGGAGGGCTTGGCTCTGGGTAGCTGGAACCCTCACTGGCACTGGAATTCCAAACATGCTTGTATGTGTAACAATACGTCCTGAGTTAATAGCATGGCAGCCTTTGTCAGCTTCGATTTCGGCTCACCACACAAGCACAGTAATAACTCATACTGAAATCAAGTCATTTGAGGTGCACACTATTCATTCCTTTCATACAAAATTAGCATTTGTGAACAAAAACCTAGGGACATTAACCACATGCACATTTCAAAACAGTCTACTTGGTTTCGTCCTGCTGCTTGATGGGATGCACTTGGTTTAGTTTGCAATAAGAACAATTTAGTGAGAATGTTAGTTCACGGCAAAAACCCTACAAAACTAACATAAAATATTTCTGAAACATTAACTGACATAAACATGGTACCTTGGAATGCAACATATCACAAGCTCACATCAATTGACTGCATGTGTACATGTGCACATATTCCAATGTGTGTAGTTTTCTGAATGGAGCATTTACTGAAAAGGCAAGGTAACAAAAAATAGAACTAAATTGCCTCTAGCTCTGGATTGGAGAGCTTCTGATTTGAAGAGAATCACTCTTTCCCTTAGCCTCATCTGAGCACTATTAGATCCCTGAGAAAATATAAAATAAAAGCAAATATAAACAGGATGTAGTCACGTGTCCTATTTGACTTGATCTTTAAGCTGTCATGATGTCTGTGTGACTAAATGCTTGGGAATGGAGGGAAGCTCCTGCAGCCATAATGAAGAGGTCAGTGTGGTGGCTATGGGAACACCTCATCTCCTACAAAGCACGGGCATTGATCTGTTAGTTGTTGGCTAAAAGCTCCCTGAGGAAAATCTGCAGCTACAGCCGTAGGCTAGTAAGCATAGCATGCTAACAGGCTTGCTATGAGAATTCCCAATTAGACCAAAGAGCAAAGGAAAACGGGACTGCTCCCTCCTCTTGATTACCATCAGGTGGAGATTGATTCTCTTGTCTGGTAAAGGGAGAGGCATAGGAAATGGAAATAACATAACCTCAAAGCATACAGATGCTTATCTCCCACAGATACATCTTTCTAGTCTTCATCTTGTTGTGAATACAAATCCCAGAACAGAAACCTTAACATTTTGTAGATAAGTTAGGAGAGGAGAACAAAGTAGTAGCTATAATCTTATATTATCTTCAAACCAAATGGGCTACCTTTAGAGGTCATGGTCCAAGCCTGGCTCTGGCTGCTCATTGGCTGCAAGTGGAGCCAAGGATGCTCCCTAAGGAGAGGCTAAGGACTCTTCAATGGCCTTTCCACCTCTCAGAGGTGTTGGCCACTTCTACTCAGTTTTCTGTCTTTTTCCTTGTCCATCTCTGTTTCCACTAAAGCCTTTGGCAAACACCTGTCATTAGAAAGCCCTTGCATATTTCTTCCTATCTTAGTATCACTATCAGCAGAATACCCAAACTAATACAAATCCATATCTCTAGAAACTACCAACTAGTCTGACAGTAAATCTCAGAATTTTCCTTTTTTTTTTGACAAATGCTTGCTGATTGCTTCAGGAGAGTACCACAAAGTTGTGTAAACAGTAGAAGTTGATTACCTTGTCCTTCTTGAAGCTGGAAGTACAAAAGTAAGGTCTTGGCAGGATTAGTTCCTTCTAGACACTTCTTTTGAAGTGTTCTGGATAGTTTTATGTCAACTTGTTACAAGCTAGAGTTATCTGAAAGGAGGGAAGCTTCCATTGGAAAAAAATGCCTCCGTAAGATCAGGTTGTAGGCAAGTCTGTAGGACATTTTTTAAACTAGTGATTGATGGGAAGGGCTTAGCCCGGGAGGATGGTGTTATCACTGGGCTGGTTCTTGGGTTCTTTAAGGAGTCTGGGCAAGCCATAGGATGCAGGCCAGTGAGGAGCACTCTCATGGCCTCTCCATCCACTCCTCCCTCCAGGTTCCTGCACGGTTTAAGTTTCTGTCCCGACTTCCTTCAGTGGTCAGCAATGCAATAGAACTGTGTGCCAAATAAACCCTTCCCCCACCAAGTTCCTTTGATTTTTCTTGGCTTCTTTTGACTTTAACAGTCACTGCCACCCTCAGCTTATAGACTCTGTCCTCATCTCTACCTCTGTGATCCCATTGAGTTTTCCCTGTAAGACTCTTACATACACAGAAACCAAGTTATATCTAATAACCATCCCAATTGTTTCAGACTTTTAACCCTCAAAGACTGTCTGCTTGTACGTAAATACATACCATATACTCATCTGAAATTTATATAAAGGGATTAAATATAGCCAAGTAACAGACAAAATATCGCTTAGTCAAGATGGTGGCTTCATTAGATCTGATGTCATCGATGTGGTCGAAGGTCATTCTTCAAATAATGAAAGTCCCTAAAGAGTAATTGTAGGTGGCTGTGTGGAAGAGCAGTTGATGAGAGTCAGATATTGCTAATATATATGAAGCAACACTTGAGTACTATTGGCCGAGTGAGATGAGCAGTCATATAGGTCCCATCCTCCAAGTTCTGTGAGCAACTGTCAGTGAGACATCAACCTTGCACGTCCCTAAAAGTAAACAAGATTTGGATTTCAGAGAATTTGTCCCATACCAGATACATAGGTAGTAACCAAAGTAAGCTGTCACAGCTGTTGTTCTAGCTCCTTTACATACTGATGAAGACTTTTGTCCTTTTGTGGACATGTAACTTCTGTGAAGGCAGAAAGAATTCAAGAGCACTATACCACAGCCCGCATCTGCCTTTCTATCCCTCTTCCTATGTTTTATTAGAATTGTTCCAGAGCTAAGATTACCTTCCAATGATTACCTATAGAGTCTTCACTTAATCTCAATTTCCCATACTTGCAGCAAACATGACCTGGGGATCATTTTGAAGCACCCTCCCCAAAATCTTTCAGCTTTGTGTGTATTTTCACATTTCACCTATAAAGCTTTTCCTATCATCCTGGCTCATGTCAGCATGCCCTCTATAGCACAGTATTTATACTTTGCTGGTTACACATAGCTCTCTTCCACAATCTTGATATATAAAAACATCTTTTTTTCCTTGAACTTTGAGATTGTTCTTGACATCAATACTGCTTTTGTAAGTATCTGCTATCTATGGTCAAGTATTATATACATAAAGCATTTGATAGATGTCTCCTGAATAAATGAATGAGGCAGCTATAAATTTTTTGATGGAGATGCAATAGTAACTTTCTCCTATAAACCATTTCTCCGTTTTTTTCTTCATCACTCCCAGATGTATTTCTTATTCCATTATTTCTTTATAAATTCCTTTCTTAATATTCACAAGACTTAAGGCTTTAGAATAAAGACTATTCTGTATTCTAAAAAATAAGAATAGAACAACTGAAATATTTATATACTGTAGACTATCACTGCAAACAGTTTTAAATATGAGTTAATTTATAGTGCATGCTATTATCTTGTTACCTGGTGGGTAGCTGAGCCATGGTTTTTCATTATAAAAAAAATAAGAACCAAAATGAGAAGGTTCATACAAATTATTCTTCTTTACAGTTTGTGTAACTTGTATATTGAAACATTTTGAATTAGTTAACTGAAGGTCAGAGTGGTCATTTCATGATCACAGATCTGAGAACTTGGAAGGCAATGAACTATTGTATGATTTCTTCCTCAAAACTTTTGACATTGACTCTGTGAACTACTTGGCCCACAGAATGCAAGCAGGTAGTGGAGAATTCTTGTTCAGGGAGGCAGAATCTTCAATAACTGGACAAAAATTCATTGTAAACCTTTTCTGGGCCTTGAATCCCTGACTATGACAAGTAAAGTATTTTCCTTTTTGATTTTTGTTAACACCCTCCCTCCCTCCACCCATTTAGATCACCTATGGTAAGGTGTCACCTTGATTTAGAGTGAAATTAACTCACAGGGGATTTCATGATAATTCAACAGAGGAAGACTTCCTCACTCCTCACCAGCTTCCCTTTGTGCACAAATAAATTAAATCTCGATATTTTTTTGTAACCTTAATGAGGCTCACTATGAAAATACCAACAGTCCAGGGACTCAGATAATCTGCAAAGTGCTTTGATTGCCTTTAAGCTACAGTGCCTTAATCTCTGCATTTCTCTCTTCTTTTCCTAGGTAAGTGGCATTTTTTTCTTCGTTGCTTCAGGGAATATTGATCTGTCTGGTAAGTGTTGGCTTTGCTGTGGGAGCTAGTGCTACTTGAAGACTACATGAGAAGTGCCTGTGAGAAGCAAAAACGAAGGGGAAAACACAAGTTGCATTTCAGTGAGAAAGTTGATGTGTATTAAATCTAATTTAGAGGGATTTTGTGGGGGGATCATTCTTTGGAATTGTCACTCATTTGTTCTTATTTCTGGGAGAAGGCTCAGTGGCTGACTAACTGTTGATGAAATTTGCCTTTCACACATTCTTTTTATGTGGATTTTCTTTTCTTTATAATTTTTAAGCGTCTTTCTGTCATCATTTGGGCTTTTCTAAATGCCTCCCATTTTGATTGTTATAAAACCATAAAATTCCAATGGAGATATTTTGTTTACGATTTTGCTACTTACGTAAACTATGTCGTTCTGCTATAGGAGCTGCGTTCCTCTCGCACTTTCTCCATCGTCCTCCAGTCTCGTCCTCCTACACAAAATGATTTTGTCTGGACAATATTGGGGGTCTAGAGGGACTACCCACAATCATTAAGTTTTACTCTATTACAACATTTCTATTAAGTTATAAAATCTGGTATGCTCCTACCACTCTGGTTATAATCACATATGCATTGTGTTGTGGATTTCTTTCTGTAAATTAATGACAGGAATTGGCATATTTCTGGGTAATGCTATTGATGCTAATAATTCTCCTTTAAAAGGACAACTGAGGCATGATATAGAGAAGGAAAATGAGAAAAAAACCTGAATGCTAAGATTCATACATATCATAGTAGAATGAAAATGATGGGTGGTGGTTTTGTTTCTGATAATCGACTCTTACGCTTTTTGGAAATGCAATAGAAAATGCCATCAGTGCTGTCTTTTGCCTGAAGTGAAGGAAGTGTCACATGCTTCTGGCTTTCTTGAATTATTTGTTCAGGTTTTTGGTTCTGGTACACAGAATTGCACCTTAAAGGCAATGGACTTGGCTTGGCCACATTCTAGAATCTGCTCCTTCATAGTTCTCATCCACAAAACAATTGCTCTTACATTAATTAATTAATCTGAGATGTATATAGGATTTTGGACTGTTGTTTGTTTTTCTTGAACAGATTTTCATTGAAGCAGTTAGTGCTAGCTTGGTTTCTGTGGAGAATTTTTTATAATCAGACCTTAAAATATGTTTTACTTGTGTTTATGTGTGTTTAATAGAAGGTGTTTGAAGAAGAGTCCCCAGAGGTCATCTAACTTGCTCTTGACGTGTTCAAAAGACTACAGATGTTGCTTTAAATAGCCCATAATGGGATTCGGAGCCCCTGCTGTTTCCAGTGTCGCAGTAGAATTTTTCTATTAAAGATGCTGGATTAAAGAGATCAGAAAACAGGAGACATAAAGATGGAAAGGTGAAGGGGGTTAGATTTCAGACTTTCATGGGCTTTCCCAGAGACTTTGAAGCCTATCAGAGCCCCATAGACATGTGAACCAAGACGTGATGTGAACAGCTTGCTTAACAATGGGCTGGATGGTGAGGCACATTTTAAATGGACAAAGTTAGCCCTTGTGGGTAGTTTTTATTCTTTGCCTTTGACCTTATTGGATGCCATAAATGAAATATGGTGGTGTGGGTTTGAAAAGGCCAGGGGCCCCGTATTTACACCACTCTCCTGACAGGGAGGGGCAACCGAGCAGTGAACAAAGGCGGTGTATTTAACTCCATCCAGTTAGCTCAGGCAGCAGTAATACAAAGATGTCGTGGTTTTAATCTGTAACCCTGTTTGGGTATGAGATCACCTTTGTTATTTTTAAATTCTTTTCATTTTACTCAGGTACGCTGTGCAGAAAGGGCAGATCTGACGAGGTGGCTTGGCTTTATGTTCACTATAAAAGGAACTTGAAAATACTTAATGTGAGAGTCTATTTTTAATGTAGATTTCATGATTTATTCTATGCTATTTCCATTATGAATGTCTTCCACTTTGCAATCAGATGCAATAGTGTCTCTGCCTGTGAGTTCATTTCAGATTTCCTTATTTGTCATTCTAGAATATGCCAATGTAACCATCTACATTTAATGACCATGCCAGATTTCTACATGATTATATGAGTGATAGTTGTACAGCATTCCTTTCTACATGCTTGAAAATTCATGTGTGATACCATTAACTAAGATATTAAAATTCTTCAACATTAAATTTTTAATTATATTACATTCATTTTGGTACATAGCATTCATCATATAATCCAAATATGACCAAGAGTGTTGAAAAGCGGTACTGAATCTTGAGAGGCTCTGTGATTAATCTCTTCACTTTAGAGACTGTGTCCATATTATACTGATAATGAGAACTGCAATGTCCCCTTGTCCTTAGGAAACAGCAATACCAAAGAGGAGGTAATGGGAAATGCCAGCCTCAAAAATGAAGATGGTCACAAAGCAAGAGGGGATCTGAGGCATGGTGTAGAAATCAGGTGTCTCAGGAGAATTGGAGGATGGAAAAGGGGTATTGAAATTTGCACATTGTTCATTGTACAGGAAAAAACAGCTTGTTTTAGAACTGAGGAGATCTTTGTGAACGCTCACCATACCAAGTGAGGAAATCTGGATTTGCTGATGAACTAATCTTAGTCTCTTATTTAAATGATCTTCTTCCATTACACACACACACACACACACACACACACACACAATTAAAACAAAGACAATCAGCTCTTGCCAGGCGAGGTGGCACACACCTGTAATCCCAGCACTCAGGGAAGCAGAGGCAGGAAGAGCTATAGGAGTCAAGGCCAGCCTGGTCTACAAAGCCAGTCCAGGACAACCAAGGCTACACAGAGAAACCCAATTTTGGAAAACCAAAAAGAAGGAGGGGAAGGAGGAGGAGGAAAAGAAGAAGAAGAGGAGGAGAAAATTCATTCTCCTAAAGGCTCAGACTGAAAGAATCAGTTGTCCACTTATACTTCCCATGATAGACTTGCTACATACATGAAGGAGCTTGAGACATCATTTCTTGGTGACTTGCTGGGTCATATATGCATGTTGCTGAGACCTCTGAACTCAGATAAGGTTTGAGTGTGGGTCACAGACTCCTCCAGTAAAGTCTGGATTTAGCTCTCTCCTGTTGGCATGTCCTCCTAACGTCCAGCTAGGCTGTATTTGTCCTTCATCTGGCAAGATCATCCTGTACTCAGGCTACAGGGACAAGTTGGCTGGGGAGCTCCTAGCCAAACCTGATAAGGCACAAAAGTCCAGGGCACCCCTCAGAAGTCCAGGGTGCCCCTCAGAAGTCCAGGGTACCCCTTAGAGCAGCTAGGGTAGATTAACACCGGTTTGTTAGAGGTTCTTGACTTCCTGCTGCACCTACCAACTGGACATCCTGAAATCCTTTGAAACACTCTTCTCCAAATCTCCCAAAGGATGCAGGATACTAACCCTTTCACCTTAAAGTCAGTGTGACAGTCTCACCGTGGAGACTACGTAGCAGGGAACGCTGAGGAAATAGGCTCTCTGCTCCCTCCTCTTGGGTTTCCTCTTCTCAGGTGTTTTGGTTTTTTGTTTGGGGTTTGTTTGTTTTTTTGGTAATGATAGTCTACTTAATTTATTTTTGTTTGTTTCATGATATTCTGAGTTCTTTCTACTCCTAGTATGAAGCAAATTCCAAGAACTAGTAGCCAACTTGGTTTTATGCTAAAGAAAAATAAATGACTTTAACATACTCTTTTCTTGTCTATTCTGACCTTCAGAATTATTGGCTTAACTCAAAGACTGTATTTAGTCATCAAGGGCTGATTACAGACACTTTCTCCTCCTCCTCGCCTTCCCTTCATTGTTTCTTTCATTTCCACTAACATAACCCTAATGCCCTCTCTACACTGGGCAGGTCACTGCCTTGGGCTCATAAGTGACTAATTCATTTACACAGAAATTGAGAGGAAAATACATTGAAATGTGTCAGTGTGTTTTCAGGAAGATTGTGCCTTTGCTCAGAGCAGGCTAATATAGGGGTTGCAGAGCAAGACTCCACCAGCAAGAAGGGAAAGGTGGATTATTGGCAAGATGGTCAGTCATCGCCGCCTTTCTAAAGCGACTTTGCCAAAACAATAGTTCAATAAGATGTGAAACGATTTCTGAGAGATACAAAACAAGTCTGCACATTGACATTTCATACACTTCCCGACATACAGGCAGGCATCTAGAACCATTTAACTCATGTGGGCTAAATTCATGTCAACACCTGGTGGCTTGGAGAAGTCTGTAATGGAAGTTTTGGCTTCTTTGTAAACTCAGTTTTGTTATGTAAATATGTTCTTGTGTTAATCCCAAGTGTGGGATTTTAGTTTGGGCTTTATAGTTTGTCTTCAGCTGATGATTACCTCGTGAGGACGTGGCCTTTGACAGCTGGTAAAGGCCTGCCTTGTGCGGCACCGAGTGGGGTTTGTTCTAGAGCTCTGAGGATGTGAACATGAGAGGCCAGAAAGAGAAAGTCTGACATGAGGTAGTGGTGTGTGCAGAGTGGAAGTTTGGAGAGACCAGAGACTGACAGTGTGGCAGTTTGGAGAGGTTAGACGGAGAGAGAGCTTCTGGATGCAGCAGCTTGGAGGAGAGTGCTGGCTGTGTTTCTTATTGACAGAGACTGGTATGTAGCCCTAAAAGAACCCATTGACCCTAAGCATCCAGAAGTAAAGGGGTTGCACCCCTCTCCCCATTAACCTTCTTTCTCCTACCTAGGGTTGGAGAGTTGGAAGGAAGAGGACTAAACACCCCAAATAAAATACAGTTTAAATGAGTGCTACAGAAGTTACTATGATTGCGAAACTACTGCTGGGCAGGGGAGTTCTTAAGGTCCTGCAAGGAAAGAAGGAACTTAAGAACTCCACACCATTCCTATTAAGGACCTACTATGTAAAAGACATGCCGAAAAGATGTATGATGTCATTTCTTGGGGATTGGAGTGTCTCAAAATTCTTGGCTTCCTGTTTAAGAAGTGTGATATATCAGCTATGTTAACTACCTGTTTGCTTATTGCTCCAGAGGTTGTGGGGCCTGGGAGAATGGAACAATTTAAATGAGGTAGACTAAAGCCTCATGTAATAGCTACCCTTATTCAGATCACCTGAAAATTTATGCTCTGAGAGTTAGGAGTCATATGAGTAATGTGTCCTATCACAACAGCAAGCCATGCAACATGGAAAAGCCACATGTGGAAAAAACATGTTTTTCCATAGAGGCATATAACAAATAACAATAGCCTATTGTAAAGAATAATCAGTGGTAAACTCACTCCTATCCACTATACCTGGGAGGAACAGGAAAACATATTCCAGGGACAATTCGTTGTTCTGAAGAAACTGAGGTCACAAGACACTTGTTTTCTCAGAGTTTTCTCGCAAGCACTCAAAAGTCTCCTTGTAGAAGACTTGGACTGTGTTTCAACTCTCGTTGGTACCTGTTCCCCACAAATAATTGATTGTAGCAAACAGTTTCTGCATTTCCCTTCTTAGTCAGCCTAATAGTTCATGGTAATGTCTTTCAATTACATTCCACAGTTTGAACATAACATCAAGATGTTACAAAATATTTATTCATGTTAAAATTTCTTAAACTAACTCTTTTAGTGATATTCTAAAGGACTTAGATGAAGTAACACTCAGGCAGGCCTACCTTTCATTTTATAATGGAGTATCTCCTTTTAAAATTGAAAATGTTATAACTCTTCATGCTAATCATGATAGAATGCCTCAGAGGACTTTTTAATTATATTTTTTTATGGCTTGACCAATTTTATGTTTTAATTTCTTCCTCCTTCCTTCCAATAGTGTTCTTTCAATGCACTTTTCTCTTCACTGAGCACTCTAGCATATTTGCCGGCCACAGAGGAAGACAATGCAGCCACTCCTGATGAGACCTGATACATTGGGATCGGAGGGAGGGAAAGGTGGACCTCCCCTATCGGTGGTCTTGGGGAGGGACACGGGTGCAGAGGGGGGAGGAAGAGAGGGGTTGGGACAGGAGGAGGGAGGGAACTACAGGGGTATATAAGATGAGTAAAGTGTAATTAATAAAGAATTTAATAAAAAATAAAAAAAATATCCTTCAGTTAAGATCCCTAGGGCTAGGGGCTCACGATTTCTAAAATTCATCTAATTCAAACATAACCCTTTTTTCAAACCAATCTTTTATTTAGTGAATGTGTGTGTTTATGTAGGGTGTGTACGTATTTGTTGGAGTAGTTATATATGTGTGCATGTAAGTGCATGTTACTGATGTGCACGTGTGTGTGCGTGCGTGTGTGTGTGTGTGTGTGTGTGTGTGTGTGTGTGTGTGTGTGTGTAGGTCAGAGGTAGATGTCATGTCTTTCTTCAATCATTCTCCTCTTAGTTTGGGGCCGGGATCTCTCAGAGAGCCTGAGAGATCAATTAAATTGATTAAATCTCATCAATTGAGCTAGGCTGGCTGACAAAGGGGCATCTCATCTCTGCCCCAGGTCCTTCCAGTGTTAGGGCCACAAGAACATGCCGTACGCCTGGAGATTTACACGAGTTCTGAGACTTCTAACTCAGATTCTCATACTCATGCAGCATGCGCTTTCCAGACTGAGCCATCGCCACAGCCCCCTTTGCTCTCTTTGAGAACACATAGCAAAGCTTGGAAAATACTTACGTTTACAACTTTGCAAAACAAGAAACTCAAGCAAGTCTTTGTGACAACGTTTTGCTAATTCAACTGCAACTTCTCTGGGCTTGGTGAAGTTTTCCTTTCTCTATCTCTTTGATAAGTTCAGCAATTCAAACTTTAACTCTCAGAAGTTATATCAGAAAAAATAAATACATATGTATATATATATATATATATATATTAAGTATGCCAACAATTTATAGGGAAAGTCAGGAGAGTGCACGATATCAGAGCTGTGAAGGACTGTAGACGGTCTACACCTGGGGTTCTCTTCGCTCCAGCACTATGTTTGTGGAGAACTCATTCACATGGCCTTCCTGTGGCATTAGAACAAAGCTTCAAGGATATTTAAAATTATATGATTGTTTGAAATCTGTGGTAATTTCTAAGTACACTTATTTTTAATCATATTTCATTCAGCTAAAATACATACCATACATAAAATTCTAGTCATGACCAACACTATAAAATTCCCCCAGTGAGATCATATAACTACATATTATAGGTAAACCACTCCACTATTTGAAGTATAAATATGCTTGCATACAATGTATAAAGTTTCCTAAATGTGGATTGTAATATATCCTGTAGTTTATTTGCCTATTCCACAAGTATATCTTTGAATACTCAATGCTCAGTATAATACATTTTACTAGTTGCTTTACTAAGGAATGAATTATAATCATAGAGTTCATATTATAACAAAGTACTATCATTTTCTTAAAAACAAAAGCCAAATCTATCCAACTAAATGAAACTCAAGTATACTTTCATAGATGTGCTGTTTTGGAAATTTCACAAACATGGCATATTTTTGTTACATTTATTTTGAGAGAACAAGTGAGAGAGGAAGAAAGAGTCACTATGTAAGTACATAAATATTTGTATGTACTTGTAACAGTCAGAGGACAGATTTCAGGGGTCAGTTCACCCCTTCACCATGCATGTTTCCATGAATCAAACTCAGAAGTTGGGCTTGGCAGTAAGTGTGTTTACTCACTGAGTCATCTTGCCAACCCAGACAAGACATTTCAAGATGAGTTATGAACAATATTAAGCTACAAAAGAGACACCTCAGAATAGGCTATCTTATGTCATAATAGAAACTGAACTTATGCTATAACAAAGCTAATGCTCACTTTCTATGTAAAACGTAAAATTAAAGCAGTCATGTGAATAATTTACCTTGTAATAATTTTAATTTTTTGAGGATTCATCTATTTCACTCCTGCTTCCCTGTTTCTGCCAAGTCCTCCCATGTTCTCTCCAAAATTCATAATTTCTCCTTTGATTACTATTGTTCTATATATGTGTGTACATAGACACACATATACACACTTATAACCTACTGAGTCAATTTAGTTTGTCTAATATACACATGTGTCCAAAGCTGACCATTTGGAATTAGACAACACATATTGAAGCTTGTCCTTGGAGATTATCAATTCTACGTCTCTCCACAATCATTGACCTCATCTATAGAGAGGAGCATGTGAAATGTCCTGGTCCAAATTGCCATGTCAACTGGTGTTGCCATTATGCTGATCTTGTTCAGGCAACCATATTGGTGAGACATCATGGGTGCAACTTTCATGTCCACACAGAAGGCACTATCTCACAGCAGACAGATGGCCTCGGCTTCTGGTCCTTACAGCCCTCCTGCTGCGTCTTTCCCAGCCTTAGCTATATCTAAGCTTGCATTGGTGATGTACCAATTAGCGTTGGGCACACACTGAGCTTTATATTTTTTATTGTCATTTAAGTAAATGAAGTCACTTAGAGTTTTCAATTTTTTCAATTTTTTTTTCAATTTTTTTAACTAACATCAATTACATCACTTTCTCCCTTTCCTTTCCTCCATCCAGTCCATCTCAATTCTTTCATTCAAACTCCTTTCATGCCCCCTCAAATTGATAGCCTCTTTGTCTTTGATTATTACTGTTATATATGTGCATGTATATGTAAGTATGCATAAATACAGACTGCTGAGTCTGTTTTTGTTGCTTGATGCACATGGTTTCAGGGTTCACCACTCTCTATTGGATACCACTGGAAGTTCATTCCTAAGAAAAACTAATTCTCGCTGTCTAGCAGTAACTAACTGCCAGTAGTTCTTTGGGGAGGGATGGGGCTCCATGACAGCCTCGCCCCTCCCCACCTTAGCATATCTATTGATACTGCCATTGTTCTGGTCTTGTTTCTAGGATACACTGTTTCAACAGAAGATTTCCTAGTGTTCTGGCTCTTAATCTTTCTGCCCCCTCCTCTGAGATTTTTCCTGTACCTTATATGCAGGGGCTGTGATGTAAATATCTCCAGTGTGGCTTAACTTCCCACAATTTGTTGATCTCTGTATTATGGACCAGTTGTGATTTTCTGTGATGGTTTCCACTTGCTGTAAAGAGAAGCTTCTTTGATGAAGGGGTAGTAGCTGCACTTAGTTGTGGACACAAAGGTAAGATCTGGAATACAGTTAGGAAAAATGCTGGTCTTTTAAGATCCATGACCTCACTAGCACTGAGAAGTTAGCTAGGTTTCTAGTACCAGGCATCATTTCCTTCCTATTAAGAAGATCTTGACCCCAATTAGACAGCTGTTGGTAACAGCCAACATGTAAATGTCACTTATTGCCCCTTTATGAAAATCTTGTCCTGCTGTTTGTTGTTGTGGTTCCTCCTTAGAGTTTTAAGTTTATATTTACATTGAAGAGTATTTAATAAATGAAGTAGCCTCTGTTCCTTCCACTCAGCTCAAAGAGTGAATTTGGAGAATAATTAGGATTTCAGATTAAAAACTATCATTAAGTGATGTGATATTTGGTAGTGTTTTCTTCATGTTGAATATATTCACTGATTCCTTTCCCATTTATGTAGAAGACTTTGCATAATTCTGCAATTGTTTAATGGAATTCAGTGTTGGAATTTGTGACTTTGTGAAATGCTGAATGAGCTTAGATAGGAGCTGAGATACAGTGCGAGACTGTCATGCATCCACGGTGACTTATTTTAGTAAAATCCTCCTTGTTCAAATTAAACAAAGAGTACTTTAGAGGTGACTTTATTCAGCTAAATTGTAGGCCTTGATTTTGATTGCAGTTTACCCAGAGGCACTTAATTGAGCTACCTATGGCATTAATGCTCACTATTCACACCCCAACTACAAAGAGAATGAAACTAAAAAACAGTTAAATCATCTCTAAATACTTTGATAACCACTAGCAATTTTCAAAGCAACTATGTGTTTTATTTTGTTGCTTTGATAAACTTAAGCCTACCACTGTTTAATATAAAAATTAAAGTTTCAGGATGTCCAATGATTGTTACCTATGAAAGATCATATTGCTTGGCATACTTTAAATTGCTCAAGGGTGCAAAGAGGTATTAAAAATAATTGCACAGATTGTAAGAAAGATAATATTTCATTTTTTATAAAATGTAAAAATTAATTTGAGCAGCTAAGTCTATTAACATCAAAGAGTGAATCTATTTGAGTGAAAAATTATCTTCACATATAGCCTTTTTATGAAAAATATTAATGAAAAATTTTCTTATATATTAGATTATCTACCTTATTTGATATGTTTCCTTGGAAAGCAAATACTTTTTACTATATCCCTATAAGGTGATATTAAAAAGTTGTGTATAATATTTTGGTTAATAACCTGTGACACAGCATTTGTACATCTTCTGCCCCTGAGAACTTGATTCTCACTGAGTCTGCACAGGCAGAAATCCACTCCACACAGCTGCTACTTGGTTAAACTATTAGCATGAGGGATGCAAAACTGCTTTACCTCTACAGCTAGACTAATTTAATCAAATTACACTGACTCCTATCATCCAAACTTCTGCGCCCTGGTTGGCTACCTCTCGGGCACAGTATTTGTTTTTTACCTACTATGAGACGCCTCCTTTGAATCCTGTGATACGAGCATTCAACTGCATTTGTAATGACATTGTAATGACAAAGTGATGTATGAAGATGTCACAGTGAAACTCATTCTATTGTGTATTTAATGTTTTTCATTAACAATAATAAAGGGAAACCATAAAAGTATCATCTTTAGTTGACACCCGTTCAGCTGATGAGACTCCCAATAGTTGTCTGTAATTGCTACTCTCTTGCCATACGTATTTTAATTGAAAAATGGGAATTAATGCTTTTTCAGCAAGAAGCAATTTTTAGTATAAAATATGTGTAGACACACTTCAAATGGCACTGAAGACCCACAGGTGGTTGTCTTTGGGGACTGAATTTTTACTGGTTTGATTTTAATATAAACTTATTGTTCTGCATTTTTTTCATGGCGCAGTGTCAGCCCTGAGGCTGTTTATACTGAGGATCTTAGGGAGAAGTTGAAGCCACTGGTCTGGTAGGACCTCGTAGCTCACCCTTACCATCCCTTCCTTCAGCTGCTACCTGTCTCTCAGGTGACCACAATCACTCCAAGCTTTCTTGGAGAACTCCACACACCCCCCAGAGTGGCCTTTCTTTTCCAGTAACTGGAGTGCCTAAGGGGCAGACTGAGTCACTTGGTGTGTCCCAGCCTGGACAGATAGCTGATTAGACTAAAACACAACACTGATATGGGTTTCCAAAGTACATCAACCAGCAACCTCTCCCTGGAGGTTTCTCACTTGGCAACGATTTCTCGTGTTGGTGACTTCTGAGTGACATTTTGTCTTCGCAGATGGGTCCAGGGGAGCATGCTAAGCCTCTCTTCCTTTTTTTCTGCTGCAAAGCACACTCACTTGGAAAATGCATTAGCTCTCTCTGAGTCTCCAAAGTACTCCCGTAAGTGTGGTGTGGCTCTGATAGCATGTTCAATCAAAGCGAACACAGTAGGGGACTGTGATTTTCTAAGAAGTCTTCCTCTGACTTCAACTTGCTGTTTAAAATGTTCTCTGAATATGTTCCATGTGCAGAACATGTAGGAACTAATAGGCATTCTTGGAATGGCATGCAATGGGTGCTCAGAATGGCTGCCCACAGATAGATTGAAGCAAATTAAATATCAAGAGTCCCAGAATTAATAAACTTTGTTTGAGGACTTTTCGTCATCAAACAATGAAACTCTCCCTAAGAGGACTTTAGTGTTATACTTGGCTGTCTCAGAACTGACAGAAATTTCAAAACTAGTTCAGGTGATATTAAAACTCACTTTTCCATCACTTTCCCCTGTTGGGACAGGCCACAGGGAAGAAGACACATTCAGTCCCAATGCAATTTGATGAGCATGGGAAAGAGAGCTCCCCTTTTGTGAGGAAAGGGGGAGTAGGGGGGGGAGAGAAGATGGGACTGGGGTTAGGGTCTACAAGGATGTAACGTGAATAAAATAAATAAATGAAAAAATGTGATCTTTCCTCTAGGCCTAGAAGAAAAAATTGAATTTCTAGTATACAGTCATGCAAATACATACAGAGGACACATAAAGTTATCATTGAAGATTTGGCACTGACCCCTATCCTTTAGGAAAAAAGAATCTGCAACATTATGGATAAATTAGGTATTAAATTAGGGTGGCTGCAGTTACATTTACAAAGTGATGTGGAAAAGTTTATCTAAATCCAACTAAATGACTGAGTTGTATGAAAATGGCAATATTCAAGTGTTTTTGATCTGTAAAACACAGATTTCATGACATTGAAATCAATTACGGGTAGCTATACTGAGCAGCACTGTCTAGTTGAATTTTAATTTACTACAGTAATTATTATTTAAATTATAAAATACAATAAATATTAAACTGTGATTTTTTAATTAAAAATGCAAAATAAATCCTTTATATTTTCTTCCTCGAAAAGAAGATTTGCTACAATATCCTTCTCAATCCCATATTCCCTTTTAATTATGTATGAGTCACAAATTCCTATATCTGTAGCTTTACTTTACTATTTTGGAAAACAAAGCTTTTTTTACTTTTTAGAATTTTCTAGCTAACTCTTTTATTACACTTCAACACTGAAATATGCCACCAGAAAACTGAGGTGATAGCTCACTCTGTAAAGTGTCTCCATATAAGCATGGGGCCCAATTCAGTCCGTAGCATCCAGAATGAAAAAAAAAAATCTAGAAATGATGGTGTCTCTGAGCACTGCGGAAGCGAAGACAGGGTGATCGCTGGGGCTAGCCGGCCAACTAGCCTAGTCTACCGCGATACTTCCAGGCCAGTGAGAGGCCCTGGCTCATAAAGCAAGGCAGCAAGTTCCTGAGGAGTGATACCCATGTGGTCTCCAAATGTACACACACATATACACATACACACACACAAGCATGCACACAAACACATACATACACATATGCACACACATGCATGCATATGTATACACATGCATGCATTTTCTACATTTAACACACATACAACACACTCACATATGCACATACACATGATATCAACACATACAACACACGTGAATACATACTGCTACAGATGTACATATCACACATACTATACACACACACACTTATGACCTTGTACGCAAATGTGCCCCATATATGAAAACAAAATCACTGCCTGTCTGAAACATAGGCATGAAGCTGCTTGAGCTGTCAGATTCTCCCTTGATGCCGTGGGCAGAAATAGCTCTGATTTTCCGCAGGTGAAGCTTTTTGCCTTGCCGCCAGAATGCAGTGATGTGGCAAAGGCGTGCCAGCTTGGAAACCTATCCTTTGAACCATAGCACTTGACAACAGACACAAATTTGGAATAGACCATTAGTTCACTTTTCATTTCTGTAATAAAATATGCATGACAAAATAAAATTGAGGTCAGACTTTAATTTGGGATAAAGAAACTCATTCACAGGAAGACACTGTGGGAATTATTTTTCAAACAATTATAGAAATTGTCATTTTCTGGAAAGAGTAGATAAGCAGATACAAATCGAATCACCTAAGCATCTACTTTAACATTAGAGAGCTAGCTGAATTTCTTGATGGAATTATTCTACATCACCGCCATCTGCCTCTTCTCAGACTTAACTATAATTCCATTTAAGGACTTTGTTATTATATCAAAACAGAATAGAAAACTCATTATACAGTTCAAGAGTCTTCACAATTGGGCGCCCTTTGATTGAGCATTGTGTGAGCAGGTCACGTGACTAATCCCTGCTCCTTGGCTATCATCTGGTCCTATTTTCACACCCTTTACAGCACCTGCCTGGAAGTGATGGCAGAGGTTCCTGCTGTATGAACAGTGAATTCTGCAGCAGGGAAGGGCGTCTTCCTCTGGAGACAATGTCAACCCTAAAGGACACTGAAGAGTGACACTACTCCACTTACCACTGCTGCCTCACAGACCTGGAGTCAATTGGCCCTTAGTGCACAGATTTAGGCTCCTTCTCTACTCTGTAAAAGTGAAAATACTTTACCTCTGTCGTATCCACAATCTGGCACCAATGCTGTAAGAATTCATTAGGCCTAGGAAATGAAGAGCTCCTGAATCAAAAAAAAGAGTGAATTGTGGTTGCCTCTAGGTCATCCTCCTGAAAGCGGGCCATGCATTTCATTAGCACCTTTTATGGTGCAAATATCAAGAAAGGAGAGGGTATTTCTGAACAGATGGCATTCAAATATCTTGAATGTCTTAGTTTTCCAGGAAGAATAACATTAATAATGGACAGTGCATATTTTTCTCCCCCCAACTCTGCTCAGGTAGGGTACCCAAAATCACAAACTGGGCTGCAGTTTCTCAAAGCTGTTAATAATTCCTCTCCAAAGAAAAAACATCAAAACAAATTCGGTGTGATTAAAGCGCTGCTGAAGCTCTTGGGAACTCTTCACTTGTAATTTGTTGTTTCTTGGACTGTCAAGGGCAGCTTTTATGAATAGGAAATGATTGTTATTTACAACCGTGTTTGCCTTTGATGGAAGCTTGTGAGCTGCCAAGGTTACCCTGGGTTTGGGAAGGGAAAAAGATCACCCCCCCTTTCCTTCGATTAGTGGTTTGTTGAATTTGAAATAAAGAAAAAAAATGACTTTCTTTTCATGGTGTTAATAAAAAAAGATAAGAACCCAGAAAACCTCGTGTCGTCTCCATGCTGACTGAATTGAAACACTGATTACACCATCACGTTATTTTGGGTAATAGAGTCTGTCAATATGAAAAACTCAATGCTCCTGGAAGTTTTAGCCCAAATTCTCTGATATTGTTATTGACAGTCTTCGTTCTGCATTAAGCATTATTTTTTTTTCTCCCAAGAATAAAGAAAAAGGGGAACTGGAATTCCGTGAGGACTTTAAAGAGAAATGATAAAACAGTTGCTATTGAGAGAGGTAGGCAGGCCGTGCCCAGTCCACAACCGTGACCCTTGTCACTTCTACAGAGCTACAGAATTCCTCCAGCCATTGGGCTTCTGCCTCCCATCGTTTGGGAATGTATACATCCAAGGATGGCGGTGTTGACATTGCACACAGCAGGGTCATTAGCACATGAGAAGTTGCCTGCCTGCAACACAAAACCCAATCAGAAGCTCCAGGTAAAAACTTAATTAAAAGGTTATGGAAACAAATACACTGCACGTGGGACTTTGCAACCTGCCAGACCCTGACTCTGCTGAAGCACTAAGGGGAGAGAATCTGTAGGCACCAACAGCCAGCTGTCAGAGACACTGTCTTGCAAGCTTAGGAAGCAAGGTGTGCTTAGCTCTAAATTAGTTACTGAACCACTACTGCCTCGGATCTCGAGACGCTCTTCTGGAATTTCACATGAAATATGCTCTTGATCTGAAAGGGCTGAGAAGTACGGGAGGCGGTTACACTGCAGTTTGGAGCCTCTTGTTCAGAAGGAAGCTGTGCTCTGCTTCTTGTGCTTCTCTGCCTCTAAAATACATTCAGGTTTATGGTTGCTTTTCTGTTCTGCTTAGTAATTTGCAAGTCTAAGTCAATTTAGATGGTTTCTATGTTTCACATTCTTATTTCATATAAAAATAAAATTTCTATAGCTATGTGGTTTTTCCATTCTAGAACTTGGGCTAACACAGATACATTATAGTGATACTGGAAAGCACAGAATTTACCATGTAACTAGGTCAAGGGGGATCATGCCTTTCTCTTGGACTGGTCTGGTCTTCCAGAAGAGCCAAAGTTTCCTTCAAAATGGATGTCATGCTAACACCACATATGAGAACATGAGATAGATACATATATAGATACACAGGTAGAGAGAGAGAGACAGACAGACAGACGAGCCAGATTATAGATAGATACATAGATAGATACACAGATAGATGATAGATAGATTGATAGATACATACATACATAGGTAGACAGAATCCTAGGAGAGATACATAGTTCTATCTTAGTGGGATTGAGAAAATTTTTATCTGCTAGTTATTCTTTCTGGTTTTTGTAATGATATTCAATATTCCTGAACAGCCAATGATCAACCTATATTCCATCTCCACTTCTCAGTGAGCCCCCAAATTTTCAGAATCTGGTGGTTTAAAAATACTTGATAAAATTATTAAGACCACATTGACAAGGACATCACATATAAACAAAATATGAACATAGGTGCTATATTATGACAGAGGACAAATAAATAAAAATATTCATTTAGTCAGACTTCTTGAAAAAGAATTTAATGAAATTTCAAATTTCTATATAACAAAAAAGGTCTATAGGCTACTTTCATCTTAGTATTTAGTTTTAATGTTTAAAAAAATCAGTAAAACGTAGTTACCCATACTGATTTCCTGAACTATATTTTGCACAAAACTTGTTGTCTTCTTAATGGCTTATTTTCTTATCAAGTGCTTGGTGTCTTAAATTCCCGGAATGTCTTTTGTTGCCACATGAACAAAAGAACATAAAATCCAAGAAGTCCCAGTTGCATCTTCCTTCCAGTCTATTTGAAAGGAGAAACATCAGGAATTATTTTCAAGCTGGGCTGCAGGGACATTTGAATGGAGGTGAAGATGTACACAGTAGAGCATTGTCTGGGCTTCAAATCATGTCTTTGTGGACCCTTGGCAGGAAATGAAGATTTGATGTCTCTAGTTTAAATACATTGTTTAGTGGGACTTAGCCTTTTTGTCAAAATTAGAGTGATACAGAGCCCTTACATTAAAAAAAAAAAAAACAAAGCCAAACACACACACACACACACACAGGAACACCAGGAACTCCACAACAGACAGAAACCAAACTGCTCCTGTTGAGTCAGGGGTGAGCACGTGGAGCATGCCACACTGCCCTATTGCATGGCACTCCCACAGCCATTTTCGGGTCTTTTTTTAGATACTGCAGATTATAATTGGGAAATGCCTGATCTAGTTTATTTTCCTCTCCCAGACACAATCATGCAAACTGCTTCTTTAACAAAGAAAGCAACAAGGAACCACTCCCCAACAAAACATCCTGTTTGATTTGTGAACATGTCTGAACAGTGGAAAGGAACCTGAAACACTATTGCCAACCATTGTCCCACTAATTTCAATCTGTTCAGTCTTGTCTTACATTTTGGAATTTTAAGTCTCTCTTCCATGTGACAGCATTTCAGGTTTGCAAAGACATGTAATATATTTTTGTTGTAGACTAAATATTTTATATAATTCCATTTGTGGGACATGACCAGACATCATGACCCATATCATCTTTGGAATGGCTCCAGCTGTCCTGCATATTATGTCCCATGTTAAGTACAGACAATCTTCTTTCTTAGTCTTCTTGAGGTTGGCCTTCGCCAATGAAACTGAAAACTGTACTTTTATGGCAGCCAAGTTTACCAAGAGTACAAGTTCAGTTTGTGAATAACCAAAGCATGTGGTTTATTCCACATGCACTCATGCTGAACCATAATTTTACATAAGCGTTTAATGGGATGCATCATAAGTTTCCAGAACATTCTATCTACAAAATAATTACCTAAATGCACCATAGTAATTTTAGAAAGTGATACTTTTCAGTCATCTGCTACCCATAGTGCATTCATAGTCAAGAAAGGGAAATAGAATCTTTCCCTTTCTTTAATATAATGAATGTATGAAACATGGCATGTAAATAGTATAGTTGATTAATACTAACACATAAGTAAAAATATTAGAAAAAGAATAATACAATAGTATTAAATCTTTTCCTCTCCTCCCTCAGATTAACTTTTTTATGACTTGTTTAATCACATTGAAAGAAATACCAAAAGCTAACAGGTTACAAATCACACTCAAAGCTTCAGTTGTTAGAGATTTTTAGGTTATAAATACCCTTAGAAAATTGTTCTCAGCATTCTTATTTTGCCTGTAGTTCTTTGTGTAGGGTTGAAGCCTCATGGTTGTTACCCTATCCACATAGGTTACCCTATCCACATAGGTTCATGCTTTGGCAGCCATGTTGGTAAGACCTTATGGACTGAATAGTTTGGAGGGAGGAAAGAAAAAAAAAGGTGTGCTTATATCATAATCTCAAAATTCACAAATAAAAAATTTTAGAAAATGTTAGCAAGTGGCTTTTTATAAACCCTCTGCAACTGATGAGGCAGTATCAGTACTGTCATTGTGCAGATAAGAGAACAGGATCAGAAGCACTGAATGATGCATGGGTGGCTGTATTATTAAACACCCTGGGATAGGGGTTCCATTTGCTTGAAATGGCCTGAGTCTGTCCAAGCGTTACTAGCAACCTCATTTCCTCATTGTCATTGTTTTGAGACAGAGACTCTCTCAGTGGCCCAGGCTCCCTTTGAACTTGCACAGTCCTGTCTCAGCCTCATGAGACAGGGGATTTTAGGTGTGTGCCACTCTACCTGGCAGTAAATATCTGTTAATTTCTTTTGTGCTGGTCTAACAAGAGATGAGGGTACATTGTATCACAAGGTGGAACTTTGCTTTTCCTCCTGGGGAATGAATACACAAGAATGTAATCTCAGTCCAGGGACCTTTTGTGTCAAGTAACTTCCACTGCTGACCCAAACATCTTCTTATAGGGAGCGCCAAAGACATTTATAACCAAGCAGATTATGTTCGGGGGATCTACTAATGCCTTTTCATGGTCCGAGAAGATAGTTGAAGTTGAGATAGAGCAGACAAAATCAAGGGTTGAGGAACAGAGCTAGATGACTGCAGTTCTTTCCTTGTGTGAAAATGGGACTGTTGAGTGATCTGCAAATGATGGGAAATTAGTTTAAAAGCAGAAAAGTAGAGTTTTCCCTCATCCTTTGTCAGGCCTCTACTATAAGGTGGAAATTGTATGGGGCTTTTAAAGAAGTGTTTTGAAAGATATTTTTAGGAGTTGTAAGAGATAATCATGTTCCCATATAGTAAGTGATGTGAAGGTTTTTTGGTTGTTGTTGTTTTTTTTTTTTTTTTTTTCCCTCCCTGTGATCATTTACTAAGCTGGCTGCTAGGACCAAATTAGAAACTAAAAAAAAAAAAGTCAACACTGCATCAAACACTTTGATGGTATTTTGTGTTTAGTGAAGAGGTGTATGTAAGCACTCTTTTGTTGCCTCTTTAAGATAACGATAATAATTTGAGCAACAGAACAGTATTTGGGCGTATCCTGCATCCGGCACAAAAGCATTCTATTCAGGGTGTTCGAAAGGCCCACGGCACCAATAAATGTAATTTCTTAACAGTGTTGCTTTGCTGGGCTGTCCTCTGTACTAAGCCTCAGGTTTCTGTTACAAGGATATTTGACCTCAAGTCAATCTTGACTCATATCTAATGCAGTCAATCATGGTGACTGTTTCCTCAAAAACAAATCGAGCTTTAAAAAGTTTGGGGCTGGCGGGACTGTTCCATGGCATTTACCACCAATGCTACAGGCCCGAGGTTTGATCCCAGGAACTCAGTGGTGGAAGGAGGGAAATGCTCATGGGAAGCTGTGCTCTGGCTCCCACATACATGCTGGGTCATACATACTCCATGCCCCTAACAAATAGAAGTAAAGATAAGGAAAACGACTTTAAAGACAATGTGCTGCATTGTGGTGACATCAGTGTTGCCAGCCAGCAGGAAGACAAAGGACCCCCTTCTCTTCCTTTTGGCAGTTAGTAGTTTTCACGGCTTCATTAAAAAGATTTTAATAGTGTTTTTTTTTTTTTTTTTTTTTTTTAGTTTACTATGATACAAAGGACTTGCTGGGACTAAGTCTCTATTTTCTATATTTTTTGTCTAAACACCCATAAGCTGATTTAACATATGCTTGAGTCTCTGCATATTTAGGAGTGCTTATCACTTTGATTTTTCACAATACAGAGTTTATCTTTATTTGGAAAAATAAATGGAATATTATGAAATTGATTTATTGGCTTCTCCTACTTCATATGGAAGAGTATCAAGATGTTCGGGGCTTATTTTCTACATAGATACATAGAAGCCTAAGTCTCCACACATGCATTCACTCAGACCCTATAGAGATATGTAGGCCTATACATTGACACATATGAGCCTACAATTTATTAACATATACATATTTTCAGCTTTCAGACTTTTAGATGTTATGTAGGCTTAAAATTTTCACCAAACCTACTTTATTTAGGGCTCACAAGCACCTTTACCTCCCTTCCAACCCCCATGCAGCCTTAGGTAGGAGGTTAGTAGGGAAGAAGGCTCTTTTATCTATTTTATCTATTTCCTGCTGATTAGGGTTGATGGTCATTAGGGGATTACCAGACTCAGTCATTAGGATACCAGCACTCCAGTCCAAAGGCTAACACTGAGCAGCAACTTGAAGTCAGTGAAAGCCACAAGACTCAGTTGGATCATCCAGAGAAGCCCTCTGGAACATTCTCTCTGTAAAGTCAAGTGTCAAAGCACTAAGATCAGTGCAAAGATGTCCATCCAAGAAGCAATGTCTCACTGCACAAGGGCCTCTATATACGTTCTTTCTTCATAGTCCACCCATGGATGTTCTCAGCTGGCCAAAGTCATGCCTCTCACACATGAGAGCTCACAGCATAATACCATGTACCCTCTCACAGGCCAACCTGGGCAAAACATCACATGCCCAGCTTACAGCAAAACATCGCATGGAAAAACTCAGTCTTCAAAGAAACCAGAAACTTCCACTTCAATGTTACATAATGTACGAAACTGGTGTGGTCTGACAGAGGCCAATATCTTAGAAACATGTATAAGATGTTGTCATAAATACACACATGTTCCAGGAACACAGAGACACACAGGCCTTTACCTCATGGATATGAACAAATATTTCTTGGAAAATTCAAAGGCCTAACACTACACTAGGGTATCTTTATAATCACAGAACTTTTCTACTTAGAGATTTTTTAAAAGGCTTTTGCTTCCTTATGAGTATTTGACAGGCAAGGAGATGACATGTTAGGTAAATTAAATTGTGCTTGCTGATTTGATGACCAGGGACAAGATGTCAACATCCAGATCAAGAGCAGTACCTATGCTCTAGGTACACAGCCATAGCCCTTCTTTAAACACAGATTGTACAACTATCCAGACCATAATGGAATGTGCCAAATTTGGATCCTGATTTGGTCTGATGCACATGAGCTACTCAATTGAGCCTCTCTTCATATGTTGAAATCCTTACTATGAAGACATCAGGAGGTGCCTTTCGGAGTGACTGAGTCATAAGGGTGGAATGCTCATGTATGGGATGAATGCCCTCATTTTAAAAACAAAAACAAAAATCTAGGGAGGTGATACAGCTTTAGACTATAAACATCCACTTAAAAGTTGAGCAGGGCTATTCCTGAGAATGGAGAAAGGTAGATTCTTAGAGCTCATTGGGAAGCCAACCAAGCCAAATTGATGATATCTGGGTCCCTGTAAGTCTCTGACTCAAAAAATAAGGTAGGGCCAATCTGAGTTCAATCTCTAGGACTCATGTGGAAGCAGATAACTAATAGCCAAAAGTTGTCCTCTGACCTCCACACATAAAGTAAACACACACACAGACAAAAGTAATTTTAGAAAGAAGATGGAAGGCTGAGGAGATGGCTCAGTGAGTAAGAGCTCCTTTGTGCAAGCATGATTATGACTTCAAGTCCCCAGCCCCCACAGAAAAGTCTAAGTATGGCTGTGGGCATCTATAATGCTAGTGCTAAGAGAGAGGGGAGAAGACCATTGGAGCTTGCTGGACGTCAGCCTGGTTCCAGGTTCAGGGAGAGAACAAGGTGGAGAATATCAGAGCAGGATAGCATATGCCCTTTAACTTCTGCACACACAGGCAGGCAAGCTCACACACATAATATACAGCGTGCACACATGTGGACACTCACTTTAAACAAACAAACAAATAAATATAGTAGACAGATATTTTTAAATGGGGTGGGGAATAACTGAGGGAGATTCCCATTCAGCATCATGTCTGTATGTCCACACACATTCATACAGCTCCATGAATCTGTAATGTGTGTGTATGTGCATGTGAGAGAGAGAGAGAGAGAGAGAGAGAAACACACACAAACATCACACACATGTATACCAGATGAGTTCCAAGAGCTCTATACTTGAGGACACAGCAAAGACGCGCTCTCTGTGAGCGCTGAGCAGACCCTCAGCACCGACCATATGAGCTATGGGCTCTTTACCTTCCCATCATCTAGAACTGTAAGGCAGAAACTTCTATTGTTCTATTTTATTTTATTGCATTTTGTGACAGCAGACAGAAGAAAATACATTTCATAATTTCTCTCTCTCCTGACTTCTCTCTCACCATGCTCCTCTACAGAGGAGTACCTAAAAATGCACCACACTGTCAAAATGGAGTTTCTTCAGCTATTTGAAGGTTTTCTGATACTTCTGCAGTTAATATGTTTCATTTAAAACATCACTCAGGCATATTGTTGTCAGCTTGTAATTTATTTAAATTGCCGTTGGCTTCATTTCCATTTTCTAGTTTCTAGCTTGACATTTCAGAGGCAGAAATTGAATCTGATTTCAGAAAATGCAATGTATTTTTCCTATGCATATGTTAAATCTTCCCAGGTCTGTAAGTAACAACTGGCTTCAAAAATTAAAAATAAATAAAGGGAGCCAATAGGGAGTGGAGCGTTTTCGTTTCTTTTTCCAGATGAGAAGGGCTGTCATGAGTATTAGACACTGGAACAGGACCAGGATGGGGTATTGATTCAGATGTTATAATTAAATGAGTCTGAGCCTGAGCTCAGATAGACTCAGATAGGGAAGATGGATAAAGAGTCGGGAAGAGATATGAGTTAGAGTGTCTTTCACTAATAGCAGTTGTCAGAATTTCAAGGGCGAGAGGTTCTATCAATTGGTACAGGAACGGCATGGGTGTGATGGGCTTTGGCACCTTATCAATTGCCTGCCTTCTAAGAGAACATGTGTGTGACATCTGTGATTTATTTCTGATCTACCAGTCTGGTGAGCATGAATCTAGAGTTTGCTGCCAAATTACCTTGCTCGTCTACATGCTAAGAGGTTGCTGTCATGTTTAAGGCTGTCAGAAATCCAAATCTGTCCCATGGGAGATCCCAGAGAGCATGCAGAAGAAAGATTTGCTTTTTGTTTCCAGTGAACCACCCATGGGGATTTCCTAGGTGTCAATCAACTTCTGTTTCACCAATTAGCTCTCCCTCTCAATGTTGGTATATTAAAGGTAAAAACAATATTACAGGCACATCAATTGATATCAAAACATAAAAACAAATTTTGCTAATCTCACCACCCCAACTCAAACATGGCTTCCCCAGTCTGTGTTGTCCCTGTGGCATTAAATTCTTCTATTAGAAAAAGGCCTAGGACAATTAGCAGATAGCCACCATGAGGTGATATATTCTAGAAGCAAAGAGAGGGTCTCCTCTCTGGGAGGAGAGTTTATTCATGAGTCCATGAGACAGAAGAAAGGGTCTCTAAAGCCTAAGACCCAAAGTGGGATGGGAATGAACTCAATTGCAGCAGCCCACTGAAGGGACATGTTTTTTTCTTTTTATCTGAGGTTGGAAGGTCTTTTGTCTGTCAGCAACTTTTGTGGATTAGGGTCCCACATCTTTACATCTTTAGCTTCAAAGAGGAGTAGATGATGTTAGCACATAAGCTCATTCTCACTCTAGGTGTGTGTGTGTGTGTGTGTGTGTGCACGCACATGTGCATGCATCCACCACCTTTTAGGCTGAAGCAGGGAGGGATATTTAGAGTTGATACACAACTTTCTCTGGCCACCAGATCATGGCCTTTTGACCTGGGAGCTGGCTTGGCCTAGGAGAGTTATGGGAAAGACCTTCTTGCAGCCTGGCAGCCCACCCATTCATTTCTTTTCCATCGCCCTCTTCCTGCTTCATACTCATTAGAACAAAAGTCATTATTTTAAGCCGGCCAGTTGCCACAGGGATTGCAAAATGACTCTAAGTGATCATTCTCTGTAGCAACTACAGCAACATATTTTTTTCTCTGATTCTTTAGCCCTGCCTGACCCAAAATGAAAATCCTTTTGCCCATAAGGTTTCACACAAAAAGGGATTTTGAAACATATGCTCTTACCTTTAACTATAAATGAAAAGGGATGCTATCAGATGCATCTTCTTTGTCGAGAAGCTGAGTTCCTGACTCTTTACACTTGGTTACCGTGGTTGCAAAGTTAATACACAGTAGCTCACAACCCTGTCTAAACAATAGAACATGCTTAATCCTTCAGAAATCCAGAATTGTAGAGATTGAGTTATTTCATTGCCTACTCTAGCCCCTAGTCCCATATGCAAGGAACAAGAAATCCTAAAAGGTTAAGATTATAAGCCCAGAATCTAGCACATGGGTTGGAGTTAAAGAACCCAGTGGAAATTGCTGATTTAACTCATATTAAACTCCTAGGATTCCTTGAAGATGTATGTACTTTCTCTCTGTACTTTGGTATTGTTGTCTGAATGAAGAAAGGATACTCAGGTGTGCAGCGTGGACTAGAGATGACTCCGCAGTTAAGAGAACATACTGCTCTTCCAGAGGAGCTAGGTTCAGTTACTAGTACCCTCCCTGGACAGCCTCCAGCTGCCTGTAACTGCAGTGCCAGGAGATGTGATACAATCTTCTAATAACAGTGGTACCAGCACTCGTGTGCCATACATACAGTCATGCAGGCACACATACATCAATAAAAGTAAGTATAGTCTTAAAGAGAGATTTGTACAGGTGAAATAACAACACTGTTCCTGGTACATTTCAGTTAGTGGGAACTAACCTTTAGTTAATAGGAGCAATGCTTCAGGCATTGTGGAGGTGTTGGCAGTGACTGGATTATTCATGTGTCCCAAGGAGACATTCAGCCCTTAGACCCGCCCTGCTTTCCCAGCTCTTTCCTCCATGGAGAAGAAGGAAGCTTGTTTTGAAGAAAAGCATTTTTTTTCCAGTGGCATTTAGAATCTCAACCTCATGCCCAGATATGAAGGAAGTGTGCTGTGCATTTTAACAATCCCTGCTGGAAAGCATTGCCAGAAAAAAAAAAGCTGTCAGGAGCCAATGATTCATTTCTCATCTACTCCAGTGGCATCTGGTTTAAGTGTGATGAATACATGCTTGTTTAAATCACACGGTGACGGTGATGGTATCTGACAGAAATGTTTGCAAATATTTTGGGAATCCCCTCGGTGCTTGCTACCAAAGAGGAAGCGTGTTTAACAAAAGGGAAAACAGCATAAACTTTAGTGTATAGAATCAACACTTCCATCTCCTAAGGTTATGAGATCCGGAGTTAAAGCTACAACACTGAAGATTAAAAAGTGGCTGTTATGACATGAAATGTGGATGCCACTAACAGCAAGCTGGTATGAAATAAAGATTCTGTGGTAATTGGGACATTCAGGAAATAGCCCTCAGACTAAATGAAGTGTCAAGTGCCCCTACATGTCTGAATGAAGCACAGCCTATGCAATGGCTTGGTTATTGGTTTCATTGCTTCTCTGCTACTTATTCAGTAATGATTAGCAAATTCTACTACCTCAGACACAGACAAGTCGAAGAGAAAACAGAAGATGTCTGCTTGCTTGAGGACTTCTCATGGCCACTGAGGGAGTAATCAATCTTGGCATAATGCTTGATCATCCAGATCCACCACAGACAGATGTGTGTAGGCATTGCCTACAAATGCCTACACATTAAGCATTATCAGGTGTGTTCCTGCCACATTGATTCCTTTTCCTAGTGACTAATCTGAGAATTAGCAGAACTTAGCTCAAATTCATTAGTAGTGATTCTCATGTAGGTGATTTAAATTATATATAGAAATTTTAAATTACCTGACTATTGAAAATTAAAGGTTTATGCATAATACATAATAGTTGCTCAGCAAGTTAGGAATAAACATTTACAAAGATATCTCACCATATCCAGCCCATCTAAGAATATATTTATGCAAAGAGAAGAGAACAAATTGTGCATTATATTCATGACATCAGTAGCTTTTGCTTGTATAGCATGTCACATTTTAAAAAATATTCTCTATGCATTATACCACGAGATAATGATCCTATTTTGTTCCAGGTAATTAAATGTATTTTTCAGCAATATAATCCACATTTCAAATATGTGGTTGTTTTTGCTGAAACATCAATAAATGAGGCCAACTTTATGAGTTATTTATATAAGATAGTCCCCAAATATTTCAAAATAATTGATTTTTATATATTAAGCCCATTATCTCTGTTGTTATATTCCCTCCGAGTTATTTGTAGGTAATTTATGTTTGACAAAATAAGTAGGTTTATAAGCAAGTTAATAGTAGGCATTTTATGATGCAAGCAAAAATATATCAATTTCTGTTTAATGTAAATTACAGAATTTTTCGGGCATGTCCTAAAGCATTAATAGCATCAGAGTAAATAGGCAGTAGAAAGAAATAATTTCTGGGGATGGAGAGTTGGCTCAGCTGTTAAGATCACTTCCTGCTCTTGCAGAGGACTGGGGTTTGGTTCCCAGCATGCCTGTCAAGTGGCTCACAATAGCCTGTAACCGTAGCTCCAGGGGATCCCTCTGTACTCTGCAGACACATGCATACCTGTGTACATGACCACACAAAGGCACACACACATACACATAATTAAAACAGTGAAAGTAATAAATAAATAAGTAAATACGCTTTTCCTTAAAAGAAGAAATGAATTATGTGTTTAAATGCATACAGCTTCAGGAGAAGTTTCACAGTCTTAAACTGAACAGTATTTTGAATGCCTTCCCTGACAACATTTAATAAAAGTATAAAATGCAAAAGAGTACATATGAACATATATATGTGTGTGAGTGCATACATGTGTGCATATATACATATGATCATCTGTATGTGTACACATGCAGAAAAGAAACTGAAAGGGTGTGAGACTCTGGCAAACCATCATCCTAGAAGAACAGTGTAAATGGAAATGTGAATGAATGAAAAGAATGTTTTAATTTTACTTGTTTACCACTATATTATTTCTATTATATTTCACAGAAATACCTATTTATTAATTGCTTGTGTAAAGATAAATAAACAATGTATATCACGGCATGATGATACTCTAAATGAAAAGTGGATACAGCTGCCTTTCTTGTTTGTTGTCTCATAACAGCACTTCCTGGATCTTCTCCCTGGGTTGGTGGAAACGCCTCAAAGTGGAAAATCTCCACTGTTGGTCTTTCTCCTCCCCTCTGAACAGAGGGGTGCTGTTACCTGTTGGACAACTAGCCTTGAGAGTGGGGTGGACGCGCTAATATATGGCATTTGCAACTTTCCGTGGTACAGATATGCTCAAGGCAGCCAGTTTTAACTTAACCATTGTCAAACAGCCCATACAAGTCCTTGGGATTGTCAGCTCTATTTGGGTCTTAACTAGGGAAACCCAAAACCTTGACGCTCCAGCCATCATATCTGCCCTTGGACCGAGTGTCAGGTTTGCCTGACAGCCTGTGTTGTGAAGCGGGGGGGCGACAGCATGGAAAACTTGTATAGCAATTTTCTAATGAACCCACGAATGAAACTGGAATTCACATGGCTGTAATTCACCAAGCCTGTCACCAGACTGTGTTGGCAGCACCCATTTTCTCCACAGGGGCAGCACATACACCTCTATCCTAGAAGTACAGTAGTACCAACAAGAGGGACAATCAGCTGGCCTCTTTGAGCCCTTCACTCATAAATAGAGATGATGCAGAGGATATTTACCACTGTGATTTCTACTTCATTGTTGACTTGGCTGATCTTTAGGAGGGACTGGGTTTTCCAAGGGACTCATCAAAGAGGGCTAGCTATAAGAGAAGACCCACCTTAATCGTTGGCAGCGTGATCCCATGGGCCTGGGTATTGGATGGAATAAGGAGGGAAATGCAGAAAGCCAACCATACATTAGAATCCCCGCTCTCATTTTCTCTCTACCAGGATAGAAACAGCTTCTGCCATGTGCTCCTGGAACCACCATGCTTTTGTCTCACTTTACATGTAGACACATGGAGTCAAGTAATCATGGACTAGGTTCTGAAACCACGAGCCAAGATAAATATGACCTTCCTTAACTTGCTTCTGCCAAGGTTTTGCACAACAGTGAAAAGCCAGTATCACTTAGAAAATGGCATTCTTTTGTTAAAATCTTTGAACCCAGGGTTCCACATCTTTGAAGACCATCTGGCTGCAGTGTATGGTTGCTATGGCTTTATACTCTCATCCTGCTCAGTGCCAGAATCATTAGTTTTATAAATAAAAAGGTAGTGTTTTGTAGCTCTATGGGACTTTCACCTTTAATGCAGGGTTTACAATAATGGCCAAATAGCCTGGCTATTTGCTGTTGGCCAGGTCCAGTAAAGGACAACTACATTCAGAAAGGGCTTCCCACTTAATTCAGGCAGGATTACTTCAAATGGCTGCCTAAAAGGCAGCAGGTAGCCCAGTGGTGATTTGGGACTTACATCAGAGATAACAGAAGCTACAAAGAACTTTCATGTTTGTTTGTTGGATACTGTGGGCAAGGATGGATTCAAACAAAGAGAACAGGGCCCTAGAGATGGCTCCCCAGGTAAGCAAGCCTGCTGACCCAAATTTGATCCCTGGGAGGTGCATGTAGAAGGGAAATGCCAACTCTTGAAAGTTGTCTTTTGACCTCCACTCATGTACAATGGCACATGCATACACACACATAAGCAGATGTAGAAAAAGATAAATGATGAGAACATTCTACCCTGCTCTAACCCTGGCGTATCCTCAGCTCTGGATGAGAAGGGACTGTTGCTCCATTAGAAGCAACTTCACAGCAAGTGGAAATTGTGTGTGCTAGGTTCATCTATAGGCGGAGAAGTTGCTGGGTGAGTCTGCAGCAGCCATCTTGACTTGGCTTTGCATCATTTATATGAAGCATTCTGGGAAACGAACATTGACACAGTCAGAAGAAGATAAATTATATTTTGTAAGTGGCTTACTTTAGCCAGTATCCTACAGTGACCTTGGAAAGAGTCTAAGGTCTCTTTCTTCTGCATCTTTACAACTCTCTGGGGAGGCTCACATCAGAGTGAAATGTTTGCTTTAGGGATTATAAGCCTGAATGTCTTCAACTCAGTGGGCCTTTGCTGCCTGCTGAGAACACTGCTCCATGAAAAGATTAGACCTTTCTTATTTGTTTGGAAAAAGCATTCAGGAAGCTACATTCTCCAGCTGCTGGGCAGGTCAAGAGCAGGCCTAGAGTCTTACCTTGAATTAAAGAGTCTTCATTAAAAATTCCTCTCTTCTCCCTCCCTCTCCCTTTCAACCTTGATGTAGACAGGTTGTTAGTTATATTTATTTGATGTTTTAGTTCTGTATCTCTCTCATCCCTCCCTTCCATTCAGTCTCTCTGTCTGTCTGTATGTCTCTGTCTTTCTTTCTCTTTCTCCTCTCTCCTCTATCTCTCCCTCCCTTTATTCCATTCATTCTCCATGTCTCTGTGTGTGTCTGTGTGTCTGTCTGTCTCTCTCTCTCTTTCTCCTCTCTCCTCTATCTTTCCCTCCCTTCCTTCTGTATGTCTCTGTGTCTGTCTGTTTGTCTGTCTATGTCTGCGTGTGTATGTGTGTCTGTCTCTCTTTGATTTCAGAGGGAAAGGAGCAATGATTTGCAGAAAGCAGCTGAGTATAGAGTGTCTCACCCAGTGTCAGAAGCCCTAAGATACAAACTTGGGACAGAATTTCAGGCATCCTGGGAAAGACTAGTTTCTCTGAATGTAGATACCAATCAAGCACAGATAATCCTTTTCACTCAGGAGAATGCAATTCCAAAGCCAAATGCCTTTTGTTAAAGAAACATCAGCGTTTCGTTCAAAAGCTGATGACACTTTCACTACCCAGACATAAGGACTAGAGTTTTCCCCTCTGAGTCTTACTTCATCTGCATGTTGATATCAGTGATTCAGGGCTGGCTTGTGAACATGCTGTTTGCACTTTGTAGCTGGCTAAGAGTTCCCAGATCTCCTAAAAAAATGTTCTCTTTTGTTCAGAGATTTCTACATATATAGTGCCCCTGACCTGAGATGGAAGTGTTCTAAGACCCCTAATGAAAGCCTCAAGCATAACTGGCACTGAAACCTATATGTAATACCAGTATATTCTGTGCTTTTACCTGGGTTCCCTCTGGCATTGCCACATGGTACCAGAGTTGATCTGTCCCTTGATGGTTTTAGGCCCTAGTGTCTCCTGTGTATCAGTACTATTGTTCTTTGGGACCATTATTAAATACATTAATCATTACTTAAACAAATGCTTTGTGGTACCACCATGGCAGATGACCTTTCACCCAAGGACAGCTTCTCAGGGCCTAGTGAGAAAGAAGCACAGATAGCACATTAGACAGTGGGGATGCTTGTGTCTGAAGCAGTGCAGGTAACATGGTGACTTTTCAGCCAGTGGCTCAAAATGGGAATATTATTCTATTTAATATTTTGGGACTGAAATTGACCACAGGAAATGGAAATGTTGGACATCAAAGCTACAGATAGATGAGGACTACCATGTCTCTAGACCTCATATCTGTATAACTTCTGCAGTCACAAAGTAGCATACCAATCTACGTGATGCCTTGGGAAGGAATAATTCTGTGTTGTGGTTTGAACTCTAGTAAATGAACTTGGTGATATCTGGTAAATTATAATAGCAATGAGAATTTTTAAATTGACCACAATTTAAGTAGATACATAGATACATAGATAGATATCAATGCTGACAGAATAGTGGGTTAATCATAGCTTCTGTTCCCAAGCCTCCTCTAGATCTTGACAAGTGATTATATATATATCCTTTTTGAACCTCCTAAAGAGGCTGATGAATTATACAACATCTCTACATTTTACAACATGAATAAAGGTAGTCATAAATACAGGTAGTTCAGGAGCTACACCTAGAAAGGTACACTTGAGCCTGGATCTTGACACCAAAACTCACATTCTCTCCATCCTTCAATGCAGATATTATGGAGAGTCAGCAAATGGCAGAGTGGCATTTCCTGTTAAGAATGAGAACATGCTACTTTGGGGGGAGTTTTCTCAGAGTGCACTCAATGTACCAAATAACTGCTGGCCGACTCACAGTTAATAAATAAATCCTTCCACTGGAGTGAGATGCTCTGGGAAGGCAGGATTAACATAAGAAATACCTACCATTCATTCCGCACGTTTCAGTTGGAAGGAAGAGTTGTTTTTGTAAATGACTTGATCAACAGGGCAATTTCACTCTTCCTTCTGGAAATACCTGTCAAAACTGGCAAGAAAAAGTATAGTGTTATCTAAAAACTTTCCCCATAAAGGACTGAAAGTTTACCTTTTCAGGGCTGCGTGAGTGCTCAATTCCTTTTTGCTTTATAGATGGTTGACTGAGATTATTTCACCTAAATATAGAAAGCATTTAAGCCTACAGTGTTTTCAATGATGATGGCAAGAATGTGCATCCAATTTTAGCAATCAGGACTCCTGAGAACAGAGAGGCCAACTTACAGACAAAGCTATTCTTCAGCACTGCTCAGATATGTCGTTCTTCCCTGTGTCTGGTTCTTTGTTTTTGTGTTTTAAATTTGGTTTTGCAGTAAATTAAAATCTAAAGCTATAAATGGCTTGGACTTGGGGGGAAAGTCCAATAAAGGGTCACCTGGGAAGTTTTTGAGAATGGGGGCGGGGGGTTGCTGAGGAACGAGGAAAGGGCACTCTGAGGCCCAGCATAAGCACATAGCTGTATGTGTGTGCCTACAACCATGCACACTTCACATCTTCCCTCACAGCAGACTGACATCCAGCACATCCACACACCTCCACGCAGACACACATCGAATACGCTCACCTCCACATGCACACACAGGCACTTCGCTGTCCACCATGCACACACACACACACACACACACAAAGGCCAGCAGGGCACACCTGCACATCAGACTGTGTAGTCAGAGCGCAGGTATTGTGATGGTGACTCGGTAGGCTGTCCACTGCACACAGCACTCAGTGTGTATTATCCTGACTTATTTCCACACTCCACCCATGGGAGAAATGCCACAGTGACCATCATTGTAATGATGAGGAGCTGGACTCAGAAAAGGGAAAATGAACACATCTCATCTGTACTTTGGTGGCACTTTTAGTGCCCAAGGTCACAAGCACCAGAAGTTTAAGATGTCACCTACACATCTTTTCCTTTCTGCCACACACCATGCAATGCTCCACCTTGCTAATGAAGTATGATACCGCCTGGTGTCCTGGAAAGTGCACTGAGGATAATGTCACCTGCCATAATGTAGCCCACAGCTGTTCCCTGGGTGATTTCATTATCTCTGGAAAAGCTGGCCACCTTGGCATTTCCTCAGTGCTACAGAACAGCTAAAACAGAGACACCGTTGTATCATTGAGACTCCATGATCACAGCCCTGCAGTGAAATGGCCTTGACTCTTGAGCCTGACCTTAATGACAAGCTTTGTCTGCCAAGTACCCATGCCCAAAATTCCAACTCACAGCATTTCCCTTCCAATCCTGTCTTTCTTTTTGGAAGAGAGTGATCTGCCTCTTTTCTGTTCAAGGCCTGGGAAACATGCCTTCTCTGTTGAGTGCTCCCCCGCCCTCCACCCTCCACTCCTGCAGAGCTTCCACCAACGAACTTTTTTTTTAATTTTGCATTTATCGCACTGGAATGACTTCATTTTTCACCTGATTGCATTGATCAGAATTTTTCTCTTCCTCACAGCAAAGACCGCCATTTGCTGTGTTTCACAGACAATTAGTACAGTGACTGTCAAGTCCTCAACAGTGTGCCCTTTGTAATAATTTGTTGCAAAGGTAAACTTCTTCACCCCACTATAGCCCTGCTGTTATCTAGAACTTTCCTTGCACATACTGGTGCCTTGGATTGTGCCACATTAAACTTCGCAGTTTAACTCATAGCCATCAGAGTCCTAGCCAGGCCACGATTTTACATCTGGTATTTGTTCTTGTTATTTCCACTACAAATGTGCTTTGTTTGGCTTGCTCCTCTCTGAACAAAGATATTTATGAGGCAATGTTTCATAAAAGTTAGGCCCACGGGCTGGCAGCCAAGATCTGGGCTCATACTCATCGCTCTGTGATATGGGCGGGTTGCCTGTGGATAGAGTCCTGCCCAAATCACACTTGCTCACTCATCCCCGCCATGAGCAAAGGCCTTCCAAGAGTCATTGCCAGGACCTACTGTGTTCTGTTTGGATGCTAATGAAAAAATGATAATCAAATTCTTGAGTGGTATTTTCCTGTGTCAGCCTAAACTCTGGTGCGTGCAGATGATTTTTAGTCTATGAGAAGGTACCATGTCCATCATGAACAGGGAAAATGACTTCCTATGTTCTTGCTGGAAATTAGATATGCAAAGTTAATGAGAAAGAATATTTTTGCTGATATTGTAATAGAATGTTATCCTCCCCCTTTAAAGTTTACCTAAATGACCCATTTATCAAGGAAGAGCTGAAAATTAGGATGGATGACTTTATAGCGGGACAGGAGCTTCCAGAGTTGTCAAAGTCCTGTTTCTAAGCATCCTTGACTTGATTGACCATTTTGCACTCATATGATTATTAAACTGCTTAGAATATGATTTATTTTAAACAAAACAACACCTGACATTTAAAGGTGCTCAAACACTGATTTTTTTTTTCCTTCTATGCTTCATTTGTAAAGTTACCTGAAAACCATGCATTTGAAAGACTCGGAATGGCTGATTATCAAGCACATTAGTTACTTTTTTTATTGATGTCACAATCATGACAAGAAGCAGTTTAGAGGAGGAAGTGTCTATGTTGGTTCACAGTGGAGAAGATACATGCTAGGAGTGTGTGGTCTGGCAACATTATGTTTGTTGTGGAGGGGAAGGCACAGAGGAGCATGAGGCAGCTGCTGCATTCTATCTGCAGTCAGGAGGCTGAGGTGAATGCTCTTTCCTTTGTATTCAATGAAGTCCAGTCCATGGGCCACCTACATTTAGAATGTGTCTTCCCTCTTTGGTTCACTATTCCAGAAACACCTAAACAGACAGCCAAAGTAGCCTTCTACGCTATCTCTAAATCTAGTCATGGTGATAATACAGATGAATGGTCAAACCAAGCAAAGACTCCAAATAGCCTTCCTTGTGATAAGGTAGACTTGTGGTTGGACCCTGCTCTGACTCTCAGATGGTGTCCCAATCTTTTTCTCTCTGTTGATAGACAGAATTCAGTTTATGGGAATATATAGATATAGTCAAGAATATCACCAGGCTCTTTGCTCAAGTTTCATTTTTTTTTCTAATGGTGCTATCAGAATGGAAAATGAGTATTCTTCATTCACAGCTCATTATATTTTGTGTTTCCAAACAGGACCTATTTGTCATATTGCCACCAGCAACAGTATGTTTTCTAAATGTTTGCCACAGAACAAAGTTTCTAACCATGCTCATGTATAGGAACAATGCAATGGTGTAGGTAGGGGAGAATCAGTCGGCTCCTTAGAAGATGGCTGATGTCATGGTGCGCCTGCATACAGCACTGCTCACTGATACCCACATTACCTTGGGATCTCAAATGCATTTGCCTCGCCAATGTACTTAATCCTAATTTTTAAGGACCAGAGGTTCTTTCTACATATGACAAGAAGGAGTCACAATTTCCAGAAGAACAGGGAGGACAGAATTACATTTCCTGGTACCGTCTTTCATTTGTCTTATTTCTTCGTCTCCAGGACACCATGATATTTTAATTTTTTTAAGTTGTGGAAAATATTCTAATAGATAAAATTTGAATCCGTCTTTCAATTTGATTCTTGATTCTACTTTGTCCAAATCAGGTTCTCATATCCAATGTTCCCAAACCAAGAGTATAATGTCCGTGGAGGATGTGAGGAGACTCATGGGAATGGAATTAGAGTCTCACTGGGCGTGATCACTCCTTTGTGATTTTCTGAAAATATTTGGATCCTACACCTTTGCCAGATCTATTTAACCTCCCTGTGTAGTTAGGTATTGCTATACACTGTAAAGCTTAGCAAGACTGCAATGCTTGCCAGCCTTCAGACCCTGCAGGTATACACATCTTGCTAGTCGTACTGGGAAAGAAGATTCAAAAACAGAATGAAGGGACAGTTGTGTTCTCTACCTGAAGCACCCAAAACCCTGCTGTAACCTTCAAGGGAAAGCAAAATGCAATCAGTGTTCAAACTGTGAGTTAAGCTACGACTATCCAGCCAGGCATGGCATGTAACCTGATTTTGGGTTTTGTTTTGTATTGTTTTTAACCCTTGAGATGAGAGATGGTCATGCAAAGCTTTGGTCCTAAGCACCATTTCTGAAAAAGGAAAGGGTAAAATCTATTCTTGTGCTTCCTGCTGTACTTCCTAGAGAACCAATTGAAAAATCTAAACAAAACCCGTGTGAAAGTCATTGTGAAGCCAAGGCTTCTATCACCATGTCTGGATCAAAAGTGAGTTGTTATAGCAACAGGGGAGAAGTAAATGTGCATTTCACGTTGTAAAATTATGCCTGCCTTTCCTCTAAATAGTGCTGTCCAGGCAGTCAAATGAACCCAAGTCATTTAAAGGAGAAGAACTCCATTTTAATTGTGAAGGCGTGCACCAAACCTACCTTTAAAACCCAAAGTTCATTTCAATTAACCTTATTCCCCAAATCGATATAATAAATTCTCTGGAAGGATGAGACAGAGCATCGTCCTGTCTGAGGATGATGACCTCTGGAAAATAACGGTGCCAGGATTTCAGCTCTGAAGAATAAGCAGAGTGCTGTATGGCACCGAGGCCATGGCCTGGGCAGGGCGCCTTTCACCTCCAAATCATTGTTTTTAATCCAGTATAGATTGGACACAGGCAAGAGATTTTGCTTTTTAACACTTGTTCACTGACCTGTATTAAATTGGATGTTGATCTGGGTCCAGCTTCAGACAGAGCCTACAGGGGAGATGTTTTCTCCTCCCCAGCATTGGTTGCAAGAAAGAGGCAAAAGGCTGGCAAGGCTGGATTTTCTTGTTTGGCTTTCTGCTTCTGTGGTCCCTCCCTACTGGGCACATTGCACTGCAGAGAGAATTCCTCAATGCAGTTCTTTTCTCTTGGGTATTATCTTAGGAGCACATCTCAAGACTGACACTATCAACTTAGTTAAGCATTTATAATTATGGATGTATCAGATTATCACATTTAAATTAATTTGTAAATATATAAAACAACAAGGGAAGGAAAATCCACCCTTAGTTCCTAAGAGCTACCCTCCCACAAAGCCTAAGGCACATTTTAATTATTAGGTATAACTGATCTGTATAATTAGCCTGGGCTAATATTCCCTGGTGCCTTTCTATTTAAAGAGACAGACGCTCTATTTACATAATTGAAGGTACTAGCAATTGCAAGACATCATCCCTTGTAACGAGGGAGAGACACCATGCAAATGAAGGCTGTAAGAAGAACCAAGACTTCTCTATCTTACCTGGAGTGTGCACACAAGAGGAGGGATGGAAGGAGTCCAAGGCAGGGGTGGGAGCAGGTTTGCCCTTGTCCAGCAGGAATGTATTGTTCAGAGATGGCTGTTCCCCTCTCCATCCCCACATGTGTTGAAAAAAGCAACTGTCCTTCCCTAATCTGTGATCAGGGTGACATCACTAGATTCATCCTGCATCTGAGTACTGTGTATGGGAATCTCAATAAATTGAGCTCTCTGCATTACAACAGGAAGAGAGTGTATGTGTATATACGATTTGTGTGTCTGTGTCCATGCACACGTGTTTACATGTATGTGGAAGCCAGAGGTTGACATCAGTTTTCTTCCTCAGTCACTCTCCACCTTATTTTTTGATACAAGCTTCCTTGCTTTACCTGACGCCTGCTGATGTAGCTAGACTAGCTGGCCGGCAACCTTGGGAGAATCCTCTGCTGTCCGCCCCCTAGGTTCTGGTATTACAGACTCTGCCACTGTGGCCAGATTTTTCAGTATAGGTTCTGGGAGTCACACATGGGACCTCATGTTTTCACAGCCAACATTTCATCAACTAAGCCATCTCCTCAACTCAGAATTTGCATTAACTTTTTTAAAATTGACATAAATTAGATTAAATTGTGTTACATAGTGACATTTCAATACATGTGTGTAATCTGTAATAATCAGACCAGGATAGTTGGCATGACCCTCACCTCAGTCACTTAGCATCTCTTTGTCTGGCTAGTTCAGCCGTCCTCTCTGCTAGCTCTTCTGAAAAGTGCAGTTGTCAACCACAACATTCCAGAACTGGCATAAAAACAAACAAAAACCCTCCCAACATTGCACTGTTGTATCCCTTCACCTGTGAGAAGCAGAGGGCCAAGAAAAGACATTTCCTCCCATCCCATCCTCACAGATCCACAGCCTATCAGGGACCGCAGCCAGGACATCAAAGTAAGATTTTTCACAGCATTCAACTTCTGTGTACTTTGCCATAGTTTGTCCTTTCAGGGCATGTGATGTTTAAGATTTTCACAAATTCTGGAAAAAAATTTTTGGAGAATTTTTATACAGTTTTACACTTTTATAAATCAAAGAGTAAAACTCCAGGTCTATGTCCTAGACCACATGACTGCCCCACTCTGCCTCTCTGCATTCTCTCCTTGTACCCTGCTTTGGTCCTTTTTATGCGTCAGCCAGAACCAACTGCCCACAGTAGTGGTGGAGTTTCCTCTGATTGCCCCCAGAATTCAGCCTGCTTCTCTGCAGTTCATCCCTCATGCACAAAGCTTACACTAACCTATGCCTTCTTCTCAGATGGTTTGTGGACCATGTCCCTGCTCCTCACCCTACCCTGTTCTACTCTTCCCAGTAACCCTCCACATTTCTTTCTTCCCAGTTGCTTAAGATACTCTCCAAAAGTGTTTACCATTTGTTCTCTTTTTTAAAAAAGTATGCGTGTGAGATGTACACGCTTGCACGTTTGTATGTAGGCATGTGCCTGTGCATATGCATGTGTGCGCGCTGGTGGAGAATAGACGTGGACATAAAGTGTCTTCCTCAACACTCCCCATCTTAGACAGGGTCTCTGAACCCTGAACCTCATTAATCCGGTTACACTGGCTGGATAGAAAGTCCCAGGGATCCTCCTGGCTTTGTCTCCCCAGCACTAATATTACAGACATGTGCTGCCACACCAGCTTTCTACATGAACTGCCTCCCCGACCCTCTTATTGGTTCTTATGTTTCATTTGTTCCTCTTCCCCACTAACATGTAAAATCTAGGACACCAGAAACAAGTGACTGCTGTGGATGCTAATGAGTGCTTAGCACCACCTAGGGTCACACAGCAGACCAGACTGCTGAGCCCACACAAACTGGCTGTGGCCACATTGTCATACGATGCAGGACAGAGACATGGTAGGATGCTCGATGTCGCTGTCATGCTGGCAAAGCAGATGTCATCATTAGGGGAGTATAGTTCTGAATGAAAAATGAAGATAACTGTAAGTTAAGAACACTAGGTTTTATTAGAATGCAATAAGATATTTAGTGAGGCGTTTTCTTCCTTCTTATTCCATGAAGAAATGCATGGAAGACCACGTCTCATCTTAGGGTCCAGCATTTCCAGCACAGAAAGAGTACTTTTGCATTGGTGTTTTTGTATAAGTCTTAGGTATCACTCACAAAAATAACCTTCTCTGTAAATCCAGGTAAAACAGCAAGGGGGATTAAAAATAACAACAAAAAGAAAGGAAACCACAAGAAAGAATGAACTAAAGCAGTTTCAACCACTCCTTGTAGGTGCAGATCGGTAGAGTAAGGTCGGAAGATGCAGCAGCCTTGCCCAGGTTCCTTCTGGGGCTGGATGCTGAGCCTAAAACCCCAAGAAGTCCTTGCTACAGGATTAGGCGTTTATGTTTAAGTAGCCTTAAACTCAGGTTTTAATTAAATATTGTTTGTAATCTTCTCATTGTTATATTTCCAAAGCTTTTTCTTCCCATCCCACAAATCTTTCCTAATTTAAAAATAAAATTTCAGAGAAGACCTCTGGGTCCAGATTTTGTTTTGTTGTTGTTGGTTTTTTTGTTGTTGTTGTTGTTCTCCTTGTAGAGCTCCAGACCCTTCCAGGTCTTCCTATCTCCCCCTTCTTTCATAAGATTCCCTGCACTCTGCCCAAAGTTTGGCTATAAATCTCAGCATCCACTTTAAAACCCTGCTGGGTAGAGTCTTTCAGAAGCCGTGCATTGTAGGCTCCTGTCTTGTTCCTTGTTTTCACCTGCTTCCAATGTCTATAATGTTTACCTTTCTGAATGAGAATTGAACATCTTACCCAGGGTCCTCCTTCTTGCTTAGCTTCTTTAAGTGTATAGATTGTAGTATGATTATTCTATATTATATGTCTAATATCCACTTATGAGTGAGTATATACCATGTGTGTCTTTCTGCTTCGGGGATATCTCACTCAGGATGATCTTTTCTAGTTCCCACCATTTGCCTGCAAATTTCATGATTTCCTTGTTTTCTGAGACTGATATTCCAATCAAGGATCATTCATGGAGTTAACCTAGAACCTCTGCACAGATGTAGCCAGTGGCAGCTCAGTCTTCAATTGGGCTTCCTAGTAAGGGGAACAGGGGCTGTCTCTGACATGAACTTAGTGGCTGGCTCTTTGATCATCTTCCCCTGAGGGAGGAGGGCAGCCTGACCAGGGCACAGAGGAAGACTATGAAAGACAGTCCTGGTGAGGTCTGATAGGTTAGGGTCAGATGAAAGAGGAGGAGGAACTCCACTATCAGTGGACTGGGGAAGGGACATGGGAGGAGATGAGGGAGGAAAGGGGGGAGGGATTGGGAGGGGATGAGGGTGGGATGAGCTGGGATACAAAGTGAATAAATTGTAATAAATAAACACACAAAAATAATAAAATAAAATTTCAGAGCGGAGGGCAAAGAACTGCCAAAAAAGCTGATACTTGGCATATGGTGATTCAAAGAAAAAAGAAAGAAAGAAAGAAAGAAAGAAAGAAAGAAAGAAAGAAAGAAAGAAAGAAAGAAAGAAAGAAAGAAAGAAAGACCGGCCATGCTGCCCCTTCATGCTACCCGATGTCTTTATCTGACAAGATCCATATGCTATGTGATCACCATGGCAACTAAGTAGGGTTGTAATTGCAACCCTGAAAAGCTAATTTTTTTTCACTCAAATAGTGACATACATTTAACCTGTCTGAAGTTTCAACAAACCGCCTTTTAATGACAAGTGTTTTGAAGGGTCTTATTTAATCTGCTTGTTTGGCACATTTCTTCCATTTTTAACTTAATAAACTAGCTGTAAAGTGGTGGTCCAGGTAGGAAAGCATAATATTTTTGACCTTTATCTTACAAAATTATACCAGGTCGTCTTTGAGTGATAAAATCTAAATGTGTGGCTTTGTCTGAAGAGTACACAGACCCCCATGTTCTCAGATTCAACGGAGAAGAGGAAACAAACGGCTCTGTGAAACTATAGGGAAGAAACCTTAAACCACATCTCCAAACTCATTCCTTCCATTGCCATCAAGAGAAAGCTAACTGCCCCCAGTGACTAGGCATGTACCAGCTAGGTAGCTGTTGAATTAGTTTCTGAACTATGCATTTTGGTTGAGGTTAAGCATCCCTTCTCTTTCTGGGCTGTGTGTATCATGTATGTGCATGTCTGCTTGTGGGGGATAGAGATCAACATTGTGCGTCTTCCTCAGTTGCTTCTCTCCTTATTTGTTAAAAGAGAGTCTTTCACTCAACTCAGAATTAACCAGTTTCTATAGGTTTTCATGGTGTTATGAACAAAGCATGACTGGGAAAGATATGTGGACTTAACCATTATATTCCTGGGAGGCAGTATAGGAACCCCTTAGACCCTAGTTCCAGCCCTGTCAAGAATGGCAGGTGTTAGCCTCGAGGAATCTGTTCTGTGGGTACCCGGAACATCACCTGTGGAAGAGAAAGTGTGGGACTATAATTCAGAAGGCTGGAGTTTTAGTTCTTACTCAGTGGTTTTGAATTGTGTGACTTTAACTTGGCCTCATCAAGTACATGACTTGACAGCCTGAGCCATGTGTCCTCCCTAGCCCGGGCCTGAATCTGCCCATAGCACACAGGGGACGTCTAATATGACTTTACCTGGGGGATAAAAGACTTTGCAGAGAAGAACTCAGCCTGAAAAAATAAAATAAGTAAAAAAAGAAAAAAAAACGACAATGAGACATCTCAGTATAGCTGAGAACAAAAGGTCAGTAAGGAGATATTGAGTACAGTGTGCTTGGAAGTATGCTCCCACTCTTCCCCCACAACTTTCCAAGTTTATTTATTATTTTATTATTAAGAACACTCATTATGCCCTGGTGGAGTAGGCAGCATCCAATAGAATGAAACAGAGAGAAGAACATTTCAGTAATGTGGCTATGCCTCTGGACCTGTCAGGGAAACCTTAGTTCTCATACTCACTGCCTTGCGTGATGACCAATATCCAGGTTTAGACGTTAAAGTAGGTGGATGTTGTTGGACCTTGAATATGAAATGTACCCCCACTGGCTGGTATGTTTGAACACTGGGTCCCAGCTGGTGGCACTGTTGGGAAGGTTATATAACATTTAGGGCATGGAGCCTCATTGATGGAGGAAGAACATCACTCCAGGTGGGCTTTGAGGTTCCATATCCTGCCTCTGTTTACTGCTGTCACTCTGCTTCCTGAATTGAGAGCAGTGTAATTAGCCAGTTCACTGTTCCTGCTGCTGTGCCTTCCCTGACTGTTGCCACAGTCTTCCTTGCCATGATAGATTTATCCCTCCGGGACTGTGAAACAAAATAAACCCTTTCTCTCAGTTATTTTCATCAGGGTACTTTGTCACAAGAAAGAGCCCTATACAGAGGGCTGTGGAATATCTCAGAAAGCTGAGAAAAGTGGAGGTGATGCTTCTCATGATGGAGGATTTGGAGTGAATGATGTTCCCCACTGAGGTAGCTGCTATTGCGTAAAGCAGACAAAGAGCATGCTGAGTGGACAATGCTGCTAGCTCCGCAGAGAACGCAGCGTAGAACCATGACTTAGGAGCACCAGGAATACCACCAAACCCTTAAGAACAGACACATAAGAGAAGCTAGATGAAGACAGAAATCATGGCCCTGTTTTCTTAAGCTGTTGGGGCTGTTGACTACACTTGTCTCAGCTCTGAGGAGTGCCAGGCTGTGGGTGATCATAGAGGCAGGTACAGTGTGAAAATGGCACTTGATTATTGAGCCTTAAGACGTGGATTGAGGGGGGAGCCTCTCACCTGCCACAGCCACCAGCCCTTTGCAGGCTACATGTCTAGGATGTACTGCAGTCTCTGTTCTGTCCCCCCTAGTGTCCTATCCACAGACACAGTGCTACCACCAACACCCCATCTTCGCTCTGGTTCCTTTTAAAGCAGACATTTACCTTAAACTGGAAAATAGTGCCTTGTGGCTGTATAGTTTATTAATAAACCCAGAAAATAATGTATAGACATATTCTAGGCATACTTTCTCTCCATAATTACCACTCCACAGGACACAGCCAATTCCATATTTCAATAAAAGAAAGATGAAAATTTCAGGAGAAAAAAATAATTTCACTTCATAGTATTTTCAGAAAATGTTACCACAAACTTAAAACAACAGGATTTTACTGTCATTATCCCCTTGCTCTGTTGTCTGGGATGTTATCAGGTAAAGGTTTTCCCTTGGTTCTTGTCTTCTTGAAGGAATTCAGCCAAGAGGCAAGTTCAGCCAAGTTTAAAAAAAAATCAAAACTATAAAATGCATTCCAGAGAAAGATCTGAGCAAGCTGACTGACACAAGGGGGTCTAGCAGCCAACTGGGCTCTGTCTTGTAGATTTGTAAGTAGTTTCTTATGGCCCTTTTGTTCTTGTGATTTCATCATTAATTTCCTTCCCTGAGGTAACACTTTTGTTTCATTCCACTGTATTATACATGTTCCAGGTAAAGATGTTTTATAGTTTCTTCCCTGACCATAAGGATGTTCATTGATGGACATGCATAGTCATTGGGAAAGTGCCCTGGTGCTTTATAATTTTACTTGACAAAAAGAACATTATTTTCAGTTTCGATGATATAGAGACACAAAGGTAAATTTCAAATGTCAGGAGTAAAACTGAGGTTTCCTTGGTTTTCTCATGTATAATTCCCGTCCTACCCAGTCAAGATGTAGACAACCACAAGAAGATAAAATACATGGCGACCGCCTCCTTCATTGTTATGTCTGCCCAGCTACTTACTGTAACAGGAACTCTGGGTAGGAAGGTTTTTTTCTGGTTTTCATAGGAACAGAATTGAGGTGCTAGAATCCATGTTGTTATCTGGAAGTTCTCAGAGCTAGTAAACATCTTCCTTGGACTCATTCAAGTTAACATGACCTAATACGGTGGGTCTATTCAATCGCGTAGGAACCATAATGGGCAAAAGGGCTGACTATCCTCCAAGGAAAAGAGAATGTCTCTTTCCTGATTGCCTGTGAACTAGGACATATGTTTGTTTCCCTGCCATTAGACTCAAAACTGACATATTAAGTCTCCCAACAGTCCTAAGCCTGCTGGACTTTGAACTAGAGTTGAACTTTAGCCCTGTTATGTGCACCTTACTAATTAAATATTCAGATTTTGGCAACTGTTAGCCTTCACAATCTTGTGATTCAGTGTCTTATAATAGATTGTATTTTTTATGGAAAGAATAGTGAAAAAAAATTCTTTGTGGAAAACTCTAATAGAACCACAGTCAAAGCCAGCAAAACTTCAAAGCCAAGCACTCAACGCTCCCAATCCATTTTGTTTTCTTTTCTGCTGTATCTCTCTACTGCTTGCATGTAAGAAAACACTCTACTCTCTCTATATGTGTGTGCACGCGTGCATGTCTGTGGTGTTATATGTTGTGTATGCATGTATACATTCATGCAAAGGACAGAAGAGGATACTAGGTGACCCATTACGCCACTCTGCCTTATTCTCCTGAAACAGGGTATTTCACTAAATTTGGAACTAGGTAAGCCTCAACTAGAAAGCCTCAACAACCCCCATCAGTACCTCCCACAGCACTGGGATTGCAAATATCCATATTCCTGCGCATAACTTTTTATGTGGGTCTTACCTGGATTTGAAGTCAGTTCCTCATGCCTGTGTAGCAGGTGCTCTCACATACTGAGCTATTTTCCTTAGCTCTCTTGCTGTTTCTTTTAAGGCCTCACATAGTTTGCATCTTCCCAATAATATCCCTATTTTAGTCTCATATTCTTAATTTCACCAAAAGAGGTCTGTTTGTTTGTTTTACCATAGAATATATCAAAATCATGTCACCAGAGGATGACAAATCCAGGAATCCATAAATCTGACTACCTCTGCTATATCTCAAGAGTGACCAGACATTCTGCTCTTCCCTGAAGAAACAAGCGATGATACAGAAAGTAGAAAACACCAAAGACATGTGCTCAGCCAAGAATCAAACAGAGGACTGTGGACTTTCAGCAGCAAGGATGCTGGAATTCTTTTCTTCCTTTACTATACAATCCATTTTCAACCTATGCATAATAACTATACATTATTTATACATTGCAGTACATGTGTTGGTTGCTTTCTCCATTACTGAAACATGATGTCTAGCCAAAGCAGCTTAAGGGAGGAAGGGAGGAAGGGTTTTCTTGGTTTGTGTTGGTGTATAGGCATGGAGACAGAAAGCGAGATGGCTGGACACATTGCCTTCACGGTCCAGAAACAGGGAGTTGTGGGTATTTATGTTTTGTTCATTTTCTTCCTTTTATGAAGTCCAGGACCCAAGCCTGAAGAATGATGACACTCACATTTAGGGTGTGTCTAATTCACTACAATTAACATAATCTAGAAGATCCATCCCAGGCATGCTCAGATATTTGTTGCCACGGTGATTCTCAGTCTTGTCAAGGTGATGATCAATACATACCAAACAGTGTGGCACATCAATGCCTTGTACTATATGTCATAATGAAACCTCAACAACTGGCATTCAGATAACATCAAAGAGTTCTCACTTCTGTGTTGTCCCTCTCTTCATCCACCAGATATTCTGAACATTCAAATAATTGTTATGGATCATAGAATCCTGGTGTCTATTAGGACATTTAAGTTATTACTTGTAACTGCATCCCTGTGCCTGCCCACATCCTCCATCCTTTCCCCCAACCTCTGCCTTCTCAGCTGTTGCTAACCATTAATCTTCTCTCTTTCATATCCATTCTCTTGGCTTCCTAGTGTAAAAAATAACATGAAATCTCTTTCTATGTTCAATTTCTTTTACTTAAGGTAATGATCTTCAGAGTCATACAGGTTGCCAGAAATGATAGTATTTCATTTTTTTTTTTTGGCCCAATCGTAATTCATTGTATGTGGTTGCCATATTGTCTTTACCTATTTATCCACTGATGGACACCGAGGCTGATTCTATATCTTGGGGGTTATGCATAATGTTGTAACGAGCAGGTAGATGCTGATGTCTCTTTTTGAGGTACTGATCTCAGTTCCTCTGGATGTGCCCAGTCATGTATACAGTGTTGAGGCTGCTGTGCCGTATAAAAGATCTATTTCTAGTTTTTTTTTAACAATTATTTTTTGAGATTTTACACAATGGCTGTATTAACTCATCATATATTCTCACCAACAGTTTGTGGGATTCCCTATTCCCAGCATTTTGGAAAGCATTTGTTGCTCTTTGTCTTTGTGATAATGGTCATTCTAACTAGGGTGAGATGATATGGCTTTCCAGTGTTGATTTACATTTCCCTGTTGGCCACTGAAGATACTGAGTATTTTTTGCAGATGATACTTAGCTACTTGCATGTGTGCTTTTGTTCTCTCTGTTAAGGGACTGGCCCATGATGAGGGAAAAAAAGCTGAGGGGAGGAATCAGAAATCCGGAAAATGTAGGAGAGAAGAAGTGTCAGACTGGAAATGACTGGAGAGAGTTTTTGGTACAGGGTGTCATGTGAGAGTTAGACACACTGAGCAATAATGAATATAGACAAATCTGCATCCCAGTTAACATTTACGACTTTCTAGCATGAAAGCCCCCTACTTGCCTCACTGGTAACAGATGACCCCACTTTGCACCCTCAGAAATCACTACTGTACCTAGACAAGGTGTCCTCCGCTGATGTGACAAGCCCCAACAGGTTAGCAAGAGACAGGAAGCTGTGAGAGGGTGGAGGGTGACATCCACATTCTTTAACTGGAATTGGGCTCATAAGTTAGATGCTTGAAAGCGGAGGTCAGTGTGGTCTCTGGACAGTTATTAAAATTGAATTTTCAGCATTCTCATGTCTAGTATTACAAAGTTGTTTTGGTAAAAAAAAATAGAAAGCAATTCATGTTTCATGCTTGCTGTCATTATAAAAGAAATCACAGCTACAAGTCTAGACTTTATGATTATTTCACAAGGACTTGTCCTTATGAAAAAATCATTGTTTCATGTCATCTGTAGTTTATTGATCTGCAGTATGCCTGAAATTATTTAGATAGAGAAAGTAAGCCTTTCTTTTCTTTCCAGCACACAGAGAAAAATTGCCCCAAGAATGGAGTAAGCATCTTATATTGGAAACATATTAGACTTACATTTTTTTATTTACTAAGATGTTTAAAATATGCTGTGAAGTCAGTTTTATTGGGTTTCCAAAAGAGGAATTCTTCTACTTTTAATTGTCTGTGGTTCTTTGCTCTTTACCATATAAAAAGAAGCAAGGTGGGAAGGAGGAGGAAGAAGGGAGGAGACAGAGAAGAGGAGAAAGAAGAGAAGCAGCAGGGGTAAGAGAGGAGGGAAAGGAGAAAGAAATTCCCAGTAGTTCTACAGATGTGTATAGTTCTGCTAGCAGGTAGATCGTGTGGGTTAGCATATTTACGGCAGGGGCTGCAGGGTCGCTGGTGTTCCTCAGCCTGGAGGGAAAATGCTTCTGTCCTCTAGTCTCAACTTTTAATGATACTTCTATGATTCATTGTCTTATAACGAAATAATTTTGGGAGTAGTCCATGGCAGCCGTCCCTGGCATAGATCACTTTTATATGCTCCAGGAATCTCCTCTTTCTAGCTATTTCACATATTAAAATGGTAAGTGTAGCTCTCAGGTGCTAATGCACTGCACCTGTTAATACGGCTAGGAATGCCTGCCCTCCCGGCTCAATATTAACCTTTAATATTTATTTTATTACTTATGCAAGGTAATTTGGTGAGCCATATTTCCCGCTGATGGGTGTCACTTGCATTTCTGCTTTCTCTGACTCCTTCAAATGACCAGGGTATTATGAGACAGTACAGCCAGTTCTGACAGGGTCTGAGAAGAGCCCTGTGTTGGCTGGTTTATCTCAGCTACATTCCAGACACACTGTGACGTGTTCAAGCCAGATATGAAATAGTTTTCTCCTTACGTTGCCTTTGATTACTTGCCAAAGGACCACGATTACGCTTTGTGCATCTACGGTGCATCCACAGGGGGCTTTTAATATGTCAACACACGCACACAAACTTTCCTCCAACAGGGACAGAATTATCTCTGTTGTCTTCTAAAAGTTATGTAATTTTACATTCTAACCCCTCTGAAGTTCACTCGTGTTCATGGTATGAACTAAGGATCTAAGTCCTCTTTTCACTAAGGATCTAAGTCCCCTTTTCACATGAGCAGATTAAATAACATGCTCTGCCCCTTATTGGCAGCACCACGTCAGAACCAAGTCAAGGCACCCAGCTGTACAACCCCTCTTCACTTCATGATAAACCCCAGTTTCCATGAAATGCCATTCCCACCCACTGTCTTCTGTTCTTTATAAACTGTGTTGAGTATTCCCCATTCTTTATTCCTCTATATACACTTTAAGTCGATTGATTTTATTCCACCAAAGAAAAATGACATAGATGAAGCATGCTAGGACCTGTATCTTTATCCAAAAATTCTCTTGAATTTTTGTGTATGTGTTACAATCAGCAAATAATGAGGTTTTTAAATTTTTTCATTTATTTTTATTTTTATTTTTTAGATTTAATTAAAGTAAAAAATTAAAATTCCCCCCATAAACCCCTCCTTCCTCCCCTCCAAATCCCACCTTTCCTTCCCCTTCTACATGCATGCCCCTCCCCAAGTCCACTGATAGGGGAGGTCTTTCTTTCCTTCCTTTTGATCCTAGTCTATCAGCTCTCATCAGGAATGGTTACATTGTCTTCCTCCGTGGCCTGGTAAGGCTGCTCCCCCATCAGGGTGAGGTGATCAAAGAGCAAGCCAATCAGTTCATGTCAGAGGCAGTCCCTGTTCCCATTACTATGGAACCCACTCGGGCTACATCTGTGCAGGGGTTCTAGGTTTTCTCCATGCATGGTCCTTGGTTGGAATATCAGTCTCAGGAAAGACCTCTGTGCTCAGAACTTTTGGTTCTGTTGCTCTCCTTGTGGAGCTCCTGTCCTCTCCCTATCTTACTATTTCCCACATCTTTCGTGAGATTCCATGCACTCTGCCCAACAGTTGGCCATAAGTCTCAGCATCTGCTTTCATTTCTTATATCTGTGTGCTGCTTCTATTTCAAGCACTGTATGGTGCTTTGTGTTTGTGTATGCATGCTTGTGAATGTTTGTGTATATGTACATGTATGTGTGTGCTATCTGCATGTGCGTGTATGTGCATATATATGTGTGCTATGTGTATCTGTGTGTGCATGTGTGTATCCTTATGTGGACATGCATGAGGAGGCCAGAGGTTAACATAGCATTTCTTCCTCAACAACTTCTCTACCTCATTTTTAAAACATTTTTATTTTATTTTAATCACAGGTTATGTAATTTGTATCCCAGCCTTAGCCCACTCCCGCATTCCCTCTCTATCTCCCCATCTCTCCCTCATCTCCTCCCTGCCCCTTTCCAAGTCCACTGATAGGGGAGGACCTCCTCCCCTTCCATTTAACTCTAGCTTATCAGGTCTCTTCAGGAATGGCTGCAATGTCCTCTTCTGTGGCCTAGCAAGGCTGCTCCTCCCTTGGGGGGTAGGAAGGTCAAAGAGCCAGCCATTGAGTTCATGTCCGAAATAGTCTCTGTTCCCTTACTAGGGTACCCACTTGGATATCAAACTACCATTTGCTGCATTCCAGCAGGGGTTCTAGTTTATATCAAGAAATGGTCCTTGTTGGACAAACAGTCTCATAAAAGATTCCTGTGCCCTGATATATTTGGTCCTTGTAGAGCTCCTGTCCTCTCCAGGTCATACTAACTACCCCTTCTTTCATATGATTCCCTGCACTCTGCCAAAGGGTTGGTTATGTGTCTTAATATTTGCTTTGATATACTGCTAGGTAAAGTCTTTCCGAGGCCCTCTGTGGTAGGCTTTTGTCCTGCTACTTGTTTTCTCCTACATCCAATGTCCATCCCATTTGTCTTTCTAAGTGAGGATTAATCCTCTTACCTCAGGTCCTCTTTCTTGTTTATCTTCTTTAGGTGTATAGATTTCAGTATGTTTATCCTATCTTATAGGTCTATATAAGTGAGTATATGCCATGTGCGTCTTTCTGCTTTTGGGATACCTCACTCAGGATGATCTTTTCTAGGTCCCACCATTTGCCTGCAAATTTC
>CM053767.1:53455186-53474273 GCA_028658305.1 Pachyuromys duprasi | reverse complement strand
TGCTGAATTGATTTCCAGAGTGGTAGCAAAAGTTTGCATTCCCACCAGCAATGGAGGAGCGTTCCTCTTTCTCCACATCCTCTCCAGCATGTGTTGTCACTTGAGTTTTTGATCTTAGCCATTCTGATGGGTATAAGGTGAAATCTCAGGGTTGTTTTGATTTTCATCTCCCTGATGGCTTAGGACATTGAGCATCTCTTTAAGTGTTTTTCTGCCATTCTACAGTCCTCTACAGAGAGTTCTCTGTTTAGGTCCATACCCCATTTTTTAATTGGATTACTTGAGTTGTTGCTTTTTAACTTCTTGAGTTCTTTATATATACTGGATATTAGCCCTCTGTCAGATATAGGGTTGGTGATGATCCTTTCCCAGTCTGTAGGCTGTCGTTTTCTTTTGGTGACAGTGTCTTTTGCTTTACAGAAGCTTTGCAGTTTCATGAGGTCCCATTTATTGATTGTTGCTCTTAGAGCCTGTGCTGTTGGTGTTCTGTTCAGGAGGTAGTCTCCTGTGTCAATGAGTTCTAGGGTCTTCCCCACTTTTTCTTCTAACCGGTTTAGTGTGTCTGGTGTTATGTTGAGGTCTTTGATACACTTGGACTTTTGTTTTGTACAGGGCTATAAATATGGATCTATTTTCATTTTTCTGCATATAGACATCCAGTTGGTCCAGCACCGTTTGTTGAAGATGCTGTGTTTTTTCCATTGGATGGATTTGGCTTCTTTGTCAAACATCAAGTTTCCAGAGATGTGTGGGGTTTTTTTTCTGGGTCTTCCATTCAGTTCCATTGATCCACTATTCTGTTTCTATGCCAATACCATGCAGTTTTTATTACTTTTGCTCTGTAGTACAGCTTGAGGTCAGGGATGGAGATACCTCCAGATGATATGTTGTTGTACAGGATCATTTTGGAAATTCTGGGTTTTTTGTTTCTCCATAGGAAGATGAGAATTTTTCTTTCAAGGTCTATAAAGAATTGTGTTGGTATTTTCATAGGAATTGAATTGAATCTATAGATTGCTTTTGGCAGGATGGCCATTTTCACTATATCAATCCCACCAATCCATGAGCACAGGAGATCTTTCCATCTTCTGATATCTTCTTCAATTTCTTTTTTCAGAGACTTGACGTTTTTCTCAAACAGATCTTTCACTTGCTTGGTTAGAGTCACCCCAAGGTATATTATGTTATGAGTGGCTATTGTGAAGGGTGTTGTTTCCCTAATTTCTTTCTCGGCCCTTTCGTCTTTCGTATACAGAAGGGCTTCTGATTTTTTTAGTTGATTTTGTATCCAGCCACTTTGCTGAAGGTGTTTTTCAGTTGAAGGAGTTCTCTGGTTGACTTTTTGGGGTCGCTCATGTATACTATTATAACATCTGTAAATAGTGATACTTTGACCTCTTCCTTTCTGATTCGTATCCCTGCAATCTCCTTTAGTTGTCTTATTGCTCTAGCTAGGACTTCAAGTACTATGTTGAAGAGATATGGAAAGAGTGGGCAGCCTTGCCTTGTCCCTGATTTCAGTGGGATTGATTTAAGTTTCTCTCCATTGAGTTTGATATTGGCTATAGGCTTGCTGTATATTGCCTTTACTATGTTTAGGTATGTGCCTTGTATCCCTAGTCTCTCCAAGACTTTAAACATGAATGGGTGTTGGATTTTGTCAAATGCTTTTTTGGCATCTAGGGAGATTTTAGTTTCTCTCCATTGAGTTTGATGTTAGCTATAGGCTTGCTGTATATTGTCTTTACTATGTTTAGGTATGTGCCTTGTATCCCTGATCTCTCCAAGACTTTAAACATGAATGGATGTTGGACTTTGTTGAAAGCTTTTTCTGGATCTAAGGAGATGATCATGTGGTTTTCTCCTTCAGTTTGTTTATATGGTGGATCATAATGATGGATTTCCATATATTGAACCACCCCTGCATGCCTGGGATGAAGCCTACTTGGTAATGGTGGATGATATCTTTTATGTGTTCCTGGATTCAGTTTGCAAGTATTTTATTGAGTATTTTTGCATCAATGTTCATAAGAGATATAGGCCTGAAGTTCTCTTTTTTTGTTGGGTCTTTGTGTGGTTTAGGTATCAAGGTGACTGTGGCTTCACAGAATGAATTTGATAATGTTCCTACTGTTTCTATTTTGTGGAATAGTTTAGAGAGAATTGGAGTTAGCACTTCTTTGAAGGTCTGGTAGAATTCTGCACTGAATCCATGTGCCCCTGGGCTTTTTTTTTTTTTTTGGAAGGGAGACTGTTGATGACTGCTCTATTTCCTTGCGGGATATAGGACTGTTCAATTTTTCTACCTGATCTTGTCATAATTTATCTACCTCCTTTTTTAAGAAACGTTTTCCACCAAACTTGAAATTCACCAGTTTGACTGGCCAGGGTGGCCAGCAAGCCCTAGGGATCCTCCTTCCTTCACCTGTTCCACACTGGGATTACATGGCAACACATGTCTGTAGTTTTCCAGATGTGCTGGGACTGCACTACTATGCCTGCACAGCACAAGTGTTACCCACTAAGACATCTGCACAGCCCCTCAACACCACAGTTAAATGAGGTTAATGAAGCACAGTCTGATGTTCTCACTCTTAAAGAGGCTGCTTTAATATACCTCGCTGCATAGGATGCATATTTTTGTAGCTAGCCTTGTTTGATGTCTTTTCCATCATTATTTTGCTAAAAAAATCTGGATTTCACACTATACATTTTAATAAAGTCATTGTGACCATCATGTTATTTTTATCCTTGCCCTGCTAATGTGATGAAAAGTATTTAAACTATTGTCTTCTTATTAAACTCTTGTGCACACCTGAGATAAACCCAACTTTTTTGTCTTTTATATTCTTTGCTAGAAATACTCCATTTGTTCAAGATTGTTGTATCTATTTTGTACTAATGACCCTGGGAACCAAGATACTCTAGTGAAAAGACCCAATATAACAGAATATTCGAGACAGATTCTTTTCTTTCCAGGAATACTCTGGAGTAGGCCAGTGCCTGCCAACAGTGTCCAGTTTGTCCACTCACTACCGGGTTTGCAAATCATCACCATTTCTCAGCCATTTGAAAGACAGCAAGAGAGTCCTGAACATCTTTCTTAAAAATGTGACCAGGGAATTATTCTCATTTCCCTTCATATTTCATTTACCCAAAGCTGATTCCATGACCACAAATAACTGAAGAAGGATGAAAAGATTTTTGGTGAAAAGAACTGGTGACCATGATCCTGGGTTATACAACATAGGGTCTCACGGATCTCCGGTTGACCTCTATTCTTTACATAGCTGATGATGACCCTGAACTTCTGATCTTCCTTACTGCAACTCCTGAGAGCTGGATCACTCTGTGTAACGCCACAGCTGGGATTATGTGATGCCGGCTAGAAAAATGAGTGCATGATCAGCCAGCACCCATGTCAGCTGCGCTACATCTCCTGCCTCTTCTGTTAATAAAAGAGCCAGGAACATTTGAAACTGACAAAAAGCTAATTCACAATGTATGTAAGCATGAGAAAACATGTATTATAATTTTCTTTTGTTCTCTTCTTGTCTCATTTGAGAATTACAATCATATTATTTTCCCCCTGCCCCAAAAATTGAGTTTGGAAAATATTTTGTCTCTTAGTACTCTTTGGTATAACTTGAATAATTTTGAAACTTTAAAAAAAATGGTATAACTTATGGGTAATAAATACCACCTGGTGCTTCATTTTAGAAATATTTTTATTTAATGATTCCAAATGTTCACAAAATATGGTACTATTCAGCCTTTCTGTTTATTCTTAAGTTGGTTTACAGTGGAATGTTTAAAGTAGTTTGCCTACTATTATGAAGTTATAATGATGTCTTGCTACATTTTTAATCCTTTGCAGCATTAGAATGCCTTTCATCTTTCTCTTGTGATGATAACTTAATTATCTTCCCCTTCTCTCTCTCTTTCAAGCGTTTTTCTTTTTGCTTCTAAATGACTGTATAAATTTAGTTTTTCTGTTCAAGAAAGCTTTTGTTTGTGTTAGCCTTTTTTTCTTGTATGTTTGCTTTTTATTCCAATCATCTGGTCTCATTTCATTCTTCTTTCTGTTTCATTTGCTTTTGTTCTGACATAGTCTACTGACTCTGTGTGTGTGTGTGTGTGTGTATGTGTGTGTGTGTGTGTGAGAGAGAGAGAGAGAGAGAGAGAACACAACTGTGTGTGATTCTGTGTGTGGGTCTGTGCATGTGTCTGTCTCTGTGTGTTTGTGCCTGTGTGTGTGTGTGTTTAGGACAGATGTCAACACTGGGAATCTTTCTTGGTTATTATCCTTATCTTTTGAGGCAGAGCTCTTACTGGTTGTAGACGGGATCCCACCTATCAGCAGCTTGCCTGCACAGGGACTGTAGACAGATGTGAGCACCCATGGCTGGTTTGCATTCATGCTGAGGATCAGAACTCAGGTCCCCATGACGATGTGGCAGTTCTTTTACTTCCTGAGTTATCTCTCTAGCTCCATGATTTCTATTTCAATATTTCACCTTCTATAGGTAAATCGTCTATAGAAGCTAACTTCAAGAGGAAGTGAAAATGTACATCATCACTTCTCAGACTTTTAGTTCAGATCAGGTGAAAATATTCATGTACCTGTTATTAGCTGTAAAAGAAAACACAGGAAAGACAAATCAACATTTGCTTCCAATAAGTTCATTAATCATTGTTCACAGTAGGAATTTAGATGGCAAATGTTTTTAGAGGAGTGACATAGCTCTTAAAGTATCTTTAAATACCTTTTAAAATATTTTTAGTGGCGAAAGCATGTTAGCAATCAATATATTGAAAAGAATAACATCAACCAGGGTGGGATGAGATAAAACAAATACCAATAGGAAAATCTATAGATAATTCTGGTTGTATTTCAGTTAAATTCCATAACTACAAAGATAGGAAATTTCTAAGGACTAATCCAGAAACCTGTGGAAACAGGGTCTGGCTGGATGATCACTATCTTGGAAAGGTCATGGCATAAGAATTACAAATAACCCTGGAATTTGTTTTAGTGGGCTTGGGGTGCTATCATGGTAGGTGAGTAAATGTATCATGACAACCACTTTATGATCTGACAAACAGATAAACACATCAGTTTAGAAGTGATAAAGACAAGGGAGGGCCCGGTGAGGATGGATCAGAAGTAGAGCCCCTATGCACTTTTATAACTTCTGCTAGCTGCATGCCTGCCAATACTGTAGGTAGTTGAACAGGTACATGAAGGAATGTACATTCTTAGAAGAATATTTTTCCGGTAAATTCACTGAGGCAAAGACCCTTCAGAGAGAGAGAGAGAGAGAGAATCACAGGACAACCTTGGTGTCTTCCTCAAGCACCTTTTATTTTTGAAATGGAGTCTCCCACTGGCCTAGAAATCTTCTATTCAGCTTCACTAATTGGCCAGCCAAGTCCCAGCGATCTATCCATCTCCTGCTGAGCCTGTGAAAGAATGTGGGTTCTGGGGACTGATCTCTAGTCTTCCATGTTTGCAAGACAGGCACTTTGCCAAAGAGCTACCTCCTCAGCTGTGATTCCTCAGTAACTCTAGCAGCACATTGCACCCCATCTCAGATGCCAATGTCATGCCTTACTAGAGGGGAAGCAAGGCTGAGCAATGACTGACTCCAGTTTTCTTTATCTGCAGACATTTGTTTTGCCTGTGAAAGATGTTGTCACTAAGCCTAATTTGACACATTTGTCTAGATTCCTATAGAAGTCAACACTGTTGTTATTTTTCCTCCTTTCAATGAAATGAACTGTGTCCAGAATTTTCATTTTGTTTCTCACATTATGATCTGTGTAGGTTTTAACTGTTTTTTTAATTTATTTTTAATTTATATATTTACTTTACATCCCAATCATAGCACTTTCCTTCCTCTCCTCTTGGTCCCTCCTCCCACCCTATTCACCCTATCACCCCTCCTCTTGTCCTCAGAAAAGGGGAGCTCCTAGTACATCAAGTCACATCAAGATTGAGCTCATCCTCATCTACTAAGTCAGGCAAGGCAGCCCCATTAGAGTGAAGTGGTCAAAAGCAGGCAACACAATCCATGTCATAGATAGCACCCACTCAACTCCCTAGAGGACCCACATGAAGATCAAATTGCTCATTGCTTACATACATCCAGGGGGCCTAGGTCCAATCCATGTATGCTCTTTGATTGGTGCTTCATCTCCGTAAACCCCTATGGGTCTAGGTTAGTTGACTCTGTTGGTCTTCTTGTAGCATTCTTGTACCCTCCCGGTCCCTCTATCCTTCTCTCCCACCCTTCCACAAGACCCCCTAACTCTGCCTGATGCTTGGCTGTGAGTCTCAGCATCTATTGTTTGGAGAATAGAAACCGGGGGTGGGGGAAATCTATGGGATGGAGGAAGCTCCTAGGAGTCTATGGGGTGAACCTAATTGAGACTCCTAGCAGCTGGGAATATGGAGCTTGAAGTTGCCACCTCTTATAGCCAGGTGGGACTTCCAGGAGAGGGAGTTTGACACCAACCTACCCATAAAACTTTCAACTCTGCCTACAAGGAGTATAGGGATAAAGATGGAGCAGAGAGTGAGGGAATGACCAACTAATGGCTGGCCCATCTTGAGACCCACCCCATGAGAGAGAGCCAACCCTTAACACTATTAATGATACTCTGCTATGCTTGCAGACAGGATCATAGAATGATTGTCTTCTGAGAGGCTCCAACCAGCAGCTGATGGATGCAGAGACCCACAGTCAAGGCAAACTCTTAATCTGGAAAATTAACCAAAGCTCAGGTTTCACAGACATGTGAGACTAAGTTCTACCAATTGAGTTAGGTTCTTTTGTGTTAACTAATACACCCAGTATCATGTAATACATCCCAAAGAGTTTCCACTCCACGAAGTCCCTCACAAGTATGGGTCACCCATTGAGAGGTGCTATCAGATTGACAGGAGTTTTCATTGGGAGCATGGTAGGGTAGCCAACTTCTTCTTACAAGCTGAACCTGTGTTAACATTCCTATCATTCATCTTAAAACTTTCCATTGTTTGCCTAGACTAAAATCCCTAAAATATTAACTGTAAGGCTAACAGAGCATGTGAATTTCTATGTTCCACTAGCTGCAGCTATGGAAATACATAATGATCCTCTCATTAACTAATAATAAAAATAATTTTTACCAGATTTGCTATCTATCCTTCCTTAGGCTAAACTTTATGAAGGATGTATTATAGCATTCTCAATATTATGCCAACTTAACAATTTTGCAAAATCTCCAGGCTCCCTATACTCCTTCACTGCACAGAAATTTTATATCAGAGAATTACATTGTGTCTCAATTCCTGATATCTCTTTGCTTTGATAAAACCCCCCAGCCATCACATGCTGAGTAGTAGTAGTGTGTTCATAATTACTCTGAACTAAATAGCAATGTCACAATAAATGGGTCAAAAAATGACTATTTCCCTATTCTTATCTCTCTGACTTATTCTTTGTTCACTGAGCCAATGGTGGCCAGTTATCGTGAGTCTCCTGTGGCTAATGTGCATTACCATGGGGACAGTTCTTTTTTGACACTAATTCTACTTAGATTTGACCACATGAGAATCTCGTGATATAATTTGTAGCAGATGACATTGAAATATTGATCCTATAAAAGTAAGGTGGCCTATTTGTACTTAAGGGGGAATTTTTATTCAGTAGACTTCTTGCTGTCCCTAAGTTAAAACCTGGTCTTCCTTCTTTTTTGAGCACATTGCGTAGAATGGTAGTTCTATGTATAGGCCTTGGGATCAGCAGGCAACAAGCCAGCTAGCGTGTATTTGAAAATGCTATTTCTTCTCCTCCATGAATGGAAAGCCATTTAAACATCTGTAACACTTTCACAAGCTAGCGTCTGTCAGCTGTGCCATGTGCAACTTCATCAGCTAGGAACAGAGACCCATTCATAGCACACCTGTTTGTAAACTTCTGTCATTGTGGCTGTTCAGACTATAAACTACCCCAGGGAGAAAGTAGGGCCAGAGCATGGAAGACAGCCCCAGGTTTAAGGTGACATTTAAATGTCACAAGGGTGTGATAGTTGTACAAAAGCCACTTTTCCAAGCGAAGGAGAAATCAGACGTGAAGCCAGTCTGAATCATTATGGATATTTTCAAAGCTTAACTTTTCTCAAATGCTGGGTGGATTTTCCTGGCTGTTTGTGTTATTCATTTGGTTAGAGGGAGGGCCTTTCACAAAGATTTCATGTTGATTTTCCTCATAGATTTAAGCCTAACAATATACAGGCTGTTGACTTCAGACAGTCGATCCCATTAAAGCTGACAGGATGATGATGGCGCTTAGTTTGACACGAAATTGCTCACAGATATATAGACATCTGTGTGATCTATAAAATGAAGCAGAAAGGAACGGAGACGCTGAAAACAGGGTGCACAAGGACATGCTTCGGCCTGTGTTTTTGACAATTTGCCACGTTCTTTCTAAAGGGGTACATCTTTAGTGTCGAGTTAAAGCTTGTAATGCTTTGTTTTATTATTTGAATGCGACTAAATCATACTGTTCAAGACAAGCTCACAGAGTAGCTCTAAGTAATATTTAAGAATTAAAACAATGCCTAACAATAATCTAGAGGGTTTGTGTAGAGATAAATTGGTGCTGGGGTAATGGTTCAGCTGTATAAGCATCAAGGCCTGATTTCAGAGATTCAGCACTCACTTAAAGGCCAGGTTTGGTGATGCTGCCTGTGATCCCAATATCAGAGCCAAGCAAGGGCAGATCCCAGGTGCTTGCTAGTCAGCTAGTCCAGCCTAAATAGAAACCTTCAGATTCAACAAGAGAGACCCTATATCAAAACAAAAGGTGGAGAAAAATAGAGAAAGACACCAACGTCAGCCTATGGCCTTAATAGACAGACACACACACACACACACACAACACACACACACACACAACACACATGCACTTGGAGTAGTTTGAGGTGTTATCTTCAAGGTTCTAATCAGGAATGTCATGAGTGTAGCCCAAGCTTCTTGTTTTACCAATAAGCATTCTAAGAGTCTAAACTGCATGCTCCACAATAGAAAAACATTACTAAAAATGCAATTTTAAACTTTAAAATTGAAGGAATGAAAATCAGTTTGGGGCAAGTAGTTTAATGAGAGAGCATTTGCCTTGCACAAGCATGGCTCGGAGTTGAATCACACACCATCTCGTAGATGGTGTAAATAAAGGATCTTGCTTTGCTGAGTGATTCCAGTTCTTGTTTGTTTTGTTGATGGCTTATTTGTTTTGTTGATGGTGTCTTTGTGTAGCCCTGGCTGTCCTGGAACTAGGTCTGTAGACCAGGCTAACCTTGTTTTAAAAGGATGTATTTGGAGTCTGAACTCCTACAATGACAGTCATGCAAGCTCCGGGGAGGGTGAAGAATCCAGATCCAGAGCTCCGTGAACACTCAGCAGCACCGTCACTGCTGTCCTTCTGCCTTGGATGTTTTCACTCTCCTCTATGAGTGGGGAATGTGGGGGAGGATGGAACCTTTCAGCCGTCTAAAGACACGTAGCACCAAGCAAATCGTCCTGTGACTGCTTGGTTGACCCTAGCTGGTGTCATGTGAAAGACTGAGGTTGTTTAATTCCTTCTACACAGGTAAAGCTCATGCGCCACTCCCGCAAACATCAGCCAGTATAAGCTTCAAAGACAGACAGTGGTAGGCCTCGGAAGCTGTGAGGGTCAGGGCAGGGTCACAGCCACACCTTGCATAAGCTAACCCTGAAGAGTGTGAGCCCCCAGGCTGCTAGAAAATGCAGTCTCACAGCTTGGCTTGGCACTTGTGCACTCTAGGGCTTGGGATCTTTTCAACAGAAATCTTTCCACACTTACAATCCTAGCTGTCTAAGCCTGATCACTGCTGTGCTTGGGACGAAGGGAGAACGGGTGCTTGGATGCCCCTCTCTCCAAGGACTGACAAGTGTGCAGCTCTTTTTCCCTGCTGCTGTTTCATGCAGAAGTAAAGCCATGTCCTTTGGTGCTTTTGACAAGGCCTCAATAAAGTCTCTGTGTTTTCTCCTTCCCTTCTCTTCATGCCAGGCTCTGAAGTGTGATGCCCTGGTGACAATGGCTCGGATGTCACATGAGGAATCTGTCTTTAATCTTTGATTCTGTTACTCAGTCAGTGTCCTCAGAAATGTTCAAAAGCCTATGAGACCCAGCACCACAATATTCCTCAGTATACTACCATGATAGTCACAAGCCAGTTTCATCTCCCTGACCCTCAGTTTCCTTCCGAAGGGCCCCATCCGTGAGATGCTCCCAATTTTAGTCCTTACAAGGTTCTAAATTGATTATGGAAATTGAATGGGATTAAAACACCGTAAATTTGAGACAATAAAGGACTTCTGTAAACACAGATTTAACTTGTGTGTGGTAGCCTCTGTAGGTCTGGTGATTGTCATGTAAATCAAACCCTCAGTTTTTCCTATACTTTTAAGGCACTTTCCTCAGTGCCCCTTAATGCACCATTTGTTTTTATAGAGAGAGTTAAATGTTGTAGTTAGTGCTGGTAACATGCTGGGAAGATTAGTTTTAATTGTCAACTTTACACAATCTATAATCACCTGGGAAGAGAGTATCAGTGAAGTACCGTCTAGATCAGGTCTGAGCACATGTCTATAAAAGAGTGTATTGACTGCAGTAGTTGAGGTGGGAAGGCTGTCCATTGTGGGTGGTACCACTCCCTGGGTTTGGATCCTGAGCCATGTAGGAGTGGAGAAGGCGAGCTGAGTAATGAGCATGCATGCATCAGTTCAATTCTTTCTAGTTTAAAGAGTGGATGTGCCATCAGAGAGATGCAAATCAAAATGACCCTGGTATTTCACCTTACACCTGTCAGAATGGCTAAGATAAAAACTCAAGTGACAATACATGCTGGAGAGGTTGTGGAGAAAGGGGAACCCTCCTCCACTGCTGGTGGGAATGTAAACTGCTACAACCACTTTGGAAATCAATCTGGTGCTTTCTCAGACAATCAGGTATACTGCTTCCTCAAGACCCAGCTACACCACTCCTAGGCATATATCCAAAAGATGTTCAAGTACACAACAAGGACATTTGCTCAACCATGTTTGCAGCAGCTTTATTCATAATAGCCAGAAGCTGGAAACAACCCAGATGCCCATCATCAGAGGAATGGATACAGAAATTGTGGTACTTTTACACAATGGAATAGTACCCTGCAATTAAAAACAAGGAAATCATGAATTTTGTAGGCAAATGGTGGGATCTAGAAAAAAATTCATCCTGAGTGAGGTATCCCAGAAGGAGAAAGACACACATGGTATATATTCACTTATAAGTAGATACTAGACCTATAAGATAGGATAAACATACTAAAATCTGTATAATCTGTATACCTAAAGAAGATAAACAAGAAAAAGGAACAGGGGCAAGAGGATCAATCCTCACCTAGAAAGACAAAGTGGATTGACATTGGAAGTAGAAGAAAACAAGTAACAGGACAGGAGCCTACCACAGAGGGCCTCTGAAAGACTCTACCTAGCAGTGTATCGAAGCAGATGCTGAGACTAATAACCAAACCTTGGGCAGAGTAAGAGAATCTTATGAAAGAAGGGGGAGTTAGTATGACCTAGAGGGGACAGAAGCCCCACAAGGTCCAAATATATCAAGGCACAGGGGTCTTTTATGAGACTGTTTTTCTAACCAAGGACCATGTATAGATATAACCTATAACCGCTGCTCAGACATAGCCCATGGTAGCTTAGTATCCAAGTGGGATCCCTAGTAAGGGGGACAAGAATTATTTCTGACATGAACTCAGTGACTGGCTCATTGAGCTTCCCCTCCCCCCCTGAGGGAGGAGCAGCCTTACTGGCCACAGATAAGGACATTGCAGCCAGCCCTGAAGAAACCTGATAAATTAGGGTCAGATGAAAGGGGAGGAGGTCCTCCCCTATTTGTGGACTTGGAAAGGGGCAGGGAAGAGATGAGGGAGGGAGGGTGGGATTGGGAGGGAATGAGGGAGGGAGCTACAGCTGGGATACAAAGTGAATAAAATGTAATTAATGTTAGAAAATAAAAATTTAATTTAAAAATAAAATAAAATAAAGAGTGGATGTGATTGTGACTAGCTGCTTCAAGTTGCTACTCCACTGAGATGCCCATAGTGATGTACCATCACCTGGAACTGTGAACTAAAATAACCCTTTCTCTGCCAAGCTATTTTGTCAGGCTGTTTTATCACAGCAGTGGGGAGGGAATAAGGACACATTCGAAGAGCTCTTTGCTTTTCACTGTGCCGTCTTTCTTGTCAGAGAAACAGAACCTTTGTTGAAACCTGCTTTGTGGGGTCACCTTAGGTCTGGAGTCCCCGGTATAGCTCTTGGAAACTGTATGGCGGCCTCCACCCCTTGGAAGTTTTGGATGTTGCTCGTTTCAGAGTGCTTGGATAGCTCCAACAATGTTTTGGCTTTTGTCCACAAGACCAGCTTTTGGGGAGGAGGAGAAAAGTACACAGACTGTTTCATTCCTGCTTGCAGAAGTAGCTTCTAATCTCTACCATCCTTCTAGGAACAATTGTTGTACTTGATGGACATGAGTGAGCAGAAGATTGGGGGTCTGCTTGCAGAGGTAGACAGCCCCTACTCCCTGCTTGGGCTATGGGAGTATGCCATGCTTTGCTAACAGCACAGTACTGAGACTAGCTCGGAAGGAAAGCATATTCTTTAATGTCAAATCTACTACATTTCTCTGGTGGAAGACAGTTCCTATCATCTACCATCAGATGACTTCAATTGTTAAGAATCTTTGATAGTAGACCTTGAAAAATGGTCTAGAAATCAAAATATTGCTGAACCACCATGATACATTTCTGCGTTTTGCCAAAGAAGGTGTTCCTCCCAGGTGCCTGGACCACTGCACTCTATTGAGAGTACCCTCCCGGGGACATTTAGGCCTTTGTATTTTCGTTGTTTGTTTGTTACCTAATCCCTCTGCTTCAAGACAAAGAAAACAAATCAGACCCCACCTAAGCACAGGTCGCCTGCTACAATCTGTCTAGAACTCAGAAGGCAGAAAGAACTCTCCCAGGAATACATGTCCTTACTGCTTAAAAGGTAGTGCTTTTGTTTTCTTACTAGTTTTCTGTCTTTAGATTCTAATCTTGAATGCTGGCTCAGATTTGTGGGTAAAAGGTTAGATTTATGTCCATATGCTTAATAAGTCTGGCTACCTTCTTTACTGACATCCAACATAACACTTTCAGAAGATCCTGGGGCGTGATGAATATAAAGCTTCTTCCTCATTATGAAGCATGCATGAGGATGCCAGGCTTCCAGTAATGAACAAACCCTTGGTTGGTTTTCATTGTTAGTGTTTAGTCCAGTGTTTCCCCCTGGAAACCTATGTAGTGGTGTGTTCTCTGATGCTAGCGCTGGAGGAAAGGTTGTAAAATTATGACTGAGAGGTATAAATCATTCGTAAACACCAGCCAGCTTCTAGAAGGTCACGTCAAGACATTGCCTCTAAATTTTTTCATTGTTGTTTAAAGATTTAGCAAAACAACTCTTGTTCACCTTAATGAAGGTAATGCCCCTTCACTGCTATGGGAATCTCAAGATGAGGTGGTGGAAAACACGTGGATTCTGCAGAAACCCAGGCTACAGTTGTTCTCCACATACGCGTGAAGCACTTTATCTACTCTCTAGTGTCTTCCTCGTCCTTAGGTCAACTACATTTGAAGCTAAATTGGCTCAACATTTTCTCCCTCATTCAAAACACTGTCTAAATGAGGCAAAGTGTCTGTCTTTTTCCTTTCCCAATTCTGCCCTGTATAAACAGTGTACCACAGGTCAGGAGCTCACTATGTAGCCTGAGATGGTCAGGAATGTCCCAGCTTTCCAAGTGCTAAGATTATAGGTTTTATCCATCTTGCCTAGCCCATATCTCTTGGATAAAGTATGTAGGGCATCCCTATAGACTCCCCAATGACCACACCAGAGTTCATGTCTAAAAAGTTAGCTAATTACAGCAGGCAAAGAAAAAAATTTAAATATGTACCCTTGTGTATATGTGTGTGTGTGTGTGTGTGTATCTTTGTGAGTGTGTGCATGTATGTGTGGGAGCCCTCGGAGGCCAGAAACGGTGCCAGATCCTCTGGGAGCTTGAGTTACAGGTGCTCATGAGCTACCTAACATGGGTGATCAGATCCAAACTCAGTCCTCTGTAAAAACTGGTGAGTGTTTTTAGCTACTGTCCCATCTATCTGGCCTCATACAGTGAATTTTTATTTAGGGAACCTCAAATACTACAGAGATAAATTTAAGCTTTTTCTGCCATTTCTTTTCTTGGTCTTGGAAAAAGATCTCTTAATATATTCTAAGAAAAGTTGGAGAACATCGATTAGATTTAGGGCTAGCTATAAATAGCCTTGGTTAAAGAGCATAATTTAAGCAGAATAAATTCTAAGTTAAAAAACAAATCTTACCTCTTAAATTGAAATATGATGAGTCCATAGACTCAGGGTCCAAGTAGGTACCCTAGTAAGGGGAGCAGCGGCTGTCTCTAACATGAACTCAGTGGCTGGCTTTCTGAGGCCACAGAGAAAGACAAGACAGCCAGTCCTGCTGAGACCTGATAGACAAGAGTCAGAGGGAAGGGGAGGAGGTCCTCCCTGGGAAGCTCAGAGGAGGGAAGAGAGAGGGAGTGTGGGGTTGGGAGGGACGAGGAGGGAGCTACAACTGAAATAAAAAGTGAATAAACTGTAATAAATAAAAAGGAAAAATTTAAATATGATGATAGTTCCTAAGATCTTTCTTATTCCATGAGTAGACTGTTTATTCTACGAGAAGCCTAATGGTTCCAGAGTAACTCAGGCAATAATCCAGCAGGAAGTGGATTATTATCACCCAAGACTGTGAATTCAGAGCCTCATAGACTGGACTACAAGGGAGGAACTGAAAGAGTCCTCAGCTCAGCCGACTGCGGTACTGACACCAGCCCTTCTGTTTCCCAGGCTTGAAACACAGATGGCTCCTTTCTGCCTCCTTTTTATATGCAAGAGTTTACTGTTCCCTGAGGTTCATTGCAGCCTTAAAGAATTATGACTTTATATGTGATAAGATAAATTGACCATCTTGTCTTTCATGTGACCCCCACCTGGCAACACACATACAATCTCTCTCTTGTTCCCAGTAAGGTGCATCACGAATATTTTTTATAGGTGGGTTAGCTTGTTTTTAAATCCAATGACAGAAAGACATGGAAAGGAAATCAACTTAAACCTGAAGAGAATTATTTAATATATTTGAATCTGTTCCTAATTGGAAGAGCCTGGGGTCACCCTCTCTATGAAGCGTTCACTTTCAGAAAAACAGAACTTGCTTATTATTCGCCCACAGCATCTGCACATTATGCTGTAGCATATAATGTAACACAGCCAGGCTTGCAGAATATAGGAATCCAATGACACGAAGCTGAAGCTGTAAAATATTTAAGGCAACTTGGGACAGGGGAGACGGCACCTGATATAAGCAGTAGCTGCTCTTGCAGAGGACCAGGGTTCAATTTCCAGCATCAACATGATGGTTCACAATCGTTCTTAACTCCAGTTTCAGAGGACCCAATGCCCTCTTCTGACTTCTGCTGGCACTAGGCATTCATGGTACATGGGGCAGGCAAAATATGCATACACATATCATAAACAAAATGATAATAAAAGATTTAAGGGTCTTCCGGACTCTCCGAGATGCAAACACAATGCCCTTCATCGCAGCCCTTACATTTGACCTTGTTAATAAATGCATATAGGATCATGTAATAACAAGAAAAGCTAAGCTAAGATTGCAACTGACACTATTCGGAAGTCTTGCTAATGCTTCTAAACTGGATACTTCCTATTGCCATTTCTTGTGCCATGAGTGGAGAAGTGCGTCGGAAGGAAAAGCAGCCACACTGTGTGTCACTATGATGGGAAGGTTTGTCTTCTTTCTTGCGATGCTGGAGAGAAGTACATGCTCTGCCTCCACATCAGAAGGTAGACTGAGTCTCACGGAGTTCATTCATGCATGCCATGTCTTTTCTGGGACAATTGTGTAGAACAATCCCCCAATTCCTCACTGTTACCTTCTAGAATCATTCCTGATGGTAGTACCTGGCCTTTCCAGGAAAAAGAAGCTGTAAGGCTCAAAGCCCTTGCCTGGGATGCTTACCCCAAGTCACCTTTCTTTTGATCCAGACAGTCTGAGGAATCCTCAAGAGCATTTTGCATAATTACCCTTTGCAATGTGCTAGTCAGAGACCCTGTGTGAAATGAAACTGGAAACTCCTTTCCTCCTTGGATTTCTTTGCTCCTGGGGAACTCTACTTTAAACTATTTTTTTAATTAGACGGCCTATTTCAGGGAGGTTTCTGAAATTCCACCTCTTGGAGTGTCTGGTGGTTTTCAGGGCATGCAGAGATGGCTGCAGAGCTCAGCGAGCACAGAGACTTCTGCAAACTTCTCTGCAGATTCCACTGACCCGTTGAAGACCTACTGATTTCCTGGCCAGCTGGGTCCTTTCTAACTGGACTGCCAGTTAGAAGAAGCTCATGTGGAGGGCAAGCGTCCACCAGAGCCTAATATAAAGCAGTCTCCAGGCTGCTTTCCTGCGTCTTAAGTGAACTTAAAGACAAGACCAAAGAAAAGGCTTTTTCCTGGCTCTTCAGATTATCTGTGACACCCTCTGCCCCCTACCTGCAATTTGCTTCCTTTACTTCGGGACTGCCTTGACCAATGTTCCCCCGCTGCCAGCGTCTCCATGAGGTTCAGACAGGCTAACCTGTTCAACAAGTATTCCATTAGAGAGAACCAAAAGGGTCATCTGAGAAATTCCAGGAAAAGTTTGTTATATGATTTTAAATGCTTTAGAATAACGCCACAATACCCTGCTTTAAAAAAGATTGGTCCTTTGTGGCCGATGTTATTAGTGGAGTCCTTGAAGCAAGTGGTGGGAAATGGCTTTTTCATTACTTCAAAGGCAATATTAAAGGACCATGAAATTCAAAGCTCCTGGTTTTATCACAGACGTTTTTATGTCAGGATTTAAACATTTTTCTACTTGGCATTCCTCTAACAACTATAGTTTTATAGGACAGAACTGCTATAATTGGCCTGGATCAATAATTAAGGGATAGGCATCAATTAAACTTACATGTAAATGGAGGATAGTCACATCAGATAAGAATAAAGTAGGATTATGATTATATGTGTAAAATGTATAATCTGTCTTGAGAGAACACTTTAAACCTATTAAGAGGATGAAATGGGATTATTTGTTAGAATATAAACTGTCACAAAAATATTCTTCTGCCTATTCACCCTCCTACTCCATGTCACTGAGCATAAATAAAATGTCTCATACATATTTTTCATAATTGCAATGTGATTGTGAGGGAGTTTATGCAGGTTATCAAGCTGAGGCCATATCACTGAGAAATGGGAAGAAAGGCAGGAGAACATCATAGCAAGAGGCGTCAGTGTATCCGGACAGCCAGAGTTCACCATTTTGTTCCCAGATTTCACCATGTACCATTGTTTTGATTCGGGTGCTGGTAGTGCCAATGGGAATATACCAAACTTAGCACTTAGGAGCTCAGCAGCTGCGCACTCATCACTTTAGAAATGGGAAAAGTATAAAGGTCAGGGCCAGTGAGATGGCTCAGTTGGCAAGTGTGTCTGCCCTCAAGACTCAGTCCTTGAGTTCAGTCTCTAGAACCCACAATGAGGAGGGAAGAACTGACTCCTTCAAGCTGTCACGTGATCCACACACAAGCATGGTGGCACATGCAACCCCCAATTCATATTGTTTGTGTGTATGCATGTGTGTGCGAGTCTGTCTGTGTCTATGTGTCTGTCTGTATTTAAAAATTGAGGAACTATATAAAACCTGTTTAATCACAATGTGTAAATTTAAAGCATTTTTATCTACTGAGGAGATCTCAAGAGATCAGATTTAAGCTTTTAATTCTAATACTATGATCAATCCTCACTCAGAAAGGCAAATGAGATCGACATCCAAAGATAGAGAAAACAGGGAACAGGACAGGATTCTACCACAGAGCACCACTGAAAGACTCTACCCAGCAGGGTGTCAAAAGATATCCCGAGATTCATAGCCAAACTTTGGGCAGAGTGTGGGGAATCTTATGAAAGAAGGGAGAGATAGGAAGACCTGGAGGGAACAGGAGCTCCGCAAGGAGAGCAACAGAATCAAAAATCTGGGCACAGGGCTCTTTTCTGAGACTGATACGCCAAACAAGGGCCATACATGGAGATAACCTAGAGCCCCTGCACAGAAAGAGTTCCCCAGTAATAGGAACAAGGACCATCTCTGACATGAATTCAGTGGCTGGCTCTTTGATCACCTCCACCTGAGGGGGGAGCAGCCTTACCGGTCCACAGAGGAAGACAAAGAAGCCAGTCCTGATGAGACCTGATAGACTAGGGTAAGATGGAAGGGGAAGAGGACCTCCCCTGTCATTGGACTGGGGGAGGGGCATAGGAGAAGAAGAGGGAGGGAGGGTGGGATTAGGAGAGAATGGGGGAGGGGGCTACAGCTGGAATACAAAGAGAATAAACTGTAATTAATAAAAATAAAATAAAAATTAAAAAAACAGAAAAGTGTCACAAAGATTATCTCATTGTTTTCATATGTAATTCTTTAATATTTATTTTAGTGTGTGTGTGAGTGTGCGTGTGTATGTCTGTGTGAGTGTGTGTACTACATTTTGTAGATGCATGTGGATGGCAGAGAGGGTGCTGGATCTCCTTGAGCTGGAGTTACAGGTGGTTGTGAACTACCTGACGGGTGCTGGAGAGGGACAGGAGCAGTGAGCACTCTTTTTTTTTAATGTAATTTATTTATTTTTATATCAATCACAGGTTATGTACTTTGCATCCCAGGCATAGCCCCCTCCCTCATTCCCTCCCATTCTCGCCATCCCTCCCTCATCCCCTCCCTGCCCCCGCCAAGTCCACCAACTGGGGAGGACCTCCTCCCCTTCCATCTGAGCCCAGTTCATCTTGTCTCCTCAGGGCTGGC
>CM053767.1:53421971-53454686 GCA_028658305.1 Pachyuromys duprasi | reverse complement strand
TTAACACAGCTTTCATTGTATCCCATAAGTTTGGGGATGTTGTGCCTTCATTTTCACTGAATTCTAGGAAGACTTTAATTTTTCTTTCTTATTTCTTTCCTTATACAGCTGTCATTCAGTAGTGAATTGTTCAGTTTCCATGTTTGTGTAGCTTATAGCTACTTCTGTTGTTGTTGAGGTCCAGCTTTAGTCCATAGTGGTCAGATAGGATATAAGGGATTATTTCAATCTTCTTGTATCTGTTGAGGTTTGCTTTGTGACCAACTATATGGTCCATTTTGGAGAAGGTTCGGTAAAGTGCTGAGAAGAAGGTAAATTGCTTTGTGTTTGGGTGCAAGGTTCTGTAGATGTCTGTTAGATCTATTTAATTCATGACTTTGGTTGAAGTCATTGTTTCTTTGTTTAATTTCTGTTTTGTTGACCTGTCCTGTATTGAGAGTGGGGTGTTGAAGTCTCCCACTATTAATGTGTGGGCATCTATATCTGGTTTCAGTTTTGTTAATGTTTCTTTTACAAATGTGAGTGTCCTTGTATTGGGGGCACAGATGTTCAGGATTGTGATGTCTTCTTGGTGGAATTTTCCTTTGATGAGTATGAATCCCCATCTCTTTTGTTTAATTTTGGTTGAAAGTCTAGTTTATTAAATATTAGAATGGCTACTCCTACTTGTTTCTTGGGTCCATTTTCTTGGAAAACCATCTTCCAGCCCTTTACTCTCAGGTAATGTCTACCTTTGTGACTTAGATTTGTTTCTTGTATGCAACAGATTGTTGGGTCTTGTTCATGCATCCATTCTATTAGTCTTTGTATTTTTATTGGTGAGTTGAGTCCACTGATGTTGAGAGAGATTAATGACCAGTGGCTGTTAGATCCTTTGATTTTGATGTTGTTTGTGGTAGTGTGATTGTGCACTTGGCGACTTTTAGTTTTGTTGTAGTGAGGTTATCTATTTCCTGTGTTTTCCTGAATGTAATTAGTTCTCTTGGGTTGTATTTTTTCTTCTAGTATCTTCTGTAATGTTAGATTTGTGGGTAGGTATTGTTAAATTTGTTTTTGTCCTTGAATACCTTGTTTTCTCCATCTATGATGATTGAGAGTTTTGCTGGGTATACTAGCCTGGGCTGACATCTGTGTTCTCTTAGAGTCTGAATGATATCTGTCCAGGCCTTCTGGCTCCCATAGTCTCTGTTGAGAAGTCAGGTGTGATTCTGATGGGTTTGCCATTATATGTTATTTGTCCTTTTTCCCTTGCAGCTTTTAGTATTTTTTTCTTTGTTCTGTATACTTACTGTTTTGATTATTATGTGGTGGAAGGATTTTCTTTTCTGGCCTAATTTATTAGGTGTTTTGTAAGTCTCTTCTATGCTTACAGGCTTCTCCTTTACATTGGAGAAATTTTCTACTATGATTTTGTTGAAAATATTTTCTGGGACTTGGAGACAGGAATCTTCTCTTTTCCTCTGTTCCTATTATTCTTAGGTTTTGTCTTTTCATGTCTTTGATTTCTTACATGGTTTGTGTGAGGAATTTTTTAGATTTATCATCGATTTCTTCCATTATACCTAAGATTCTTTCTTCCATTGCTTGTAGTCTGTTGGTTATGCTTAACTCTGTGGTTCCTGCTTTCTTCCCTCAGTTCTTCCTGTCCTTGATTTTCTACGTTTGTGTATTCTTTAATTTTTCCAATTCTATCTTCAGATCTTGAACCGTTTTCTTGATTTCCTTCACTTCTCTGACTGCATTTTCCTGTTTTTCCTACAATTCCATCACCTATTTGCTTGAACATTCCTCTGTTTCTTTTACTTCTTTCAGTGATTTAATCATTTCCTTTCTGAAGGCCACAAACTTTTTGGCTGCATCTTCCTGTATTTCTTTACAGATGGCCACACTCTGTTTGACTTTATCTTACTCTAGTTCTTTGTGCGTTTTATTTGTTTCATCCATTATCCTCTTCATCAGCATAGATGTAAGGTCATCTTCTTGAATTTCACTTATGTTAAGGTATCCAGGGCTACTTGCCCCTGGATAGCTGGGATCTGGAGATGCCATATTGCTTTGCCTTTTGTTGTTGTGCTTTTACACTGGCCTCTACCCATACCGCTGTCTCAAGTGTTGGCTACAAGTTTTTGGTGCCTGCTGTAATACTAGGATAGGGAGAATCCCCTTGGCAGAAAGTTGGTTGTTCCTGAAGGAGACCTCCTCAGCTTTTTGGATATGGTCAACTGAATGGCAGTGCTTCTCAGGAATTGCCACAGCTCACCTCAGGTTTATGGACCAGTGTGATAACTGTGGTCATTGGTAGTCAGGAGGTCTGTCTTCTCACAAGAAGTCCTGGAGACAGCTGCCCTGCCTCTGAGTTTCTTGCTCTGAATTTAGTGAACTCCTGCTGCCGCTCTTACACTGGGTTTGCTGGACACAGCCTTCTTGAAGAACCAGGAAGCCCTCCCTGTGGTTTGGTCAGTTTAGCTAGAGATAACTGGTTGCACCTTAGAGCAGTATCTGGAGGCTGATCCAGTGGATCTCAGACTTCTGTAGATCTGAGATTGGAGCTCTGTGCCCCAGTATCCAAGCAGTAATCAGTGGCAGGTGAATGCATCACTAAGGTGTGCGGCAGGAATCTAGAGCCTGGAGCCTAAGGAAAAACAGAAATTTTTGTGGAGCTCGGTGTCCTGAGGTCGGACCGATGTTTCCCCCACCATGGAGTTTCCTCCCATCAGTAAGACCCAGTCTGTGGTGGTTTAGGGCCCACCATTCTGTCTGGGATGGTGAGTAGAGCATGCAAGTGCAGGTGAGTGGCTCTGCACTGACGACTGAGTGCCTTCAGAAACCAGGGAATTTTCCTAAGAACTTATGGGGGGGGGGAGGTCTGCTGAGTGCGCTGAGGTCAGACCCAGTCTCTGGTGTCGCGGTGCCCACAGTCAGTCTGAAATGGTGATCAGAGCACACAGGTGTGTGGCTCTGGGCTGGTGTCCAAGCACCTGCTGGGACCCAAGTACTCTTCCAGGGTTTAGCTGGGTGACCTGAACCCGATTGCTTCCCATACCATGGGGTTTCCTCTCACCTGGGAAACACAATTGCTGGTGTTTTAGGGCCCAGAGTTTGGTCTGTTGGTTGCATGCAGTCAGAGCTGCCCTGCTCATCAGACACAGTGTTCTCATGATACCGCCATCTTGGATCCTCCCTGTTTACTTGTTTTATCTGAAGCAACAAACCAAGAACTTTGCATGAAAAGCAACCACTCATAAGTGAAGCTAGTTATGCTTGCTCAAGAGATAACTACAAGGGTTGCACAGATTAACCAAACAATGCAACTACAGGTAGGAGAAAGTGTCTGGTTTGCTTTCACTTGCTATGGAGTGAATCACTCCACTAAGAAGTAATCCTTTTATTATTTCTTTGTGGGATAAGAACTCCAGGACAGGTGGAGTGGATAGCTCTGACTGTAGGTTTCTCATGTAATTGCAATGGACAGGACAGGAGATAGAACATCTGGGTACTAGAAGCTGGTTAGGCATTTTTCTCCCTTCATGCAGAATACAGGTCTGTCCCTATTGTCTTTCTTCTTGGGTTCTTGGGGGGCTCCCAAACATCTTGACAGACTTATATACATCATATTATTTACATACCAGTTGATGGTATGGTGTGAAGATGTCTAGAGTTAGGATGAAAACTATCACCTTCATGACCCATGTATGACACTTCCGCTGTACTCTATTGGTTACCATTATTTCAGACTCAAGGGAAGAAACACCATCTTCAGCTTTGAGAAGCAGTACCCTTCTAGAAGAACGTGTCATCTGGGAGTGGAGGTTGTAACTGTATTTGGATAATACAAGATGAAAGCAATGTCAAAGTGATGAAGTGGTATTAGTCATTCATTCAGTGCAGAGGACTTAACAGTTAAAAGAAGCCTTGGACTTCATCCTGCTGACCACACAGAATCCAGCTTAGTTTCAGAAAAGCTGTGACTAGGAGTGAGAAAAAAGAAACTACTACATCATGCTAAGTAAACCCTGGTATTCTTAAAATGTACTGTCAGTCAGTGCTGAAAGTATTTCAGAGTTCATATTCCTGGTTGCCTGCTTCATATCTTCCATGGCTGCATACCCACAGCACAGCTCATTCAGTGAGTTAAAAGAAGCACTATGAATGGTGGAAATACCACATCAGACTTTAACTGACAGCAGATTTTCTTATGGATGTGTAAAGTAATGTTGCGTCTTGTGACCTAGGATGTATTTTGTGTGGGTGAACTGCAGCAGATGCCATGACAGCACAGAAATTTCCTCTCCGAAAAGACCACAGAGAGTAAATGGTGTAAGAACTTCCTAGGTGTTGGGAGGGAGAATAAAGTACAAGGATGAGGCAGGAAGGGACGGAGAGTGTGTGCAGAGCATTCGGGATGGAGCCCATCTCTTCTCCCCAGCTTTCGCTTTGCTGTGTGGTATAGGTAACTCCCGTTCCCATCAGTCTTCCACTTCCCTTGTGGGCTTCTTGCCAGTCCATCGTGACTCCTTGTAGGACCTCTGAATTCCACATTGCGCTGTGTCAATAGCTATAACCTTGAGACCAAGATTTCCTTGGAGGATGCTGCATGGAAGATTAAGCTTTGTCTCTTTTACCCATTAGGATATTCTTTTAATGATATATTTTAATGATAAAGAGCATTCATAGCTTAAAAATGAAATTTAACACCCAGTGAGCTGCCTCAGCAGGTAAAGGTGCTGCCACCAAGCTTAGAGACCCACATTTGGTCCCCAGGACCCACATGGTAGAAAGATGTGACTGACCTCCAAGTCACCCTCTGACTTCCACATGTGCCCCATGGGGCATGTGCACACACTCAATACATGGGAAAATGAGGTTTGAAATGTGAGTTACCACAATACACTACTAATTCCCATCTTTAATCCTAAAGCATTCCACGAATAAGCTGCCCTTCACCCATTCAGTTAATTTCTGTGTGTCTGATGTTAGGTTAGAGGCCAGTCTGTTCTAAAATGCTGAGACAACCATGAATACTTAGCAAAACAATGTTTCAACAATTTTTTAAACAGGGAAAAAAGTGTATGTTATATGATACTATACTTTCCTAACCAACATGAGGCTAATTTAATTTGAACTCTTTATAACTCTAAATTTTTCTCAGCATTAAATATGTGATATGACTTTCTCAGCAGTTACTGAAAATAATAGGACTTAATTACTGAGAAATACTTCAGACACATTTTCTCATTAATTCCCAACAACTCTATGAAGTAAGTACTGTTATCACTTTCCTTTATAATAGATACCAACTGAGAGACAGGAAGGAAAGCCTGTAGGACCAAAGTCACACGGCAGGCAGCCAAACTTGCTTTTATTCTAGGAACTATTTTACGGCCATTAAAAATGCACAAACTCCTCATATTTTGTAATTAAAGCTTATGCATGTTTTTAAAAAAGTTTTCCTGCTTCTTCCTTTAGTTTTTTTTTTTAATCACTCCTGGTGAGTCATAATTTACATATCATCAACCCATGATACTCCCACACAGACTCTGGGCTGGACTTCTCAGCACTCCCAAAGATTTCTTTGTGTGTCTTCTTGGCCCAAGCCCATCTTCCCAAAGCCCGGTCATGGCCACAGAGGGCAGTGGGAGTAGGGCAGCAGATTCTCTCTTGTGCCTTTTGCCTGGCTTCTCTCCCTTTCAGCAGTAAGCTCTCCATACTCGGCCATGTTGTGATCAGTGAGATCAACAGATAGCTTTACCAAACGGCATTCCATTGTAAATCCTCATTTATTCATTTTGACGATTTGTTGGACTATTTCTAGGTGTTGATTTTTATGAATGAAACTGCTGTATTTGTGCCTTTGTATGGCCATTCTGTATTTTCAGTTCCTGAAACAAATGTGTGGGAGTAGAGTTGTTAGGTTAGTTGGCAACTGTATGTAGTGAAAGCGGCCATATTATTTTACTTTTTTTTCTGTTCTGTTTTATACCTTCACCAGCACTTGATGTGAGTGACCCTTTTTTAAGGGTCTACAAATACACATTAATATGTCATCTCTATTTCAATCTGTAATCCCTTGATAATTAATGATCTTGAGTATATTTTGTATGCTTATTGAACATTTTCATTTCTTTCATTGCGATGAATCTATTCAAACTTCTTGCCAATTTTGTTTTGCCTATTTGAGTCCTAAGCTGCCCACACAACTTGCATATAGAAGTCCTTTGTTCAGTTTATTTACTGTATATATTGTCTCCCATGCTGCGGCTTGCTTTCTCATTTTCTTCATAATGTCTTGCAAAGGGCAAACTTATACATTTTAGTTAAATCCATCAAAGTTTTCTTTTATAAGGACTGAGAAGATGACTTAGTGGTTGAAATGCTTGCTAAGCATGAGGACTGGGCTTGACTCTCCAGAACTAACAGGTCCAGTGGGTTGGCCTACCATTCCAACCCTAGAAGGCCAGCCTAAAGACTCCCCAGAGCAAACTGGCCATCAAGCTAGACTAGCCATATCAGTGAGCTCTGGGCTTGATTGAGAGGCCTTACGCAAAGAACATGGAGGAAAAGCAATCAAAGATGATTCTAGCATAGCTTTCATAGGAATTTGCATACACATGTATATGCACCTCACACCTGTGCCCACATATATGTTAATATATGCATATACACATGCATACCATGCACACACACACAGGCATACACACAGAGAGATAAACATACACATGACACTAGAAAAAAAGGGGATTTTTTTTTCTTTCGGTTCATGCTTTTGTCTGTCCTGTCTAAACCATATCTGCCAACATTGCAAAGATTTTTATCTTTTTATCTTGTTTTCTTCTAAAAATAATTTCTTCTAACTTCACCTTTAGATCTAGGACTCATTGATTTCTAGATAACTTAGTCTGATGTAAGGAAGCAATTGGCTATTTTTAAATTCTCCTTTGCTTTACAGATGCTAGTACTTTCTATCACTATTGACTCCCACTCCTATATTAGCAATATCTAACCTCTCTTACTTGATATTTCTAGTATTCTAGAAAACAGGCCAAAGCTATTGAAAGAAACTATGAGCCAGAACCTTGAGAATGCTAGTTTTACATGCGTACGGTTTAAGGCAGCTATTTGCATAGCTCAGAGTCCTGGTTCTGTTGGTGTTCAAAGGCCCATGTATTTGAAATGGCCTCATCATAGAACTTCTGAAAAAGTTACACATTAGCTTTATTCTTAATTACATTATTTGAGTACATTTTATAGTTTGTAGCTTGTTAAACCATAGGCCATATGTTTTACTGTTAATAATTCTACTTGTAAGCTTAATGCCTGTTCAATGGCATTAATGCCAGTTTAATGTCAGCTCTATGATAAAGATTCCTGATAAATGTTAGAACACGCTTACTTGATGGCAAAAAAAGATTGTTTTTCAGACTAGTTTCTTTGGGGGGAGGGGTGTTCTCTCTCTCTCTCTCTCTCTCTCTCTGTGTGTGTGTGTGTGTGTGTGTGTGTGTGTAGGTATATGCATGCCACAGTACATGTGTGGAGATCAGAAGGCCACTTGTGGGGTTAGCTCTCTCCTTCCACCCACCGGGCAAATGCCTCTACCAGCTGCTCCATCTCACTGCCCTCCCTCTTCCTGTATACTTTCTAAATCTTATTTACACATTTGTATGTGACTTACATATGGTACAACGGTATCATTATCACTTATAATATAAACAATAGACTTGAAAGAACTCAAATAACGTGAATTTGAATAAAGCTCATAATGTTTTCATATTGCATTCAGTGACTCGTATCATGATTCTGTCCTCAGTGGTGGAATATATGGTTCTAAATTTTAATTTACATTCTGAAATTAAGCACTAATTCTATCATAATGAAATTTCACACATTGGGTTACTGAATTATCACTGAGAGTTGGTGTTTACTAATAAAACATGTTATTGAGAAGCCATATGTCATAACAATATATAAAAATTTATTTTGTAATGATGTAATAAATTATTAACAGTGAAATGTCTTCTAAATTTTTTAAACACCACATACTCGGGTGTTGACCAGCCTTAATTTGTTGCTTAAGAAATAAATTGCTTGAATCAATGCCACCTCAAAGCTTGATGAGGATTCCTGTGAATTTTCTAGAAAAACATTTGGACATCACCTCATATATTTGTACAATTCCAATATTTATAGTCATTCATATTCAGCATGCACCTTCTAAATACGCCTGTGAAAAATAAAATGATTACTTTCCCTCAATGTTCAGCAGGCATTCTAAATTAGCCAGCTGCTCTCCTGTCATGGAGGAAAATACATCGACTTTTTGTAAAAACTGACAGTAAATATGTCCATGTCACCAGCCACTTTATATGCAAGAGAAAATTCCATTGGTGCAATGACTTATAGTTGGAGAAGAGCAAGGGTGTGTAAAAAAAGAAAGAAGTGGGAACACAGAATCAGTGAAGAAAGTGTTTCATGCACCTTCCAGAAGTGGCTAGAGAATAATTTATTCTAAGGAAGTGGAATCACTTGTTTTATGGCAAGACAATGATCTCAAAGCCCATATGTTGGGTTTACTATTTTATTATTATTATTATTATTGTTTTTGTTGTTATTGGAGATTCAGAAGTCATTTAAAAACATGACCTGCTAGAACATTTAAATGCACCAAGTGTACTCATGAAAGCTATGTCATAATTGTGATTTGGTGCAAAACTGTGATGAAGGAATTATCCCTCTTTGTCCTTTCTGTGTGGCTCCTCTAATGTAAGAATTCCTTGTTCCATTATTTGATTCTATTTGGTTCTAACACAAATGACCATAAACATTTGTAATCTACTTTGTTTTAACAGTATTGGAATGTGTATCTTAGGGACCAAATAGGATCATGGAGCACTTATCTTCTCCAAGGATTTGGTATCAAACCCCTTGTAGATCAGCAACTAACAGGGAAGTGGATGGCTAATGTTTGGGTTGGGAGGGCTTTAAAGATCTATTCTGCTCCCATGACCGGAAATTAAGGCTGGAGAGACCAAAGCTATCCATCCATTCAATATCTCCAGAGTGAGGACCTCAGGCTTACCTTATGCCCACTCTCTTCTTTTAGTTTCCCTTTATTTAAAAGCAGTGTAATTGTCGGAGGTAGTCATCATCTAGATGGCTATTTGTGGCCATTGTCTCTTTCCTTAAGCTGTCATCTAACCAAACCTTGCTCTACAAGGATTGTCTGAGGCCCTGCAGCATCAGGCGCTAAGACACAGCAGTGAACAGAGAACACACTCTGTGAGACAGGATGGATTACAGCTGTGTGGGGACAAACGCTCTGAAGGGACAAACGCTCTGAAGGGAAGCCAGTCAGGCAAAGGATAGGGAACACACTGACATTTTTGTTAGGAAGGAAGGGTGGAAAGGACATGTGAAATTCTGAACAAGAGTGAGATTTGAGGGAAGATATGGGAAGGTCAAGAGATAAACCATCCTTTTCTTTCCTGATTGTAGGAAATCTTAGCTTTCTGCAAAGGCAGAGTTTTCCTCTTTTATCTTCTGTATCTTCTACTCTAATATAGGCTCTCCTCTTTTTTTATCCTAAGAACCTGCAATGATCTGAAGTTTCTTTTTGTTGTTGTTTTGGTTTGTTTTTCTAGACAGGATTTCTCTGTGTAGTCCTACATAACTTGAAACTCACTCTGTAGACCAGGCTGGCCTCGAACTCACAGAGTTCTTCTCGCCTCTGCCTCTCAAGGATGGAATTAAAGGTGTGCACTATTACCACCTGGCTGATTTTATGTGTCATGGCATGTATATAGGTAACTGATTAAAGCAGTTGCAATTGCTTCTGGAGAAGGTAAGTGGTTCGGTTGGCCTGCAGTAGCTAGACAGAAAGGTGGACTGCCTAAGCTAAGGCATATCCTGCTTCTCTCTTTTCCTCTCTGCTTGTCAGTTGGGCTTCATTTACAGATCTCATGTGACATATAGCTTAAAATGCCTGTGCCATTGAAAAATACTTTGTCCTTAGGCCAGGAAAGCGGTAAGAGAGAGAAGAGTATTGTGTATTCAAAAATAGAAGATGGCAATGGCCTAAAATGGCTTTGGAAACAATGAATTTCCTATGTGTGTAAGAGCCTTAACCATTAGTTAGTTTGTTCAGTGAGCTGAAAGGCAATGACCTCCTGGTTGATATTCTCATGCTCTGTATTATCTTAAAATAAAAAAGACTCTTTGGTTGGAACTAGAAAAGATCATCCTGAGTGAGGTAATCCAGAACCAGAAAGACTCTCATGGAATATACTCACTTATAAACAGGGATTAGCCACATAATATCAGATAACCATACTAAAGTCTACAGACCTAAAGAAGCTAAACAACAAGGAGGACTCTAGGGAGGTTAACTCTCATTCTGAAGGGCAAACAGGATAGACAGCAGAAGCAGTGGAAGAAAGGGAACAGGATGGGAGCTTACTATAGATGTCTTCTGAAAGACTCCCCTCAGCAAGGTATCAAAGCAGATGTACAGACTCACAGCCACACTTTGGGCAGAGCACAGGGAAAGTGGGTAGAAGGATCCAGAGGAGCTCCACAAGGAGACCAACAAAACCAAAAATCTGAGCCCTGGTCCTCTGCAGAGACTGATGTACGAACCAAAGACCATGCATGGAGAAGACCTAGAACCCCTGCTCAGATGTAGCCCATAGGCAGCTCAGTCTCCATGTGGGATCCCTAGTAAGGGAAACAGGGGCTGTCTCTAACATGAACTTGGTTGCCTGCTCTTTGATCACTTCCCACCAGGAAGTGATATATATATATATATATGTTTTATATATATATATGTTTTATATATATGTTATATATATGTTTTTATATATGTTATATATATATATTCCTAGAGTCTCGGTATATGTAGTTGTAGTAGTCGTAGATGAAATTTATAAGCCAAAACCACTTTCAAGTGTAAGTACATAAACTAAATATCTACACATAACTATGAATTCCCATAAGAGTCCTGCAGATTTCATTTATGTGTGTTAACTACAACTTTATTATTTGAGAAGGAAAGCCCCAATGGTGTCTTTATTTCTTTACTCACACTCTCACAGATATTTACTGAGCATATACCATATGCTGGGACTGACCTAACTCTGCCTACACAACATGTTATGGAGCTACCTTCTCCAGAGTGTGTGTGTTTCCTCATTCCTGGATGTCCCAGAGATTCTCATCATACAAATCTTTGTCAAAATTTACTTACAAATGAATTGTGAAAAACAATTCGATAGAAATTATGTATAATATCATCAACTTCCAGAGGGCAAATAGTCAACGTTGACTTAACTTGGATATCACCTTGAGACATAGAGAATCACTCTATCTATAGACAAGGCTATTTTGACAAACAACAGTTAAGAGGAAGGTGGTAAAATGAATAAACTATAATTAATATATAAAAAATAAAAATTTAATTTAAAAAGGAAGGTGGTGGCCATAAGTGATAGAACAGTGTGGAGTGTTTCAGTTTTCTAAATAGACTGAATGATAGTGCAGGGCCAAAGGAGATTTTATGTTCACGTTCAGCTGCAGTGGATATTTTGAATCTTTACAAAGTGTAACAACAAGAGAAAGTCTACTTTGGGAAATATGAGATGGAGATACAGGACACATTCCTTCTGTTAGGCAAAGCTAAATATCTCATATGTTGCTTATAAATCAATCTTAAGACACTGAAAAACACGTGGGGGGGGGCTGGGAACCCACAGAAAAACACAGGGGAGAGTTTGATGAATATTCTTTCTTTTCTATTCATATTCACTGTTGGAGAAGCTAGCAGTCTGGAAATGCCAATGAGTACAATAAAATTAAAAACAAAACAAAACAACAACAACAACAACAAAAAAAAAAAAAAAACAGTCCCAGCTAAAGCCTTCCCATCCAAGGGACCAAGGAAGGGGCAGGAAGCTTTTGATAGCTGCTAAGCTTTATTCTTTTTTTTTTATTATTGTTTTGTTTTGTTTTTTGAGATGGGGTTTCTCTGTGATCCTTGGCTATCCTAGACTCGATTTGTTGACCAGGCCAGGCTTGAACTTATGCAGATCCTCCTGCCTCTGCTTCCCAGAGTGCTGGGATTCAGGCCCTCACCCCCCTGCTGGCAGTAGTAGATTTTTTTTGTTTTGTTTTGAGACAGGGTTTCTTTGTGTAGCTTTGACTGTCGTGGACTCACTTTGCAGACCAGGCTGTTCTCGAACTCACAGTGATCTCCCTGCCTCTGCCTCCCAAGTACTGGCCTTTTTCTTGATATTAGTTGTACTATTTATTCTTCCATCAACCTTCACAAACTAGAAACAATCTAACTCAATAGTAATTGAATGTTACCTGTCATCCACCTGTCAATGTGTTTACATAAATAAAATTATAAAAAACTTCTTGCATGTGTCTGTGTTGTGTGTCTGTGTGTTCACATATGTGGGTGCATATGTGTGCACATGAGTGTAGAGAGCCAAGGTTAACCCTAAGTATCTTCCTCAATCATTCTCCATTTTGTTTAGTGAGGCAAGAAGTCTAGATGAACCTAGAGCTTGCCAAATCTTGCTAGTTTAAGTAGCCAGCATGTCATGGGGATCCCCGACGAGTCTTCTGGAGAGTGAAAATACAGGTGGCCATGGCCCCTGCCATGCTGTCACATGGATTCCAGAAATCTGCACCCCATTCCTCAAACCTGTGCGGAGAGTAATTTTATCCACTGAGCCATCCCTGAAATGTACTTTTAACCATGGCATGTTTCCAACGCTACTGCATTCCTTCTTGGGTACTGTTGCTTTCTGTGATGGCAAGTTAGCCAATCTTATGTCAGAGGGTATAGAACAATGGCTTTCTTTCTGACTTGTACATAGTGAGTTTTGATTATATTCAGGCTACTATCCAATTTTTATTGGCATAGATTCATTATACGTAGTAACAGTTTTCATAAGAACATTTTCCTGTTTTATTTTGTAATATTTTTATTTTAATTTTTATTAATTACTCTTTCAGAACAAAAAAAATCTGAGCACAGGGGTCTTTCCTCGGGCTGATACTCCAACCAAGTACCATGCATGGAGATAACCTAAGACTCCTGCACAGATAAGCTTTATTCTTATACCCATTAGAGAACCCACCCCGCTAGTCTTTCTGTGTCAGCAAAGCAAAGGGAGCTGGAAAATACATACAAAAGCCCAGCAAAGCGGTACGCTATTATAACCTATGATTTAGTTTATCACCAAAGGCTTCCCCTCTCCCTCACACCAACAGGGCACCAGTGTAGCAGCAGTGGATTCCAGCTGAAGGATCTGCAGGCCACAAAGTATGTAAAAGTAAAACTGAAAGAATAGGGAAGAGATGTAAGCAAGTCTCTTGTTATGCGTGGAGACACCATTGCTCCTCACTAGAACAACTGGAAAGAAATAGGCATAGGAATAAACACCCAGTCACCAAGACTAAACCAACACTCAGATGCTAACTTCACCAAAAGAATCAACATGAGTTCAACTGAAAACATTTTTCTAGTGAATATGGGGAAAAAACACCTCCCAAGACATTTTATGAACTTAGGACTATATTATAACCAGACGATTTTAAGCCCTATAAACCAATCTTCATCATAGATAGTTATATAAAATTTCATAAGAAAATATTAACATATGATCTCAATAATCTAAAAATAGTTATACATCGTGAGTTAGTTTATTCAAGAGAGGAAAGGCTCAGTATTTCCAACTATATTTTTGGGCCAAAGAAGAAAAAGCTTACATGAAAAGAAAAACTACAATTGATAGAGAAAGGCATTGGCCAAAGCAAGAAGCAGTTTTTGACTTTTAAAAAGAGTCTCTGAAGATGACTAGAATGGAGAGGAATTTCTTCAGTGTGATAAAGATCACCCACCAAAGCATTCGACTAACGCTGTACCTGATTGTGAGACACTGAGTACTTTCCTGCTAAGATCAACGAGAAGACAAGATGTCTGTTCCCAGACATATGGATCAGAATAGAGAGCTCAAAATAGACTCACCAAGCACATGCAGTTGACTTTTGACAAAGGTATAAAGCCATTCAGTGGAGGAAAGACACCTTTATCAGCGAACGGTGCTGAAGCCATTGGATGTCAACATGTAATGAATCCCGACTTAAGTCTCACATGCTATGAAATGCTAACACAAAAATGGATCATGAACTTAAATGGAAAAATGTAAAACTAAATTTAAAAGAAAACTTCAACATCTAGGGCCATGCAAAAAGCGCTTCCATTTAACACCAAGAGTGCAATGTATAAAATAAAAATAATAAATTGGAATTCATTATCTTTTAAATAAAAAAAATGCTTTATAAAGCAAAATACCTGCTTGAGAAGAAAAGTCAGTCTGTGGTGAAGAGAAAATAGATGGTTCAGCAGGTAACATGCTTGCTGACAGGCATGAGGACATGAGTTTCAAAGCACATCACCCAAGTAAGAGCTTATAACCCAGTGTTAGGGGGAAAAAATAGAGACAGGGTGATCCCAGAGGCCAGCTAGCCAACCAACATAGCTAAAACTGGTATCTCTAGACTCAGTGGCTAAAACAAGACCCCAAACCAAACAAACCAAACAAGTGAAAAGCATTTAAGAAAGATATCGAGCAGTAAACTCTGGTCTCAGTAAGTATATTCAAAAGCAGCCTCCCCAACGTGTGCAAGCACATGCCTATACCATAAATAAATGAATAAACAATAATCAATCAATCAATCTAGTGTCAACACCTCCAAATACTGGGATACAGACCTGTGCTACCACATCCAGCCTGAAAACAAAACTCAACTGCACTTAAAAACACTATCAGCTCGACTTGAAGTTCTCATTTAGCTTTTCAACCTTGAGAAACAGCACTCTAGAAACGTTGACGAAATAGGAAATTGTCACTGCCTTCTCTAAGATGAAATTGGTGAGTCAGTTGTGATGCCACATGCCTGTACAGGTCTTGAGTTCCAGGCCAGCCTGGGCCACATAATAAGTACTCCTATCTCACACATGAGAGAGAGGTGACACAGACAAAGCTGGGCAGAAAGAGTAGGGAGGAGAGCGAGGTTGTTAAGGTAGCTACGAGATTTGCTGACGAATGCAGGACTTTGTTTCACAGATTCAAGAATAAACCACAGATACAAGAGTAAATACATAAAGGAGTCTTAATTAGTTTTCTTTTTGTTCCAAATCTTTATCAAAAGTAGTAGTTATCTGCGGTTCTTGCCACCACAGACATCACTGAAACCTGACTAATTAAAATGATTATCCCTTTTATAGCACTCAAGTGGAAGCTGTGTATTTAGCTTTTACATCCCTCACTCATTTCTGTGCTTGGCAAACACTTAGTGAGCACATACTGTGTGCCAGGCACTGCTTCGGATACTGCATTTTCAGAACTAAACAACCTCCTGTTCCTACCTGGAACAAGTGGGCTCCTCCCCACCCCACTGTTCTTGTCTGTTCATAGCCCTGCTCCGTCTGCAAGCTCCTGCAACTGTCACCGTTGTGCCATGAAGGGAGTCAAACATGTGATGGAAAGCGAAGGATGAGATCCCTTTACTGTTTCTCCATGTTTAAAAAAAATTTTTTAAGGCTGGTCTCTTTTCTTTCTTCATATATGGATCAGACTTCTTGATGGCTTTGACCATTGCTGTGCATCACAGTTCAAGCATAGCTGACTTTAGATGACAATCTAAATTATTATCTACAACACTGGAAAGGGCATTTTTGGGTGTGCCTATAATTGTATTTTTAGAAGAGGAAACGTGAATCTGGCAAACTAGCTAGAGAAATTCCACCCTTGGTGTGATAAGCAGCATCCAATATACCAGGTTTTCTCAGGAGAACAAATGCTGAAGGAAATTAGCACCTTGTACTCAGAGCTGGTGGCAGACTTCTGCTGTCTCCTCCCTAGGTCATCAGAACTTGGGTTCTCCAGCCTTTAAACCCTGGCACCTACCCAGTTCTCAGGATCTGGCCTCAAACTAAGAGTTCCATCATTGGCATCTCTAGTTTAGAATAGTCTAAATTTGAACTCTATCATGCTGGTAGCATCCCAGGGCTTCCACCTTGCAGTTGGTCTGCTTTGGGAGGTCAAGGCAGCCACAGACAGCCAGTTCCTGAGGCACTGTCTCACAGCAGTACCCAAGGCTTTTATCTCCCTGTGTAGACCTAACCCCAAACCCGAGTCACATGACTAGAATCTAAAATCCACATTCTAAATCTGAGTTATATTCAGGTTTTAGATTCTCTACAGAGAGATTCTCCAATGATCGATAAGTTTATTATTGATTACTGTGGTGAAGTATTGTAATAGAAATTTATATTTCTGTTCTGAGGTGATCTGGCATGAGTATCAAGAGAGTCTATGAGAAACACAGCAGAAAAAAGTACTGAGGAGAATACTAAGGGAAGCACCACCATCTAACTGTGGCAGCGTAGGATGGAATGATGGGATGGAATGTCTGGTTGATTTTCCCTTCAGGAGTATTTTACTAAATGCTTTACTAGATCCAACAAATTCTAACTCCATTAAGACTGCTCTGCAGTACAGCTTGAGATCAGGGATGGAGATACCCCCAGACATTCTTTTATTGTATAGGATGGTTTTAGGTATTCTGGGTTTTTGTTTTTGTTTTTTCCATATGAAGTTTAGAATTGTTTTTTCAAGGTCTATAAAGAACTGTTGTTGGTATTTTGATGGGAATCTCATTGAATATGTAGATTGCTTTTGGTATGCCATTTTTACTATGTTAATCCTACCAATCAATGAACATGGGGGATCTTTTCATCTTCTAGTGTCGCTTCCAATTTCTTTCTTCGGAGACTTTGAAGTTCTTGTCATACAGGTCTTTGGCTTGATGGGTATATTTTATATTATTTGTGGCTACTGTGAAGAGTGTAGTTTCCCTAATTTCTTTCTCAACCCATTTTTTATTTATATACAGGAGGGCTACTGACTTTTTTGGGTTAATTTTGTATCCAGGTGTTTATCAGATGTAGCAAATGGGCAGCTCAGGCTTCATGTGGGTTCCCTAGTAAGTGGAATAGGGGCTGTCTCTGACACGGATTCTGTTGCCTGCTCTTTGATCACTTTCCCCTGGCAGGGCTGTCTCTCCAGATGTGTTGGAATGGGTTAGGGGGTCCTCTTTTCTGAGGAGTAGGGGAAGGGGCATATAGGAGAGAGGGAGGGTGGGCCAGGAGGAGAGCAGGGAGAAGGCTAAGATCTGGATGTAAACTGAATAGATAGATAGATAGATAGATAGATAGATAGATAGATAGATAGATGGATAGATAGATAATATTGTTCACGTACATGATTTTTGTGACCTAGAATTGGATTCAATGACTGATTATAATTGAGAATTCTCTATGGAGTATCATAAAAAGGAGTCAATGAGGAAGCAGAGCTGGGACACTGAAGCCCACATACTGGCTAAGTAAAGGTTCAATTTGATGCTGCTTTCTAGACTGATAGTATAGCTTTAAGGATAGTTTTCTTCTTTCATAATGAAAGGATATTAGTTTAGAGCGACCAATACCTGCACGCAGGACAAAATTGAGATCAGAGGGAGACATGGCGGCCCACACATGCATGTTGTTTTTATTCCAGAATTCCCTTTGGCTACCCAAAGGCACCAAACAGAATCTGCCGGCATAGAAAGTTGAAAGGCAGGGACCTCTCCTCCCTTCCCTCTCCATCTAGCCAGACATAGCTTAACCCAGTACTTAACCCGTCCTTAACCCCAGTACCAATTCTCTGAGACTATATCTGAATTACTTTTAAATTAAATCTAAGCAACTGTTTGCCCCATTAATCCATGCGGCCCATTAGCACACCATGTGTATTTACTGTACAATATTTCAAATGAAGTGAAACTTCAAGGCCATTTGAGAGAAAGGGCCTGATATCGCCAGAAGGAACTAACAACCTCCCAAGGCTTTCAGCAGGAGAGCTAAACTTAGTGACGGACTTCACTCCCATTGAACTTTGAATGTGTGTCTACACAGGGCAGCTTGGGACACTGCCTTGTGCTGCAGAAAAAGCCTCAGGAGTGAGGGGGAGAACGAATATGCCTGCTCCCAGTCACTGCCCTGAGCAGTATAGATTCTCTTTCCCTGCCCAAGTTACCAAGGAAACCAAGTATTTGATGCTTCACTTGAAAACGTTCTTTACCTTGAAGCAGACATCCTATGTGGGATGGAGGGCTGGGATTTGAGGGAGGCCTGGGAAGCTATCAGCAAAAGACAGGATCAAAAGGCAAAAGCTTGGGAGTCGGTCCAGCAGCTGGAGTGTGGGTTAGGGGAGATTTTAATGGTGAAGGGGAAGGTCACCTCACTCCTTATGCTGGGAGAATAGGATGCAGTAATGATTACTGTAGTAGCTCTTCTGTCCCTCACTCCCAGTTAGGAAATGAACAAGAGTAAACTCATCTTTACAGACAAGAGGCAAGAATCTGAGCCATGCCCACGCTTCTTACAGCCTACCCTAGCTCCCACAGATGTAAACCATGTACACACACTGTGCGATGCAGCATCTCAGTTGACAGCATTGTCTCCATAGGCTGTGGCAGAGGCAGCAATTTTCTCTCACCTAGTGATACTGCAATGTAGTGAATGCTTGTTCTCCCATGTTTGTGCTGACAGTATTGTAAACAAACCCAACGGAATCTCAATTGAGAACAGCAGAGCACATACAGCTCTGTGTGGCACATGATAGTTGATGATGAATGGCAATGATCAGGTTGTGCAGTAACTATGAGATATATATATATATATATCATATATAACTATATATATAACTATGATATATATATCAGCAATGTTTCATGTGTTTTGTTTTTAAAGATTTACTTCTGTTTGCATGTGTAATGTAGAGGTGGTATTTGCTTGTGTGAATGTAGATCTCTATGGAGTCTAGAAGAGGGCATCTGATCTAGAGTTATAGGTGGTTGTGGACTGCCTATTATGGGTGTTGGAAACCAAATTTGCATCTTCTGCTAGATGCCCTGAATGGCTGAGCCATCTCTCTTGCCGCATTACTATTATTTCTGCTTAGAAAATACATTTCAGTCTTGTACATTTTGCTGTAGTATGCCAACTAAAACTGGTTTCACCTCATGCTCACCATGTCTCTTGATCCCCCTGAGTGTCTGGGCTGAACCTTTATAGGATCTTTGTAAATGTGCTCAGTGATGTTCCCACAATGGCAGAATCATCTATAAGTTCAGCTTTTAGAATGTCTCATCACTAGGCAGTAAGTAGCAATAATCCCGCATTCTCCATGCCCATCTCACACTAGCCGACTACATAATCACCATCTGTTCATTGTGGTCTATAGAACACACAGTTCAAATGTCTCCTTCTTTGGTGTTGGATGCCCTGGAGAAAGCAAATTCCGGAAGGATGGGCCTGGTTGGCTATGACGTAGCTAGTGTCCATCTCAGGTTCTCTGCTTCCCGGTCTACTGAAGTGTGAACAAGCAGCACCACAAGCTCTTGCTGTCACAAACAAGGCCTCCTTGCATGCCTCTTCCACCATGCCTCCTTCACCAGGCTTCCTTCGCCACGCCTCCTCCATCACTCTACCACAAATCCTAAGCCAAACGGCCTCCATCACTCCAGCAGAAGTCCTCCACCATATTTCCTGCACTAAACGGCTACTGTTCGTCCTCTTTTATGCTTCTTCCAGGACGGCTCTAGGCCATAAAAAACTGTGTTCTCTCAAACAGTGAACAGTTGCTTCTTGCTGGGCAATCACACACACACAAAAATTAGTTAGTCTTTCTAAAACTAGCCCTGGGGCTGGAGAGGTGGCTCAGTGCTTAAGAGGACTGGCTGCTCTTCCAAAGGTCCGGAGTTCAATTTCCAGAACCCTCATGGCAGCTCACAACCGTCTGTAACTCCAGTTCTAGGGGATCCAGCACTCTCTTCCGGCCTCGGCTGGCTCCAGATAAGCAAATGCTACACAGACAAACATGCAGGTAAACACCCATGCACTTAAAATAAAAATTAATTTTAAAAAGAAACTAGAGTCCTCTGACTCTATTGAACGAATGTGCTTCCCATTTTTAAAACAGTATTGATTCAAAAAGAATCCATCATGTCAGAGATTCTCTGAAAAGGCGACAAGCGCCACGGAAACGATCGGGAAAGGGCGGAAAAGCAGTGAATAAAGGATAATGAAATGCTACGAGGAATACACTCCGATGTGGGGGTGGGATACTATTCAGGGAGTGTTGGAGCTGGCCTTCCTGGGTGTGATTAGAAAGTGATAAATGAGGGTGAATGGCAGGCTCTTGCTATAAATCAAAAAACTGTAAAAGGACGCCAGTCTTAGGGGCCTAACTGAGGGGCCTTTCTGTATCGCCCCTTTCCCAGTGGGTGAGTCGTCTGGCTGTTGATTCAGTTTTGAAATCTGAAAGTGGGCTACAGTTCCCCTGGTGAGGGCAGGTACAATTAGAAAGCACCTATGGAAACAAATACCATCTTTCCGGCGAGTTTGCCCCGACCTGCTGAGTAAGAAGTTGCTATTGGTTACCTGTTCATTTGACCATACTTTTAGCACGAATATGTATTGTGTGGTGATTGCTTGTGGAAACAGCTTTTCTGTTTCCAGAGTTTGCTGCAGCCTTATACGGCTGATGTTGTAACAGCAGTTTTTCTTTTGGTATAAAAAGAGAGTTAGAAGCAGATAAAGAGAGAGGCATTTGATTGCCCTCAATCAGGCTCTGGCTTAGGTTGTCATTAAATCAGAGCTTTGTTTGAAATCCATTCTCAGCAGTAACCCATTCTTATCCTACTTGTGTGAGTCTGCAGTTTGTGATAATTTTATGTTTTATTTGTTCTTCGCACAGGACCAAAGATGTGTTCATTGTTCTGCACTGTTTCTGTGGCATCTCACCTTGGGGTGTGCTTAGAAAGCAGGTAGAAAAGAGGACTCAGCCATGTGGGAATGCAATGCACAATCACATGGCATTTAGAGGCTGCATTCTTCATTCCTCACTCTACACAGTGACTTCAATTTAAAATGGCATCATTTTAACACTTCTCGGTTTCTTTATACACAAAGAAAGTCACCAATTCATTAAACCTTTTCAAATTTCCATCAAAATTCTCCTTACCCAAAGAGAGGGAAATGTGACTATCTCAGGCTGAAAGAATGTAATCTACCTGTGAAGCTAAAGCTTGGAAGGACACACTCTCCACTCTGCATGAGTGTGGGTGATGCTACAAGAACCTGTCTTGGGAATGCATATATCCGCACCCATGCATGTGTATTATTTTCATATTGAATTATTCCTCTAGATCTTGTCTTCTGTGCCTGTTAAATCTCTCTCAGGGCGTCATACTCATGTCATGCATTATTGTAAGTAAATAAGTGTGTATGTTAAGACCATTTCTTACCCATAAGTCACCTCTAACCTTTGTGTAAAATGTCTTTCACATTAGCATAAATATTAAGAAGATGCCATTTCTGCTATATGTAGGGCTGCCTTCAGCTAATCAGCTTTTCATGCATTTAAATAAGAATATTAGAATGATGGTAATTACTTTAGTTTTCCATGAATGATCCATCAAGACATTGCCTTTAGTTGGATGGTGTGACTCAGGATAAGTGGGACAGAATTCGATTGTTAGCTGGGTTTGAAATATCTTCAGTGTGATGTTGATGACTTTTATAAGAATTCTATTAAATCTATTATCTTTTCTGAGAGTAAATGCATGAGGAAGACTAGAGGACTCTGAAGTGCCTGGACAGAGAGTAACTGTAATGAACTGTAATATCAGGCATGTTTATTTAATACATGAGAGACAAAAATTTTCAGAATAATGACATGACCTCTCTCCCTCCTCTCTCTCTCTCCCAATATGAGAAAGTCATCTGCTTTGGGGGAGAAAAAAGCCTTTTATCAGAATAAATCTTTCTTCACTTCCCTTGCCAAACATTAACTGTGGTTTTAGAAATTGTTTTCATACATGGAACCAACCTTTAAAGGGGCTGAATTTTAAACAGCTTGAATTTTGGTGCAGTACCCACATCCCTGAAACAACCTCCGCTCCTTTAGAGCCAGATGCTAAAGTGACACCGTCGACCACTGCAGAGCAGCACAGCCTGGTGGCCCTTTCAGCCCTGTGTCGCTCTTTGTCTGTGCCACAGTGTTTGTTTGGATTGAGATATCAAAATAATTGCAGGCTTTGCTTCTTTGCTTTATAAAAATTAGTAGAAAATTAGAAGAAATGATTGGTTTGATGCAGCAAAACATAGTGTTTTAAGTCTACAATCTGAATAAGGGGGAAATACTGACATATGCTGAAAGTGGCCAGTCTTTGGTCCAACAAGAAAATTGTCATCATTAAACAAGATAAGTATGTACCCAATAAGAAACAAAAAATGAAGCATTTATTTTAATATTACCAGAGGTTTAACACAAAATTATATTTGTATATGTGAGCAAATATATTTTTATGTTTCTATATATTACATGGTTAATTGAAAAATAATAATAAATAATTAAAAGAAAATATATTAAGGTGCTAAAATGTCCTGGGAAAGTTTCCATCTAAAACATATTTGATGAAGGATTTGAGAATATTTTTATATGTAAGAAGATAAAAGTCCCTCATGCCACTAAGTGTCTTTATGATATTAGTCTCTTAATTCTATTTTTTCTCAGGTAAATTTCATGCCATAAAAAATATTGGACTCCCCACACATTGTGAAGATGAATCCTTTCCCCCATCTTCACAACATCCATAGACAACCACGCTGATTTCCTTTCTGTCAGTTACCTCATAGTACTGAGGCTTCAGAGGTTCCAGACAGTTTACAGAGAATGGTGACAGAGCTGCCCGTGAACCCATAGAAGCATCTTTGTAGATAGCCCCAAGGCCCTCATTGGTCTTTCTCAAGGTCAAAGACATCCCAGCAGCTTTTTATCCAACAAAATCTTCTTCACTCTACAGAGGAACAAAGTGCATGATTTGTTTTGTATCATGAGAAACAACCAATATTTAATGTCTTTGCATAGAGGTGCATGAGGAGTATTAGGAAGGCAAAGAAAATTACTCTGGGGTAAGACAGTAGCATTACAGGCCATTAGTCAATCTAAGAAAACTGTTTGCCATGTTGATGAATGCCAAATAATCCTCCAAAGTAAACAGTTGGGCTTCCTGTCTATAGCATCATTAGACAGAACATGATCTTGTGAATTATACAGATGTGATTCAAGTTTTCTCTAGACCATGCCAAACTGTGGTTCCTTGGTGCAGCCTCATTCTGCAAGAATAATTGTGCTTTATTTTAGCTTGGACTTGACAGAAATGCTCTGTGAATCAAGGTAACATTGATCACCATTGTAGTTGGCTACAAAGTGTCCCCAGATGGCTCATGGGCCTGGTGACAGGCTTTGGGAAGTGATCAGATTCTGAGACTGCCAATGGATTGAGTGGTTGGTGGATTCATAATTGAAGTGACTGTTAGGAGGCAGTGGAAAATCTCAAGACATGGCCAATTGGAGGCAGTGGGTCACTGGGAGTGTGCCATTGACAGATTTAGCTTGCCTCCAACCTCTGTCCATGACCCCTCTGTGTTCTCTCTGCTTTCGTGGGATGAGAACTCCAACATCCCTCCCACTGGGATGTTTGCAGCTCACTTCAGGTCTACAATGAAGAATGCAGATGATTGTAAGCTAAAACTTCTGATATCATGAGCCACACTAAACACCTTGTTCTGCAAGCTATTAAGTCAGGTGTTTAATCACACTAACAACAAACTAGCAAACATGGATAGTATATAGTTTTCTTTGGACCTGACACAAGATGGAAGCCTAGGACTGTTGTCAGCCTTCTTTTCCTGGATGGTTTTCCCCACATACTTTGTTTTGGGCATTACTTCATCTCTTACCCTGGTTGTTTCTGGTCCTACCTTTTCTACAAATATTGTTTGCTTCTGTTTTGCAAGTCTTATTGTGCAAAGCTTCAACCTATAGACACACAGTTATGCTTTACCATCCCTGTGCCAGCTTCATTTGGACACCACCTTTCCAGCTACAGTCCTCGTTTGCCTGGCTATCAGGTCTCATTGCTACCTTTCCCTGGAACAGCTGCTTGCGCCTATGTCAGAGGAACCTAGAATATTAACTCGAGGACTTACACACCCAGTGTCAACACACAGCTCCAGAGATTGTGTTTTATGTGTTCCCATGTTTCATGCCATCAGCATATTATAACAACACTTTGAAAAAAGTTTAAGTAGATATTGGCTTTTGTTGCCAATACCAGGATTTATTGGCCCAAGAGTCATTGATCGTGGCAAATCTTGGCCATTATGATGCCTTCAGGACAAATAAATTTTTATCAGCTGTACATGAATCAATATAATTATGTTTCGCTTATGCACATCTTTTTCCTAACTGTATTGGGTTTTCAACCAAATCATGAAATATGAGAGACTGTGTTGGAGGAGGCAGTTATGAGAAAATATGCCAAGAACAGCCCTGGCTTTGTGGTGGTGCCGTGCTAACTAAAGCCTGTCCACCTCACTACGTGTGTACAACGTGTGTGTTGTATGCATATGTGTGCACATGTGCAGAGAAGATGTTGGTGAGCCACTCTATCATAGTCTGTTTTCTTGAGATAGACTCTCTCAATGAGCCTGAACTCTCTCTTTTTCATCTAGGCAAGATGGTCAGGAAGCACCAAACACCCGGTCCTCCAGTCTCTTCCTCCTCCTCTCACGCTGGGAAATGAGGCCTCCAGAAGCATGGTTTTAGAGATTTGAACTCAGGTTTTCATACTCGAGAAAGAAGCAAGAGAAACACTAAGTCATGTCACCTGCCCACACTTTTCTGGGTTTATTAACAGAACTGAGGGACGTCTGCAAAATGTGGAAGTTCATTTTCAGGAGAAACTCAGGCACATCCTGGAGGGAAAAGAATGAATGAGAAGAAACTTGTGGCAGTCACATCCTGCGCTGGGCTGGGCAGTGGGAAGTGAGAGAGGCTGCGCACAGTTTGTTACTTCTGGGTTTATCTTCACCTTGTCTACTGATCCTGACATGCAACCTTTGAAGAATGACTTCTCCTCTATTATATGAAAACAAGATTCTTGACACTTCCATTACTGTGAATGAATTTGAATGTCTTTTGGTGCTGAGTCACCGGGTCACCTTTGATGAACTAGAAACTGGCAGCTCTTCACTCATGCCATGCGCTTGGCCCAGCTTCCGGCCGACCTCAGCATGCGCACATCCCTCCATGCCAGGGCTGTTGCCTGTGGGGTACCAGCTTGATTTCAGTCTGGTGTTTCACGTGCCAAATTCTTTTATGTTTTAATTGCCACACGAGTCCATTATCCCATCTATTTCATTTGCCCAGCTTCATCTCATCTGCACAACTAATAGGCTTCCTTCTTTTTATTTCTCTATCCATTCAGAGAGAAGGAGGCAGAGGCAGTCTTGTCCCCCCCCAATCTTTTGCACAGTTTTTAAATACCCCAAAGAGCCTCCATGTAGCCTGTTTCTCCTTCTTACATGTATGTTTTATGTTTGACTTTATAAAATGTAATGCTTCACACTGGTTAAAACTAATCTCCCTGCCAAAATACAAACACTGTAGTAATTGTGTGAGAGTCTGAATGAAATCAGCCATGCAATCCTGAATTCCTAGATAGAACAAATCCCTCATTATTTTCCTGCTGATTCCACTGTCAGATTCAAACTGGCTTTTTTGTTAATGTGCTTTGGTCTCTGATTGACCCACAGCTAACTTTAAAACCAAAGTTCACTGTGCTACAGTGTTCCAAACGGAGACGGGAGAAGGTGATTCCTGTGGGAGTCCATTCTTTGTCATCATCTTGCATACAATCTAGGCAAACGTATCAACAAAATTTTAAGTCAGCCATGGGTCACATGGTAACTTCCTGCCATGTGATGGCTACTCCCAGGAGTTTAGTTTTAAAAAGAAAGAACCGAAGGAGCAAAAGAAATAATTATATGCAGACTTTTACTTTTTAGTCAAACCAGGAAGCAGCCTGTGGTTTTCTAGAAATGGAAGCACAGCTCATGGGGCGTGGAGTGCAGTCCTCACAGCCCACAGCTGTTATCTGCAGGCTCTCACTGGACCACCCAGACAGAGGAGAGGAGGCAGAAGCCATTCTCAGGTGCTGCGACCAGCACCAGCTTCACAGCTTCCTGAACCAGGGCTTCAACTTGGGAATCCAGAGGACTTTAAGACCATTGCTTTTCTGCTGGATTAGTTCATACCACCAGGACAAAAACCTCCCTGGAGTCTCAGGGCTTCTCCAGTTCAGCCCGTCCCTTACTCATCCTTGTGCCCCTTATCCTGAGCTTTACAACCCACAGAGCACCTTTCCACTCATGCGACGTTCCCCCCTTTCACCTGCTCCATGTCGTTAACTGTTCGACCACCTTTACTGATAACCCAGAGGCTCCCAAGGCCTGAAAGCAGGTTTTAGAATTCTTGGCGGGGGATGGGAGGTTCAGGGTGATGGTAATGGTGGTTGGCCACCCTGTGCTTACCACTGATGTTTACAGCTCTCATCCCTGAAATGCATGCTCTGCTTCTGTATGTAAAGTTTCTTCCATGCACCCTCCAGAGATTTTGGAAGACCAGGAAATTCATGAAGCTACTGTGAGGATACTCTCCTTTGCAGACACTGAGAGCTGAGATCTGATCATCCCTTACATGTGCACACAGGCTTTGCACCTCAGTCTGGCCCTGTGGCTGAGAACTTTCCCAAAGCATGTGATACATAGTAGGCATTTGATCAATTTTTCATGACAATAGGAAGTCTTTTCAGGTGACATTACTCTATTACACAGATACTTTTCTTTCAAAATTTGTTCATGTATTTATCTTTTGGCCAATTTTAGCAAACTCCCACTTTTGAGGACAAAAAAAAGGTAAATGTCAGGCTGATGAGATGACTCAATCAGTAAAGGCACCTGCCACCAACCTTAAATTTAATTCCCAGGACCCATGTATGGTAAGGAGAGCTTTAACTCCCTCACGTTGTTCTCTGACCTCCACATAGATGCTGTGACTTGTGCAACACCCCTGACCTCCACATACATAATAAAATAAAGGAATAATGTGACTTTTTAAAAGTAAATACTTATCTATGGTATGGCAAGAAAAAGTCCCAAAGCAGAGGTTAGATTTGCAAGGTAAAGTAAAACCTTCCTCCTGGCGCTATGTGTAGCCTCTCGCAGGCATTCCTGGTAGATGGATCGTGGCCTGTATCCAGACCTAGTTCTGGATGTTTTCCTGTGATGTGTGTGGAGGTCAGAGAGAAGCATGGAGGAGTCTGGGTTCTCTTCCAGTGTGTGAGCCCCGGGACTGAACTTAGGTGTGGTGGCCGATGATGCCGCTTGCCAGGTCATTTCATCCACCTGACATTTACTTCTGAGTCCACAAAAGTGGGAGTTTTCCAAAACTGACCAACAGCTACTCATAACAGTTGTCTAAGGAAAAGGTGAATGGGGGGGGGGGGGGATGAGAAAGAGACAGAGAGACATCAGGAAAATAGGTCCTAGAGGCTCCAGGTAGGCTGATTCTGTTCTAGGAGACATACATAGAAGATGAAGTTGTCATGGTGTAAAATGTCCCGAAAACTGTAAATACCACATCTGCCTCAAAAACAAACAAAACACAACAACAACAACAACAAAAACACCCTGAAGACATTTCTTCATGCAGCCTTACATTAGTCGTCATTCTCAAACAGGAAAATATAGGCGTGTGGCATCACACAGCACTCAGAGGCTCTAGGGAGGTGGCATGAGAAAGGATGGGTTTTCCTTGCCTGCTCCATGTGATTCTTCTCTAGCGTGATTGTAATCCCGTGTTTCCTCACTAATCAGAGCTCACACAAAGAGGAAGCCTCTGCATGAGCCCAGGGTGCAGCCCTTCAGCTAGCGCAAGGGCTGAGGGCTTCCTTCATGCTTGTGCAAGTCATTGAATGTACTTTTTGTAGCAAAACTCAGAGGCGATTGAATAGAAGAGATTACTAGAGAAGATTTTTGAGGCAGAAAGTGGAAATATGTCTTTGTTTTAAAAGCCAGTGAGGGTTATCAGACCACGTTAGCAGAGACGTCCCGGCCCCGAGAAGAATGTGCCCATCGCAGGGAAACATGGCTTGAACGGGAGACAGAGCGAGCCCTGGATGACGGGCCACGATAAGATCAAGTCGCCACCGCTTTACAAACAAAAAGCTCTCCACAAAAACCAGTGTCAGCAAAAGGTTCACTTATTCTCGCTTTACTAAGCATGAAATGGGATTGAAAGATGGTATTAAATGGATTTTTAAACTGAAGAAATGATGTCTTGTGATCTCTCCCACCAAAGCCCCCACCTGAGACTGGTATTGTCTCCATGCAAAGCTCTCCACATTCTCTGGTCATTTACGTGGAACCTGAGCCTTTCAGATGCTGAACTGAGACTTTTACTCCTCATTTTCATGTCAGCATGAGGATCCCAGTGGGAGATTAGTTTGCTCCTCAGCTATTTTATTCATGTGTTAACATGTAAGAGAGGAATGTTCATGACAGTTTATAAATTTCAAACACAAAACTTTCAATTTTCCTTTCCTGTACTAAGAAAGAGAACGGAATTCGTTTAAAAATATATTAAGTAGAGCAGGTGAGATGACAGAGCAGGTAAAGACATTGTTGCCAGGCCTGATGACCTGATTTTGATCTTAGGGACTCATGTTGCAGAAGGAGAGTGCAGACTTCCACACTTTATCCTCTGATTTACACACACACACACACACACACACAAGTAAATAGTTAAATAAATAAAATAACATGTATAGCCTATTATCATAACTCATAACACTTTCTTCACTGATATTCTTAATGTCTACAGTTCCCCGGTTAGAATCTAAGGAGTACCTTTAAAACTTGCGTTGGCTTACACTACGAAAATCAAGTTATATATTGAACTTTTGCTTATTAAAAATCCAGAGGTCTAGGGACACGTAGATAGCTCAGTGACTAAGAACACTGGCTGTTCTTCAGGAGGACCAAGGTTCAATTCCCAGAACCCACGTAAGGCAGCTCACAACCGTCTGTTAACCCTGTTCCAAAAATCCTATGTTCTCTTCTGGGTTCCACAAGGACACACACGACACACAAACATACACACAGGTAAAATACCCACACACATAAAAGAAATCTTTCTTTTCAATTTATAGAACTCAAAGAATAAAATATTTATCTCCAATTCTCATAAAATTAGAATTTATATTCACATATAGCTAAAATCTAAGTCCACAGAATAAGTTCAAGAACAAACCCATAGTTTGCTATTTCAGAAAGTTGTGATTTTTTTAAATATGATGATTCAGCTAAATAGGCATCAACTCCAAAAATTATTTTATAGTCTTAAAGGATCTCATAGACAAAAAAAATATGAAAAGGAAGGATGCTTACTTTTTGTTTTGACAGTATTGCAGTGATAAACTATACAATTCAATAGGCATTCTCTCTTTAAAAACTGAAAATAATAGGACTTTTTAAAAAAAGTGTAAATGCTTATATGGGATAAAAAGAATGTTAAAAACTTACAGTGTCTGAAAGCTACTAGAAGAAGGAGCTAGAAATGTAAATTGATTAATGAGACCAATATTTGACCTGAGGGCATTTGCTCAAGTTAGCCTGAGACTTTATGGTCTTAGAGTAAAACTGGAGGCGTCGATGATGGGACCCTCCACCTGGGTGGTATGTCCAGGAGGAATTCCTTCTTGGGTGAAATGTAAAGACAGATTAGAAATAGCCCAGCTGTTCGGTGTGCCTCTGTATCCTATGAGAAATAGAGAAATCTGACTGACAGCAGAAAAATTGACTCTGGGAGGAGAGCATTCCTCCTCAAAGTCAGGGCCAATATCAGCCGCTGATCGGTCCACAGACTAAGTCTACACCTCCAATAACCCCGAACTGCAGGCTGAGAATGTCTTTTATGAGTATTCTTGAATGAAAGACCCCAGAAATAACCTCAAAGCAGAGATTGCAAAGCCTTTGTAGAAATGCACCTTCAATACAGGTATCACAGCGCTGTAACAGATAGAGCCCAGGGACAATGACATTATGAGGGAGATAGAGCTCTGTGGAATGCTCACTGAGAAAAGTCTAATATGGGCTTGAAAACACACGTTGTTGTGTGTTAGCATATCAGCGATTGTCCATGGGTATTTGCAAAAAAAATTAATAAATAAAACTAAAATCAACAAATTAGATGGAGCTTTAAAAAGGACTAGAAAACTGAAAACAGATTGAAGAAGAAAAACATGCATCAGTTCAGCATATGAAGATACATTTGCCAAGCCTGGGGGGCTGAGTTTCATCCTAGACACATGCTGTAGGAATACAGAAGCAGAACCAATACCCAGTTTATCCTCTAACCTACACATACACACACAGGCATATATACACACCCATACACTCACATATACACACACTCATACGCTCACACTCACAGGCATATAAACACACCCATACACTCACACATATACACACACTCATACACACATACACATGCTCATACACATATACATACTCAACTAACATACACACACTCATACACACCCTCACACAGACACACACAGATACTCACATATATACATATTCACACACATGTACACACACACATACACACACTACACAAAATAAATATAGCAAAATATGTATAAACTATTCTTAACATTCCTAGCATTTTCTTCACTAATTTTTTAATGTCTACAGTTCCCAAGTTAAAAACCTAAACACTGTGTTTAAAACTGGAGTTGGCTAATGTACAAAAAGAAATTCTATAAAGAAGTCTTTATTTAAAAAGAAAAAATGCAACAGACGAGAGACTAGAGAGACAGCTCTGTGACCAGGGTTTGCTTCCGAGTGCCACGTGGCAGCTTACAACCCTCTGTATCAGTTAGAAAGGCAAGATTGTGCAAAACATCAGGAAAGGTTGAGAGGCATGCAGAGTGGTGTAAGGAGAACTAGCCAGTTATAATCAGAGTGCAGGCCAAGAGAGGATGCACAGACAGGAAGAAGGAATGCCCCGGAAGCAGGAAGCTCTGCAGATAACATTTGGAATGAATAGATGCAGTGAAATCAGCATTGGAGAAGACAGTGATGAAAGGGACAACTCTGCAAATGCCAGAGGTGAAGAGATCACAGGGTAGTTACAGCAAAAGAGTGAAAGTTCTGGCAGAAATTCAGAGGATGAGCTGCAGGTGAGCACTAACAGCAAGGTCAGGGACGCACACCTAATCCAGAACTTGCTGAGGAGAAGCAGGAGCTCAGGGACATTCTCAGCCACACAATGAGTGTGAACTCAGCCTCATCTGCATGAGAGCCCTTCTAGAAACATAACAATCTGTAAAATCTGTGAGTGGGCTAAACTCTTAGCCACTCATAAAGTTACAGATCCATGAATGGGAAAAAAAAATGAAGAAACGTACTAACCGAAAGAGTCTGTGTGGGTATATTAATACAAGATCAATTCAGAGTTTAAGGCAAAATGTAATTTTAGTTATTTAAAAGTTCACTACAGAATAGAAGACTCAGTGGACAGACTTTTATTCATACACAACAGATCAAACAGAAAGACTGTAGACTTGAACATAAGAGTTTATCTAATTAACAATGATAAAATATTTTTCTCCAAAATTCACTCAAAAACATTGTGAGGCTTCGTCCACATAATGAATTATAATGCAAAACTGGAAAGGAAAGGTCATAGATCTTGAAGGTTATATTCTCTGACCACATTGCTGACTCACAAAGCAAAAATGAACACTCACATACTCAAACATACAGTCATACACATGTACACACAAACACACTCTGACACTCACACACAGTCTCCTATGCACACACTCACAAACACACACACATAGTTTGAAGTTATCACATGAAAGGACACTAATACTTTTATTAATTTTTGAAAGTTTCATACAATATATTTTCATCATGTTTACCTTCCCCCCACACCCTTAACTCTTCTCAGATCCACTTCCATCTTCCCACCCACCAACTTCATGCCCTATTTTTATTTTTCATTTAATAACCCATCAGTTTTAACCTGAGTGTCCATGTGGGTACGGAGCCATCTGTTGGAGCATGGGCTATTTGCCAGGAGCCAAATCCTCACAGAAAATCAACTATCTCTGCTCAAGATGCATTAACTGTCGAGCAGTAACTCTCAACCATCCTAATGCTGCAACTCTTTAATGCAGTTCCTCATATTGTAGTGATCCCCCCAACCATAAAATTATTTCATTCCTATTTCATAATTGTAATTTCCAATGGTCCTGTGCAACCCCTGGAAAAGAGTCATTTAACCCCTAGATGGGTCGCAGCCCACATGCTGAGAAGCACATACAACTTTGTGCAAGAATGTTTACTATCGTCATGTTGTACAAGCAACTGCAGCTTCTGTAGCTCGTGAATTCGGTGGTCCCGCCATGTCCAAGAGAAATAGTTTGGTTCCAGTCCTCCCCAACCTCTGGCTCTTAGACTCTTTCTAATCTTTCTTCCATGATGGTGTCTGAGCCTTAGCAGGGTTTGTATCTCACTGCTTACCTAAATGAAAGGAAAGTTACAGGTATAATAGCAGAGATGAGGAGCGGGATAGGCTTAACTGATGAAATTTGTAATTGGATAGAGATGGCAGCAATTTTTTT
>CM053767.1:53391076-53421471 GCA_028658305.1 Pachyuromys duprasi | reverse complement strand
GAGAACGAAGTTTCAATCAGGGCAAGATGTGAAGGAGCATTTGGCACAGCGACAGAAGCATGGCTGACTTCCAGAAGGAGCAGGGGAGTGCTTCCCACGGCCTTCTGGGAATTTGTGTGCAGGAAATTAAGAAAGACCAGGGCTTCCTTTGGTATCTGGCATAATCAGAAGAGGCTACCGGGGTGACATCAGTTCCGGAGCACAGTAAGAAGGACATCGAACAGATCATCACACTGTCTGGTTAGAAGTGATTCTGTTTCTGGAGTTCCTTTCTGATCCTGCTAACGGAGGCTGTGGCATTCCGGGGCTCTCCGGCTCAGTGTTAGTTGCAGCTGAGTTGGTGCTGAACTGTGTGGCCCTTCACCTTCCAGGAATACTGTAAGGTCATGAGCCACTGTGGTGCAGACTGCCGAATTTCCCTTTTTAACTTTCTAATCACACTTAACATGGACAGAAGAGTGCCAACCTCTTCCTTTCCAGAACCGCATGTTGATGCTCAAATCCCTGGTACTTTAGTTCATAGATGATTAGTCCACAAAGCCAATCTAGTTCAAGTGAGGACACACCATTCACCAGTATGACTGCTGTCCTTATCAGAAGAAGACATTAGGACATGAGTATGCATGAAAGGGATAACACCACGAAGACAGGAAGATAGACACAGACAAACCTACAAGAGCGGTGTGAAATGGTCCCTTCTGCTGCAGCTCTCAGCCTCAGTACTGCTAACATCTGATACCTGACTCCCCTCTCCAGAACATATGGATTAATTCCTGGTGCCCAGCTGCTGGCCTGCGTGTGTTCTTCCAAAACCTAGGACAATGCCGAGTCCCTTTGTGGGCTTCCTGAGAGTCAAACTGAACTTGCTCTGCATTTCCAATGGCCAGCTATAGTCTCATCACATATGAGTCACATTCCATGTTTATCTTGAGTACCTATACTTTTGGTTTTTCAGTTGTTATTTATTTTGTTAGCAAAGAAATGGGTTTCATGGTGACATTTTCATATGCATATAAAATTTCATATATATAATTGCTATTATGTGGCTATAGTATTATAGTTTAGTTGCAGAGCAACTAGAGAGATGGTGAAAAAACCTGAGAAGTTAGTTTACAGTGTTAAGTGGTCCTAAGACTCTGGAAAACTCAGGAATCAGACTACCTATGCTGTGTGTTCTTTACAACCTGGACCTATGAGCATGGGCTCAAACTCAATTGAGTAGCCTCAGCTATATGCCAACATTCCCGTGTCCCATTCTCTTTCCCTTTTCAGACAGTTAGCCCAGTTTATAGGATATAAGTCTGTGCCTAGGATCCAATTCCCAGGACTTGTATTAAACTTATAGATGACATTGACTGTATCTTTGTATCAAAGAAATTGGAAGTATTTCCGAAAACTTGCTTCTAGGGAGAAGGCATTAGGACCTGGGTCAAGTACATCTTTGATATATTACTAATGTTCTGATAATTCATTAAAAGGAGGGGAATGATGGGGGGGGGTTGGTGACCTGCATGAATCAAAATGATGACAGAGACAAACCTTATTATAAATAGCCTTTGAAGTAGAATATATTTTAATGAGATTAAATTATATTTATCAACAGGAAGGGAATTCTTGAGTGATTTGCTTGACTATTCAGCCACTGAATGTGGCGAACTCCCGGTAACTCAACTTCCTAGCCTACTTTAAAAATTCATAGTGTAAATGCTCACAGTGAGGTTATCATTCAAACCGAAGTTCGAGGCTGGGGGGAAGGGGGGGAAGGAAAAGAAAAAAATGTAAGAAACGAAAATGTCAGCAGAAATGCAGAAGTTCTAAATTATATCTGAGAAGCTATTACGCAGGATTTGGAACTATCTGAAGAGCACACTGAAAGTCCCGCTCTCTCTCTCTCAAATCATCCTATCATAACCGTGGATTCTACATCTGTTGAGTCAACACAGCACAGAACAGAACTATTTTTTAGGACAACGCTGTTGCTGTGTAACTGAACCTGCAGTGGTTGCATCTGCACAGAACATTTACAGATAATTTTTTCTTGTCATTATTTCTTAAGCATTGCAGCATCTCAACTGTTTACACAGCATTTGTATTGTACTCAGTATTATATGTAATCTAGGGAGGATTTAAAATGCAAGAGGATGTGCATAGGCTATATGTCAAATTATGCCATTACTATGTAAGAAATTTGAGCATAGGCAGGTTTTAGCAACCCCTGAGGATGTGTAATCAATTGGCCCCAGTTTCTGCGTGTAGACTACACACACACACACACACAAATACAAATACAAACATACACACATACATATGTGTGTGTGTGTGCTCATATATACTTAAACCTTCTATTGGAGCGGGAACATCTTTAAGCACTTAGCAACTGTTCTGGTTGCATCAATGTTCTTTTAGATATTATACATACATATATATATATATATCATCACATGTTAAAGAAAACTACAAATTATATCAAAGCAATAACAATGAACACAGCACCAGATTGAGTAAACTAGCTATTTAACCTCTCCACTGTATAATTAATCATCTCAGGCTAAGAGACTGAAGTTTATGTTTCCTCTCATCATTCTGGTGTCCACTGGATTCAGATAGGTAACTCGTTTTTCACCTTAATGTCACCAACATAGAGTGGCTGAGTCTAGCATCCCTTTGAAAGATTACTTGCATGTATGTCTGTAGAATGGATGGCTGTTTATTACCTGACACTCTCAATAGAATACTGTTGTTGGCCTCAGCTCCCTCATATTCTAGCATCTGGGTTTGGAGAGGAAGCATCTCAAGAAAAACTAGAATGAAACTCAGTCTTCTAGTGGGACCTTAAGTTATATCATCCTCTGTGGTCACATGACAGGCCAAATTTGAAGAAAATATATAGCAACCTAGCAGATGGAAGACCTTGTTGGCCATCTTGGAAGGTATGACCAGTCCTTGCTCTGGCCAAATGAACTCATGTCTTTCTCATATATAAGCCATACTCATTACCAAATGTGCCAACTGGAGGATCTCAAAGGAACTTTTAAATCCAACTGAACTCATCGCTGATTCTTGGATTAGAGCTCAGCCACCCTTCCTCCTTCTCCACTGTGGCTCTTGGCTCTACTCTTTGGTCTGTTCTGCTCTCTAAGCTAGTCCAGCTTTTTCACCCAAGTAACTGGCTTCTCATCCTCCATCTTGTCTTATGAAAGTCTATTCTTTTAAGTTGGTAGTATTTCCACCATGTAATTTTCCTTGAGTTTGGGGGGGGTGCAGTGTGCATGTGTGTGTATGTGCACACGTGCATACATTATGCTTGCATGTGGTATATTCAATTATTTTTTGCTTTATTTAAGAGGCCATACCTCTTAGACATCTTGATCTAGGGAAATGGCAATACTCTTGTGAGACAATACTGTTATTGTGTTGGATGGAGTGGGCTCTTGTCTGTTTGAAAGTCACCACCTTTGACTGTTTGTTTTTTCTCTTTTTTAGATATTATCAAAGCATTTTTATAGCCACACTGTAAGCTTCAGTCTTGGGCTATTGTTGCTGTTGAAACTTTTAATGCTCTTTACCACAGATTTCATCTCTTAAAAGTCATTTTCTTAAATCCAGAATCATTTGCTGTGTAAAGAGGGCAACAAGAAAGGAGAATTTGAAACACAGCAAATCCAGCTCCTTTACACAATAGTTCTTTGTCCAGTCTGTTGCTTTCTTTTCCGTTTCATCCTAGACTGCAAGAAGCCAGATGCTTCTTTCAGCCATTCCCTTGGGCTCTTTTTTACCTGAATGTCTCACACAGAATGCTGACCATCTCCCCAATCCTCCGAGAAGCTCTTACCAGGAACACTCATGTGCCCTGGACTTGTTACAGCTTAGCAGCAGGATTTAAAGACCAAGGACTGCAAGACTGTTCTGGGAGAAGCATAATCACCTCTTATAGCCCATACTTGGAAGTTGGCATTGCTACACATGTCTTGGTGTGTAGTTAACAGTCTGTCCAGGTTCAAGGGAAAGGAACAGACCCCTACCTCTCACTGAAAGGCAACTGTGTAACATAAAAAAAAATCATGTTTGATAAAAATTCTTATTTCACCCATGGTGGAAAACCTAATCTTTCCATCATGGTATACAAAAAACCTGGCTATAATAATTCTAGGGTGTTATCTCTACCCATTTATGAATTTGTCCATAAAACTCACATTGATATTCATCATTTGCTCATTCTCAGTCTAGTGTACCAAGACCTAGATTATGTTGCTTATATTTAAATATCAGCTGAAATGGAGAGGGAAGGATGAAACTTAATGAATCTACTTCCTATTCTCTTCTAAGATCTGAAAGACATATCATGATGAGTAAATGCAAGAAAACCGTGACAAGTGGACAGTAGAGGAGCTTCCTCAACACATGCTTTCCCCACATCACCCCTACAGAATCCAATCCATACTGAAGAAATTTCCTAACCTGATGCAAGTCTTTGAAATAAAAATGCTGATCAAAATAATGCTACCCATTTGTGTGTCTTCCATGTTTCTTTCCTGAAAGCTTGAAAGCTTATGTAAAGCCCATTCTAGAAGAACCAGTGGTGAGATACAAAGACCCATCCAAAGGCCATGGCTCTCAACAGGCACCAGTCTGGAAGCCTGAAGAGCAATGCTGAAATAATGTCTCCCACTCTCAAACAAGCAAGGCTCAGCATTTCCTAGAGGTTTTATGTAGGTGATTCCTGCCTGGGGTGCTTATGTACTCATGAACTTGGGAAAACCGTCTCAATGCACATGAGAATTCCGGCCCTTCCAGATTAACTCTCCTAGATACCAAAACTGTAACTATCATTCACTTTTATATTATGGCTTCTGGCTCTTTGGTGCCTAGTATCATTTTACTCCTATCAATGCATTTTAAAGGAAATAGCACCAGTGAGGCAAACTCCAAAGTTACAACTATCTTTATTCAATGGCACCAGGGTTTCCCTTGTCTCCACTCTGTACTTGGTGCTTGCCTATGTAGCTTGCTCCTCCACCACCATCAAACTGCAGGAGAATGTCAGGTGGTCTAGACCACAGAAAAAATTTATCATCTAAAGGGGTGAGGTAGCTATAAAGAGACAGGGGGATAATGTAAGACCCACACAGGACTGTTATTTATGAGAGTGTTCATTGCACACAGAGTTGGATGTCCTTTGTTTTTGCAAGAACTTTGCCACTGAATATACATAATGCAGATCCTGACATTATATATATTATGATTCTTTATCCTCCAACCTAGTTCTTTATAATCAGCAAATACTGATTATTTCATATGTGCTTGTTAAATGCATGAGCTGCTTCATGTACAGTGCTTGGCTCAGCTCTTGGTATATAGTAAGAGCTCAGCAACTGTCAGTTTCATCAGGGACCATTAATGGAAGAATAAGGAATGTCATCATTCAAATCTCAGGTCAAAGGCCATACCAGGTTTGACCTTGCCTGGCCCATTGAGGTGTACCCCAGCCTACACATCCTTCACCCTTTATGTGCACCACAGTAGGCCAGCTTTATTTTACTCTTGTTTGTATCTGGTACTGACAAGAGAACCCAGCACTTGACAGGTGCTAATATACATCTGATGTTAATGCAGAGATCATAGGAAGGCAATGTCCAGCATGCCTGTGTGAATGGAACAGTGACAGTGAACCGGATTTTCGTTTGGATCTGCTTTTTCCAGATATGCAATTTGACTTGGAAAGTATGATTTTGTTTTGGTTCTTGAGTTATAAGTTTGTGTGGTGTGTATGTATGTATTCATGTGTAAATACATATATATGTATGTATGCATGTTGTAAGATAATGTGTGCATACATACATGTGTGTGCATGAGAAGGTCAGATGTTGACATCAGGTATCTTCTTCAATAATTCTCACCTTCTCTGTTGTGCCAAGATCCCTTGAACCCAGAGCTGGCTAATTCTGCTAGCCCAGCTAGCCATCTTGTTCTGGGGGTTTCATATCTCTGTGCCCAGGCACTGTGATTGCAGCAGCGCCCATGGATTCCTAACACTGATGTCAGTGCTGAGGATGCAAGTTGAAGTCCTCACAATTAACACAGCAAGTGCTTTACATGCTGAGGAACTCTCCAGCCTGAGGCATATGACTTTTAATGTGTCTTGTTCAGCTTGTGGGGGTTTTTATCTGAAAAAAATAGCTAATAAAAGACTGAAATAATTGCGGTGCCTTCCACAGTCCTTGTAACTCTGAAAGGATGATACAGCAGTCCCCCTCCTTATCAGCTTTACTTTCCAATGTTTTCAGTTACCCACGGTTAACCACAGTCTGAAAATAGGAAATGGAAAATTCATATTTTAAATAACTTTGTATAGTGCACTGTTTGATTGCCCTTTTCTTTTGCTAGTTGTTATTATTAATCTCTTAAAGTACCCAATTTATAAATGTGACTTTTTCAAAGATATTTATACACAGTGGGAAGAAACAAGTCTATATAAGGTCCATTACTGCAACGCCTTGGACTGTGTCCTGTGTCCGTTGACATTCAGAATTTAAGTCCTTACTTCAGTCTCACACAGCTTGCTCATGTCAGGCTTATTCATCTGAAGAGCCTGGTTCATAGCTTCTTTATCTACTACACAGCACCGAATGAGAAGGTAAGAGCTGGTTTCGCCCTGGCTCTACATTCCAGAATATCATGCTGCCATTCCTCTTCTCTCTCTCTTCTTCTCTGTTGTAGGAAAGATGCCCGTTTCTCAGTATTAGTCAAGCCAAGGAAAATAAATGGAGGTCCAGCCCATCAATCCACCTAGTACATTTCTCCACAAAAGACAGTTTCTCAAGTGCTCAGTGGCAAGTGACTTCACTTGAAACAGCTTTGTGGGCACTTGCTAAGACTCTTATGAAAAACAGCACCACCTTCCTTCCCTTTCTTGAGTCTCCAATGGACACTGTGCAGTCTCCAATGGACAATTTTCAATGAGTTCTAGGCAGTCCTATATCTCCACCCTGGACATTTCAGACTGTGTAGCTTTTCCTGGGAGCAGACTACCCTGTACCCTGTAAGACAATGAATAACCTATGTGGTCTCTTCCTTCCTAGGTCCATACAAGTAGCATTGGCACCTTCAACCTTTATAATCCAACTTGTTTCCAAACATTGCCCCTCAAGAGGAAAATTTCTAACCTTCAACCCCCTCTTTCCCAACATACCCAAGCCTTTTTGAGAACCACTGAACAAGACTGAATGGTATCAAATGTGCTGCTAAACGTCATGATTGTGCTAGACTGTTTCTGTGTCTCTCATTACCAATTTGTGTGTGTGTGTGTGTGTGTGTGTGTGTGTGTATGAGAGAGAGAGAGAGAGAGAGAGAGACTATATATCACACATTGAAACTCTGACCACAATATGGTATTGTTAGGGATTAAAAGATTCATGTTTTCATAAAAGGTACACAAGCTCACTCCTGCCATCCATTCTCGCCTCTCCTCTTCACATATGAAGAGAAAACTATCTGCAGAAACCAGGAAGCAGGCTGATTGTCAGTGGTTAATATTGATCAGCAACTTGACAATATCTAAGATCACCTAGGATACAAGCCTCTGGGCATGGCTTGATGGATTTTCTATGTTTGGTCAATTGATGAGAGAAGACCTACCCTAAAGGTCAGTAGCATCATTCCATAGGCTAAGAACCCAGACTGGAAAAAAAAAGGAGAAAGTGAGCTAAGCACTAGTCATTTTCCTGTTTCCTGACTGTGAATACAACATGACCAGACACCTCCCACCTCTACTGCCACACCCTCCCGACCAGGATGGACTGCACTCTCAAACCATAAGCCAAAATAAACCCTTTTTTCCTTCAGGCATCTTCACCAGGTGTTTTGCCATAGCAAAGAAAAAGTAACTACTATGCTGACCTGAGAATCCTGATCTGGGACTGTCTGGCTTCCAAAGCCAGGGAAGGAATGAGAAACGAATGTGCTGTGTAAACCATTCAGCCTACAGTACTTTGTTATACCATCCCTAAAATAGAGGAAGCTGATTAAGTTATAGAATCCAAATTTGCACGAAGAAAATCTGCAGCTGAGTAGGATCGGAAGAATGATGTCGACTGGAAAGATGTGTTTCCCTGGGAGAGTGCCTCTCTTCCCTGGAAGACAAGCCAGGGCTTTGTTTTCATGTGATACATGATCATTTAAAAAGCCAAAACAACAAAAGCAAGCCTAGGATTTCTGTTGTACCAATGTGTCTCTGAAATCCAAAGCTCCAAAGTTATCAACATGTTTATTCCCCTGTCACCATGGTCGCCTCCTGTCGCTTTGGACTGCAAAGAAAAGGCAAGAAATGATTGAGTAGTTGGGTTTTGTTTGTTTTCTATTCCTGTACTGGACCTGAGTTCTGTCTTAGTCGGCTTCCTAAATAGAATAATCAATGCCATTATCTCTTCCTCCCTCATCTAAATCACATCAGGACCCTATAGGAGATCAATAGCTACAACAAAGAAGGGCAGAGATTTCATTCCAGGGGGACTCATTACTCTCCCGCCCAGGATAAGGGTGTGGGTACCAGGGCAGGTTATCGACTCTTCCACCAGAGTTAACCACAGCTATTAGTTATTAATCCCACACGTGTCCCCATCCAGAGGGCTGCACCTATGTGCATCAAGAACATGACCGTAAACCAGCAGCCGCACTTCCCCTTTCCTCCTCTCCTTCTACCTCCCCTCTTCTCTCCTTATTTAAGGATTTGTCTTGTCTAGCAATCTAAACAATTTGAGGCTTCATTGAGATTCTCAGCAAGTGCAGGTTGCCTGTAATCAGACTCACATCTGCTGCAGTATTACAAAGACTAATTAAAATAAATTCAGATCTTAAATTAGTCCTTTCAGTAACATTTATTGCCTAGGCCACTGGGCAATAAAGGATGTAATTCAGTTAAGCTGAAAAGGCAAGTGGAGCTTTGATTCTATTTCTTAACCAGCCCCTGGAAGGACTGTAGAGGTAGGGGAGCTTCGTGCCCTGCAGTGCCCATCTTTTCAGCAGTAGCTGTCTCCCAACTGTCTGTCTGTAGCCTTAGGGCCCTTCTTTTGGATGTTCTGTCTGGATGTTCTATCTGCACTGCAAGCGAAATACTGTGCATGACTCAGAGGCAAACCTTCCTTTCGGAGAGGGCAGTCTGTCCCCTGAAAGTGTGCAATGTCCGTCCATTGTCTGGGCCAGAGCAACCCCATGCTGGGATCTGTTACCACCGCCTTGTAACGGTATCACGGAAAAGCACAAGTGTGTTCCTACATTGCTGTCATAGTTTGTTTATGACATTTTGCACAGACAAAGATACAGGAGGTATAGAACTGACATGGTCATGTCCCCAAGTCTTCACATCCCTGGTAGGAATTTTTTAATGACTGCCAATGCATTTACTATTTCATAATTTAATTCTACAGCTGGGATTTGACACGTCTCTACCATTCTCTTTATATCCCATTGTGTTAAAATGAGCATCCCCTGGATTTCAAAGGTATATACTTCCATTTTTTTTTCAAAGAACAGTTTTACTTTCAAGTTCAAGGAATTGTGATTGCAAGTCTGTAGCCGCTATCAGATTCTGACCTGAGTATATGTATAGTTACTGAGCTTTGAACTGGTTTTAAGGGACAAAATACAACAAAGACAAGAAGTGTGATGATGTCTTTATACCTTTCTATGAGTCTCCGGAGAGACTCAGTACTGACCAGTCAACTTTCCCTGTCACGCTCTGAAATGCCCTTATAGCTGTGCTAGAAAGTGGGCTCCTCCCATCTGTCAGAAGATGTGCAATTGTTGATGACAGCCCTGGGAACCTGATTATCTCAGGACTGCCCTTCCAAGCACCTTAAGAAAGTCTGAGGCGATGTGCTCTGAGTCAGGCATGGCCTGCAGATACCTAGAAGGCAGAGCAGTGTGTGCATTTGCTTTCATAAGACTGCCTTGGAGGTCTCCAGAGATGTGTGAGTCTCTTCCTTACACGGAAGTCTCAATTCAAGGACATCTGGCTGATGGCCAAACTATGAGCATCCTTAATTAAGTAAAATTAGTGGAATTTAGAAAACATCTTAAGTTATGGAGTTTCCTCTGAAAAATTTGCCTTCAACAATTTTATTTTTAAAGGGAATTCCTGAAGCATAAGTCCATGTGGATTCAACTCATAGGCAATAATATTATTACTAAAAACAGTTGGCATTGTATTTATTGTCTGTTTACTCTTGGCCTGAATTTTCCAATAATGATGTGCATTATACATTGTCGCATGCTTTTTCTACTGCACTGGCATTTCTACTATAGTTGTTTAAAATTCTAAGCTGCAGCTGGGAAGCAGTGGTGCGCATCTTTAATCCCAGCACTCAGGAGGCAGAGGCAGGCAGATCTCTGAGTTCGAGGCCAGCCAGGTCTACAAAGACACCAAGAAACCTTATCGCAAACAACAGCAACAACAATTAATAATAATTGCAATGGAAGCTACAACCCAACCTCAGCAACAACAATAACTGAAGCTACAGCCCAACTTCCCTTCTAGTCCCTGAAAAACAAAGGGAATTATGACAACCCTTTTTCCCTCTGGCTTGTTAGTTGCATCCTGAGACACCTCCATCAGCCTCACTATGGTAATGTGTTTTGCCTCTCTGTACAACTACCCAATTCCAGGAGTCATGCATGAACGTGTCGTACTATCTCCTTGATGGTTTTGCGGATATACTGGAACCAAACAGTCTTCCACACATTTCTCTAAGGGTTTGTGTACTTAGTCACCCACAGTAATAAAAGATGCCGCCTGACTTGCTGTGGTGAAAAAGTAAATGAATGATGACCTCATTCGTGGGTTAGCATTTTACTTCAAGAACGAATTAAGTCCATTTCTAATCACTCCTATAGTTTTTCCTTAGGCTTAATTCTTAAATTGAGATTAGAGGAAATGCTGTATGTTATACAAACACACACACTTAAAAGCATTTTGGGGTGAGAATGTGTTCCCTGCTGTTCTCTCTCTTGTTTTAGGATAATAAGCAACAGGGAACCACTTAGGAACCCCCTCATGGCCATTTTAGAAGTTATTAATTAGAGTTCATTTTTAAAATTAAAAGCTGTCAACATTATTTACATAGAAAATGTCCAAGAAACTAGCAACTAAGAAAATGTTCCATTTCAGAAAAACTAGGACCTAAATTGACAGCAACACGCAAGCCAAACACATGCATTGGTGCTTTACCCTGAAGAGGCTGTGGCCTCAGCTGGAGCGGGGCGAGGGCTTCCCCACTCCTCTCCCTTAGTCCCTTCCTTCCCCGATCCTTACATTGCTATACCCTCTCTCACCCTTTCTTCTTTCCTTCTGTTCATGTTTTATTTCTTTTCTGTCCCTTCTCTTCCCTTCTTTTCCTCTCCCTTTCCCTCACCTCCCTTCTCCTCTTCTCTCCTCTCCTCTCTTCTCTATTCAGAATTCCCATATAAGGTATTGACTTGACCAGGCCTGCATGTATAATCCCCATACTGATTCCTAATTAGAAACTGTGTAATAAATGTGGAATGAGCAGCCTACGGCTTTTTGATCTTTGTTCCCAGATGGCTTTTCATTACTTCCCATTGCCCTCCAGTGATGGAAGCCTCTAAACTTATGGAATTCACTGATTCTGGGTCCATTTGGATCTTCAGAGCTTGCTGGGCCCTTTAGGAGGTTTCCTTGTGCTAATAAACATCTGTCACTGCCCCTGTTTTACTGAAGCAGCTCATGCTGCTGGAAACCCATCCAGAGCCCTGAGCAAACTGTGTGGATCTTTAAATCAAAGAGTGATTGTTAAGCAATGTGCCCCCAACATCTCCACCATATAAAATAGCACAGCTGATAGGTGTAACACTTCAACCTTTGCCATGTTGTCCCAATAACAGGATTTGACTCTCATCCATCAAGGGCCCATAAACATGTTGAGAGGGCACCAGGGGGTAGATCACAGACCTACAGTAATTTTTCCACATTCCTACACCTCTGTCCTTCTTTCTTTCCTTCATTCTTTTCTCCTTTTTTTTTTTTACTTCAGTCCTTCTTACCTCTTTCTTACTTCCTCCTAAATGCCGCTACTCTTATTAACTTCTGAGGAGAAAACGTGTGTACTTTTTCAGGGTTGGAAGTTCTGGTCATTTATGGCATGGAAGCCATGGTGGCAGAAGTCTGAGATCGTTATGATGTGGTGTCCACAGTCAAGGAGCAAAGATGGATGCTGATGCTCAGCTTGCTTTCTCCTTTTCATTCACCCTGGGACCTCCTGCCCATGGAGTGCTCCTGCCCACTTCTAGACAGCCCCCATCTCAATTAACCTAATCTAGAAACTGGCAGAGACATGCTTAGAGGGTTTTTCTTCTTCAGCGGTGATTCTAAATCTCCTCAGGTAGACAACAAGGAAACAATAATACTCTCAGAGAATGACCATTGACAGTCTGGAGGAAAGTTTTCCTAATAAAGTCACCCATGCCTTTCAAGATTACTGGCAGCATCAGCCACCTCAGCAAAACTAGATTGAGAATAAATATAGTGGTCTATCAGTCATGGGTTGGCAAGTGATGGACACAGTCATGAGCCAGGTTCTCTCCTGGCTGGCTCCTGGATGTGGAGATGCTGGGTGCTTTGCAACACAGTGAGAGGATGGTTCGAAGGCTCTTAGCTCTTGTAAAAGATGACTTGTCACCATGTTTAGTTTCAAACAGGCTTTAGCTTAAACTCCTGGTGCTCATGTCATCTTTGAGCACATAAGGAATGGTCCTGTGGTAGAGACTTCCAATCTCCTTGTTTTGATGTCAGTCAGATCTCCCAGCTCAACAGTAACTTTCTGGGTGGCCTCCTAACTTGAGGAAGCAGGGCCATCACCACCTATTCCTTCCCCTGGTGTCAGATGCATGAGATGGGGCTCAGAAAGATTAAATATAACTTTTTCCTCCTGGAGAGAAGTACTATGACATAATAAAACATTGGGTTCAGTAGTATTTAACCCACAAGTATCAGATGGGCTCAGAAAAAGTCACAAAGCATCTTTGAGCACAGAGTCTCCATTGGTAGTTATGACACATCCTGATAGATTAGGAAGCTTCCATAAAATACCTGTTTCCATAGCACTTCACTTATGCTACTTGGTGTAGCTGTTTAGACAGGAAACTTTATGAAAGGCAAAGAAATGAATGCTGGGAAATGCACCATGGTTTATATAAATAGGAATACTAGTGTGGTAGTGAAAAGAAATCTGTAACCTCTCTTTGTAAAGTCAAGAAAAAACACTCTGTACCTTTAAAGAACTTGTTGCATCTACGCCAGGTTCTATTGTAATAGCAGCTGCTGCATCCTTAAATCTTAGAAGTTGCCTCTCTAATTTCATATAATGTGGTTAGATTTTTACATTGCCTTTACCCAGATATCCTCATCTGATTCTTGCAGTGCCCTGTCCAGTTACGAATAGAAGTGTTATTAGCCCTTAGTTAGGGTTTTATGGCTGTGAAGAGATGCCATGACCAAGACAACTCTTATAAAGGCAAACATTATTTCCACTTTTAAATTTTTTATAATTTATTCACTTTATATCCCCATTGTAGCCCTCTCCCTCATCTCCTCCCAGTTCCACCCTCCCTACCTCTTTTCCCAATATCCCCCCTAGACCACAAAAAGGGGGAGCCCTTCTTCCCTACCAGCTGATCCTAGCTTATAAAGGACTGCCCAGAACCTCTTCCTCTGTAGCCTGGCAAGGCAGCCCCGCCAGCGGGAAGTGATCAAAGAATGGGTAACAGAGTCCATGTCAGAGACTGGCCCTGCTCCCCTTACTTGGAAACCCTCATGGAGACTGAGCAGCCTATGGGCTACATCTGAGCAGGGGGGTCTAGGTCCTCTCCATACATGGTCCTTGGTTGGTGCATCAGTCTCTGCAGGACCCCTGGGTCTAGATTTGTTGACTTTGTTAATCTCCTTGTGGAACTCCTGTCTCCTCCCAGTTCTTCTATCCCATTCCCCACTCTTCAAAAAGACTCCTACACTCTTCCCTAAGTTTGACTATGAGTTTCAGCATCTGCTTCGATCCTCTGCTGGATGGAGTCTTTCAGAGGACATCTCCTGGGACTGGCTTACAGTTTCAGAGGTTCAGTCCATTCTCATCATGGTGGAAAGCAAAGCAGCATGACAGGCAGACTTGGTACTGAAGGAGGTAAGAGTTCTACATCTTGATTTACAGGCAGCAGAAGGGGACTGTGTTCTGTAGGTGGCCGAGAGGAAACTAACATCCACACTGGGTGGAGCCTGAGCATAGGAGGATACCCCAAAGCCCACCTACATTATGACATACATCCGCCAACACGGCCACACCTCCCCCAACATGGCCACACCTCCTCCAACAAGGCCACACCTCCTAACAGTGCCACTCCATATGGACCAAGTATTCAAGCACATGAGTCTACGGGGGCCAAACCTATTCAAACCACAGTACCCTGCTTTATAGGTTCTGAGAGTCACCTGGCCAAGCTCAAACAGCTCAAAGTATAAAGTGAACTTGGAACCAGGTCTTCTTAGCCCAGAGCCCAGAACTTTGCAACATACTGTGCTTCATCTGGGTTCTTGCAGCAATCTTCTTACCAGGGAAGAGGAGTCCCAGGTGAGATTGTCTTAGGGAAGGGCACCCAGAAGCACCTACTGAAGGTCCTCAGTGGCTTACAGCAGTCTTTCTCAAAACCTGGAGGTTGACGAGAGGCAAAATCAACATGGGGACAGGGTTACAACTTGATGCTCTGATGATTTAGACGTGGACATAGAAGAAGTGGCTATGGGTTCCTTCAGACATGTTCTTCAGGCTTCTTTGACCTCCTCTCCCTCTGACCTGCTGTTGGTTTTTTGAAAACCACCTGCATGAAGTCTGAAGTGGAAGATGCGTGAAGTGTGAGATTGCTGTGAGCTGATGCGGCCCTCCCTCTTCTCTAAAGCGGGTTCACAGTGGTTTTTTTCTTCCCTGGTCTTTCCACTGTTTCCGCTTTCTCCAGACCTTTATCCATAGTCTGTGTGACGAACTTACATTACTCACTTTGAATATACTTTCTGTTTCTTAATGAGCCCCTTCCTGACCAAACTTTACCCCAGTGTACGGGAAGGAAGTTATGTCTGAATTTACACATGATCAGGAAATGGAAATCATAGTGAGGATCTAGAAACGGAAATCCAAGCAAGGCTTTGTTGACCTTTGGGAGGAAAATGAGTTAGGTAGTATAAATACCAACTGAGGTGATGCACCAGAATACTGCTGGGTAGCTCATATGCTCTCCTTCCAGAGACAGGACTGTGTACACATGCTATGAGTTGGGGATGAAGGAAGCAACAATATCTAGTTCAGAAATGAAGGAGAGCCACAGTACGGACAGACATTAGGATGACTGACATTCTGCTGGCTGAGACTGACTGACTAGCTGTTAATTGGACCCATCTTTATTTCCGCTGGACACATGGCTTATGATCTTCATATTCCTGATTCTGACACACAGGATGTGGACCAAAGGTTCATGGTAACATGGAAATCATCCATCACTACCCTCTACTTTTTTACCTGTGATAATTAAGACTGATCCAATCACCCACCATACTATTTATTAATCATTCACTCACCTACTCAATTTCTTGCATTTCATTTCTGGAACAAGATCTGAGGATACTCCTCAAAGAGTTGAACAAATCCCCCTTGAGGCGCTCCAGAGTTGGTGCTCCTATGGTGTTTTAGGTGTAGAGCCTGTGATGGCTGCTACACAAAGCACTGTGCATTAAGATCCATTTGCTATCCCTTTCTCCTCCAAAATGATGGTCATTTATCCTGAGTGCCCACTTTGCACCAGGTGCTCTGAAACCTTGTGTTGTGAGAAGTGTGAAGATGGGAGTTTGCATGATGCTGTCACTAATGCAAGCTCAACTGTGAGGCAGCCGGGATCTTCTTACACAGGGAGTGGCTGCTGATAAAGGTACGTTATCAACCTGAAGGCAGCTTGGCCGCAATGCTAAGGAAGGCAGGACATACAAAATGCCCAAGGATTTCCTCCGGATCTTTGCACTCAAGTGCCTGAATATGCACAGTCCGGACACACACATGCATGGGCACACACACACATGCAAAGACATGAGTGTGCGTCACATGCACAGTTTTTTTCTGCGTTTTTATCCTAAGAAAATCCATAAAAGCAGACACAGGCATGTTATGCATTTGTGCATCAGATGTTTCCCAAGGTTTTTCTCTCAACACCGGTGTTTCTTATGATCTGCAATCCCCTTTAAATACAGTTCTTTCTTGGGAAAGAAAAGACACAGGAGATTATACCTCATGTGTATGCACAGCGCTGATTACAAAACACCTTTTTGAATTAAGTGCGTGTCTGAGTCAAGGTTACACAGAGGTGAACATTTTGTGAGCTTTCCGGAGGCCATGAATGGCTTTAAGTAATTGTGCATGCATGGGGGCAAAATAGCCCTGGGATTAGACTCCGGATTTGGAAAAACAATGTGAAATGCAGACCCTCCATGGCCCCTTTCTAAAAGAGTTTGTAGAAGTCAGATGTGGACACAGAGGTGTGGTGCTGGGTGCATCACTGGGCAGAGGTAGCTCTTCCAGCTCCTGATTCCCTTGTACTAAAATTTTCATTATAGATGCTTTGCCCATCAAATGCATTGTTGGATCAGAGCATCACATGTTCCCACACAGATGTTATTTCAGATTAAGCCGCTGGCAGCAGGCCGTGGACGTGGCTCGAATTTTCCTCCTTGCTCAGTAGCATCCCTACGCACAGCCATCATTTGCAAAGTCACATTGCTTGCATAACAATTGAACTGAGCTGTTATTTCAGGTAACGAAGTCAAGATATATTATACTGCAACCTACTCACATGAAAAGGCAGCCCAAGAAAAAGAATGATGAGTGTCGAGTGAGGATTGAAAGGAACCCCAAAATATCATCTGTTATGAGACTCTTAAAAGCTTCTAATGACCTGTTATTCCCAAGTGGCTCATGCCACGGTGTCTCTTGAATTTATTTTTCACCAATTGGGCTTCGCATCTAGTATTACCTTTCATTATGCTCTAAGACCCACAGGATTGGTTTTACTTTTTTACTGGGTACACTTAATAGCTACGCAATAAATATGTGGATGGATGAGGATGGATGGAAGGTTAGATGGATAGATGGATGGATGGATGGACGGCCAGATGGATGAGTGGATGGATAGAGTGTGTGATTAGAGATTGGAGTCTCAGCTTTTACGTGAGCCCAGGCTTCAGAAAGGCCGTTTTGCATCAGTGAGCTTCACAAACACTTTCTGGAAGTCAGTGTCCTGCTGTTCACGTGAAGAAGCCAAAGGGCAGAGGGCTAATGACCTCTCAGGAGGAGGATGTAGCTTTCTGGTAAGTGAAAGCACTTTATTCAGGGCTTGGAAAATGAGTTCAAAATTGAAATTGCTTTCCCCAAAATGGTGTGGTCTTTCAATTTAAAGTAATTGGAGAATAAATAAAAACATGGAGAAGTCCATGAATCTGATTCCCCACATTGAAAAGGATTCTTGTGAACTCACAATTCCCAGACACAGAGACAACAATGGCGGTCACTCTGAGCTATCTCTGGGTGAGAGTTTCTGAGAAAATGTGTCTCCTCCACATCCCTTGAAACACTCAACCAGCTCATCCCAAGACAGGCTATCTATGAATAAAACAGGAAAGAAGAAACACTGTGTTATCCTGTGACTTTATTACGATTTGGGCAGATCAGGATGGATACTTTTTCTTGTTAGGTATCATTTTAACATTCCCATTGTACATGGTGGCTTTTTTTTTAAGAACAGAAATAAATCTAGCTGTCCCCTAACGGGAACAATTTCCCTCCGTATTTCTTGCAGCTCTTGTCCCGTGAGGCGACAGATGAGCATGTGATAGCAATACTGATTTCAGAGCAGAGATACCATCTGATCCACCGGGAAAGAACTGTTGGATGAAATCAGAATGAGGGCCTGCCTCCTGGGCAGCCGTCTCTCAGCATGCGCTTTGCTCTATGGATCAGAAAAACAGCTGGCAGCTTGCAGTGTGTTATACAAAAGACCTTTGCCGTGTTTTGTTGTTTCTGGCTATGATGCAGTGTGAGTTGCTTCAAATACTGGTCTTTATTTGTGTGCCTTTTTTGGTGAAACAAAATCCCATTAAGCAACTGGTGTAGTGGGAGGAAATAAAAGTGATGTTTCTGCCTTAATGTACATTTTAAATGTGAAAATAGTAGGCGCAGAAATCATTGATTGGAAAAACATCCCCCAAATTACCCGTAACACATAACCATCTACGGAAGCAAACTATCCTTGTGGTTCATTCAGAATTTTTCAAGTCAGGAACTTTCACCCAGTTATTTTCCTAAATTAAAATGTGCATCATTTTCGGGCATATTGTTTGTATTTGAGAAAACTTCTGATGTTTTTTTTCTGAGTCAAGGTTTTTTTTTTCCCCATAAAATGTGTATATTTTTTTCTACAAACATTGAAACATTAATGTTTTGGGAAGAAACTCAGCACTTTTAGCCAAGAGCCAACATCCCCTATTTGAGTTGTGTTTGGTTCTTGTTTTAGTTTGCCGTAAGTTTTTTATGATGCTTTATTTCTCTCTTGATTATTTTTTATTTCCTGACTCTGTAGTCCATGTTTCTGGTAATAATTAGTGTCAGTGGGGCCAAATTTCTATATTTGTCACGAAAAGAACACAAAAAGGAAGTTATGGAGCAATCTGACTTTCTTCTGGATTGCCCAGAAGAGAAACACTCAGCTATTGTCTGAGTGTCACAGACATGTCAGTCCCACAGTGAGGATGTGTTGTCAAGAGGTATCTGCCCAGGCCTGTGGTAGACACATTCCTACACCCAACATTCTCTGACAGTAATGATGGTCTCCGATGCGCCACTTCTATGGCTCTTTAAGTTTCCAAATTACTTTCTATATCTATATGTTAAATCCTTTAATGAAACGATTAAAGGGTGTCAGTCACCCCTGTCTCAGAGGAAGCAAGGTTTTCTGACATACTATTGGATTCTTCCAGTGAAAGTGTGGACACTGTGCTTCTGTAAGGGCGTCTTGGTACTTCTCCTAAGCATAATGATAGTCATTGGTGCTCAGTGCATGCTTCATTTGATTGGTTGTGTTTTAGACTCTGTCAGTTTAGGCCAAGTTCACTCATTTTGCAAAGCTATTTTTATGTGTATTTGGAAATTCAAATAATACTGATTGATGTGCGCTACAATCAATGACTGACAAACTAAAGGAATAAGTCCTAAAAGAAGAAAAAGGAATATAAACCACATGATCACTTCTCAAAGTGTATCCAGGGACACCAAGTATTAGATAAGTTAAAGGGCTTTGAAGGTAGACTACAGAAGGAGAAAATGGGGGCAGAGATGAGAAAAAAATCACAGTGACAGAAATACCCGTGACAGAATATGGTGTTTTGCATAGGAGCACCCTCTCCCCCACAGGCGCCAAGATTTAAGTGCTTGGTCACCAGGGAGTGCCAGAATTAGGCAGTGTGGCCCTTTTGGAGTAGATGTGACCTTGTTGGAGAATGAGCCACTGGGGTTGGGCTTTGGGTCTCTCTCCTCCCGCTGCCAATCTGAATACAGACCTCTCAGCGACCTCGCCAGCACCATTTCTGCCTGCATGCCACCATGCTTCCTGCTGCACTGATAATGGACTAAACCTGAAATTAAATGTTTTCTTTTATAAGAATTTCCATGGTCATGGCATCTCTTTACAGCAATAGAACATTAACAAAGACACAAAAGTCCAAGGAACACTGAGATAAACTAAGGCAGCATAGAATCTTCTTTTAGGAGAAGATTGAACTTCATTTGAACTGTTATCAAGCTGGGCATCGAACAGAAATTCTACGACTTATTTGACAGAATGTGTCCCACATCTGAACCCTCATTCTTTTGCCCAAAAGAAAAATTTTAAACAACCATTTAAATGTTTGCTTGGTAAACAGAGACATGAAGTGAAACACTATTATAGATCATTGTGTTAAATACAGTATCTTTGTTGTTTCATTAATTTTTCAGTCGATTGTTTATTAAGAGCTGGTAAGTGCTGGAGACTAAATTATATCTTTTTATATAGATCAGAATTGGCAATGACTCTAGAAAATAGGTTATCCCTATACCTATTAATAGGTAAAGAGTTGAAGCTTAGAGAAGCTTAGTAACTCTCTCAAGGTTGTGGAAGTATGAAATGGTGAAAGACAGAGGCCAAACATAAGCCGGAGCTGGCTCTGTTAACAATGATGCTACAATGATGCTATATAACTTTATGTAAATCTGTTCATATAATTCATGGAAGAATGCATGACATAAAAAGTTTCAAAAATCCTAGCATGAACTCAACGTCTAGAAAGCAAGAGAACTGTTTTCGCTTTCCACAGCATGGTAGAGATTGGAGACCACGTAGGGGTTGAAGTCACATCCTCACTTCATTGCCCTCCAACATTAAGATATCATACCACTGCTGGCAGCTTCTAAACTAATCCGTTTTGGAAAATAAAGGAAGAGGATATTGCTTTGTAAAAGCTGAGACCTGTTTTATTACCAGAATGTGGGTATTTTCTATTAAATGTATATATTGCCTTGTGAAGAAACACTGGAAATGTTCCATATAAAAAACTTGTACTATAAGTAAAGATATTTAATTTTTGAATTATCTGAATGTTGACATCAATGATAAAACAGGCTGTCCAACAAAAATAATATCAAGTGATGACCTTTGAATATTTAATGATTCAGCTGAAGTACAACATTGGCTCCCACTTTTGAAGATCAAAGCTTAATCTCATCATGCATAGGGTTAACAGTTTTCTCAAGATGTAACCTAAGATAAACTCATGTAGTCTCAAAGCACTGTCTAAATTCCTGCATCTACATACACTGTAGTACATCAAGACAATATGTCTCTGAAGCCATCTACTTAAATGAAAAGAATTCTGAAATAGGTCTACATAAAGCAGGTTCTCAAATATTAAACCCAGTATGCGCTTAGACATGAAATCTCTCTTTTTATTGGTGTCTGGAAATATACAAGATAAATTTTAATGGGATGAGGCTCATAGAAGCAGCAAGAAAATGAAAGGATGCCTGAGGCCAGCGGACAGAGTCAAGGCAGCAATAACTAACAATAATGTGGAGATGTAGGAGGTGAGCACAGCAGAGGAAAGATGATCAGAGGGAGAGAAGCCAAGCAGTGCTAAAGAATATTCAGCAGTTTGCCATCCATGATACACTCTGCTCTTACAAATTGCCTCCTCATCCTCAAGCAACCACAATGCAATAAATCTCTCCGGTTTGAAAAAATGGTTCTACCTTTTTTAAATGTTTGGAAAAGGGGAGTTTGTAGGTTTATAACTTCACCCCTGCTTTTGGCTGGCTCCCACCAGATGTGGTAGTTACTGTGGCTGTGGGAGATGTGAAGGCTGACTGTGAAATAAAATAAGTTGTTCCAGTGAGATCTCTCAGAATATAGAGAAGCTTTGCAATTTCACCCCTGGAACCACAGCCTTGCCTTGTTTTCTGGTTGCAAATCTGAAAAAGGAGCCATCAGTCTGTCTGTCAGACTGGCATCTTTTTATGTTCCCTTTCAATCACTCTCAGAAAAAAAAAATAGATTGATTCTGATTTGGTGGCTTCCTTATTGTTCATACTTGAAAAATATTAAAACAGGATAGAAAATTTTATTTTCTCTGATTTTGAAAGTTTTTTTTTAAGTTGGAATTCTCCCCCATTCCATTTGGGTCCCAAGAACAATAATGTGACTTACAGATAACCATCTAATAAAATACCCTAGAAGACAAATATTCTGGCTGCCTTCACATAAACTCCAAAAGATGATAGAATGGGTTTAATACAGTTGTTAAACAAACATGAACCAACAGCATACTGGAAAGTTGAAACCCAAGATTCTTAAGATGTCATTCTGTGGCAGGCGATGTTCCTTAAGTAGCAACAGAGCCCAGGATATAACTGAGAATGAAGGTGACAGACTCCCAGGAGGAGACAACCACAGTGGAGGTGCCTGCTAACCCCAGAGAGACCCAACCGGAAGCACGAATAACACAGAAAGCAAGGCAGCTGAAAGGGACAGGCAAGGAGGTGGGTAGTTGGTCTTGGGCACGTGGACATCAGAGTCTCAATATTAATCACTAGTATCAACACAACAAATCAGGATTCATGGCCTCTGATCCTAAACAATAAGCATTTTGCTATTTATTTCACCTCTTCTTCCTGGCTGATACAGGGCAATCCTGAGTGGTCTCATAGTCACCAAAAGTTCAGTAACTGACACGGAACTCGATGTGGAGGGAAGCCTGTACTGATGTAACATCCAGGCACACCTTGAATGGGCACAGTGATAGAGATACCACGAGCTAGAGAGCAAGGGACATACCTCAGTGCCACGCTTGCTCACCTACACTGAGTACCTTCACAGGATTCTGTCTGCAGAAACAGGAAGCCCATAGCCAGGTGCAAAGGAAATGCCTCAAGAAGCCCGAGCAATCTTCTGTGGAAGCAGAGTTGTACTGTTCGGTTTGAATTTTATTTGGTCTCCTTGCGAGTTTTGATTGTCATTTCTTTTGGATAGTGGGTGGGTTTGCTGTTTGTTTTCAATGAAAAATTTCTCAGCTGGAGAGATGTTTCTGTGGGTAAAGTGCTTGGTGCTGAAACATGAACACCTGAATTTGATTCCCAGGACCCATGTAAAGCCCAAGTTAGCGATATGGATGTATAGCCTCAGTGCTTGGAGATGGAGATGGGCAGGTTCTCATGTCCTGTTAGACTGACAGTCTCCTTGAAACCTCTGGCTCCTGGCTCAGTGAGAGATCTTGTCTAAAAAATTAGGTGGGGATTAACTGAAAAAGACATTCTGGATTAACTCTTACACACACAGACACGTGAGCTTATGGACCCACATACATACACATGGAAATGTGCACATGGAGCTTCATGATTTAGAAATACAGAACCCTAGGCCTGACCTAGTTGAATATGCATGTGATCCAAGCACTCAAAAGTCTGCAACTGGAGAATTACAACTTTGCAACCAACTTAGGTCATAAAAAGAGTCTTGAGGCCAGCCTTCTGAGTCTCAGAATCAACCGGGAAAAAATGAAAGAAATAAAAAGTATTAAGTCTTTAAAGCTACCTTCACGCTAGTGTCCTTCCACTCTTTGAATCCTTGTATGAGAATTACCACTTACAGCATAGTCCTATTGACTCCCATGGTTCAAGAAGAAGGTAACAATGGCCAGTAGTGTCCATTACAAAATCAGGTTAACTGTCAGGTCCTATGCCTTTTTCTTTAACATTTTGATTCATGATGCCTTGGAAGTTTCTGAAACCAACTGACAATATGGTGGATTTATCAAGAATCTGGATGGATTTGGAGGCCATCCTATTTCTTCTGATTAAAATTAATCATATCTGCTGTCTTTACCTATTGTATTGTTTGATATTGTCAGAAAGCTGGCTGTGTGAGAGTGTAGTTATCTACCACTTTGCATAGATTGAAAGAGTAGTCTTTGCAGAAATTGAGTCATTTATCTCTGGCTCCTCATTGGTATCCATAGTCTAGTTTAAATTAATATGCAATGTGTCTTCAATGAGTGGAGAGTAGAGACAACACTGTCATATTAACAAATAATAGTAATTTTTTCTAGACAATATTTTAATATTTGATAAGTGTGTGGTCTCTTGAAAGTGTGGAGAGAGAAAGAGATACGGTGAGAAAATGGAGAAAATTCAAGATTGCCTAGGACAAATGGATGGAACTAGAAGAAATCATCCTGAGTGAGGTAACCCAGAAACAGAAAGAGGTATGCTATACACTTACCTATAAACAGATATTAGCCATATATTATAGGATAGCCATCTACAGACCTAAAGAAGCTAAACACTAAGGAGGACCCTAAGAAGGATGCTTAAATCTCATTGAGAATGGCAAGCAGGCTAGACACCAGAAGCGATGGAAGAGAGGAAACAGGAGCCTGCTATAGAGAGTCCTCTGAAATACTCTACCCAACAGGGGCTTGAAGCAGATGCTGAGACTAAGGGACAAACTTTGGGTAGAGTGCAAGCAGTCTTACAGAAGAAGAGAGGGTTAGAAGGATATGCAGGGGGCAGGAGCCCCACAAGGAAACAAACAAAACTAAAAAAGAAATCTCTGAGCCTAGGGGGTCCTGCAGAGACTGATGCACCAATAGAGGGCCATGCTTGGAGAGGACCTAGGACCCCTGCTCAGATGTGGCCGATTGTCAGCTCAGTCTCTGTGTAGATCTCTGAGTGAGGGGATCAGGGGCTGCCTCTACCACAAACTCAGTTGACTACTCTTTGATCACTCACCCTGGTTACATGGCCTTGCCAGTCCAAAAGAAGATGAATATTCCAACACGTGTCATGAAGATAACAGAGGGAAAGGGCAGCTCAAGCTTCTTTAGTAGGATAAGGAAGGAACCCTGTGCAGGGCACCATCTCCACCAGCAGGTAGCCATGTCTCCATTGCAGCTTTGTACCTTGATGTATAAGCAGGAGCCACTTATTCTTAGATTCCGTAGGGGTAGCACTGTGGTACCCACACATGCCTGGGAGGGAGTAGCACACTGTATGACAAGGAAAAGCTGCGCTTGCTCCATCTTCTCTCTGAACAGTATTGTGCAGACACAGCTGTCATAAGTTCATCTCTTTAAAGGCTACAAATCAAAGCTTTCAGTGTAGTTGACAGATGTACAACCATCACTATAATCTGATTATAGAATAATTCAAAACACCAAGCGAAAAACCACTGTCCGTTCCTTGTCAAACCCTGCCAATGCTAGGTAATCAGTGGCTGGCTTGTCCCTCTGGATTTGTTTGATGTCACGTAAGTGAGATCATACTCTATGTGATTATTACGACAGGCTTCTTTCGTTAAGCATGTTTTCCAAGGGCATCCATTTTGTGGCACAGGTCAGTACTTCTTTCTTTTCCATTGTCAAATAATATTCCATAGCAGGGCAATGTCATATTTTCTTCACCCATAACTTAATGCATTCTTTTATTATTTCAATTTTTAGCTACTACAGCTCTTTTATTAAAATAAATGGATAATAAATACATAAGCTTATTTCTGAATTTTCAACTGTTTTCCACTGTTTTATATGTCTTACCTGATGTAGTTTTAGACAAAGAAATGACATGAACACTGTAAAAGAAGTAAAATTTTATCCCTCTGTGAAAGACATGAATCTATTAAATCCAAAACCCTAAATATTCCACTCAAACAAAGCTGTAAGAAATAATCAGCTCAATAAAGGTGGTGATCCAAATTGACCTTACGTAAGTAGGTTGAGATTTATTTATACTAACAGCAACCTACCCCCAAAAGATCTAATAACATGATAATATTAATAATACAGTCAAAAGAATAAAATGCTCACAAATAAACTTAACCAAAGAAATTAATGATCTACATACTGAAATCTTCAAAATACTAATGAAAGAAATTAAATATATAAATAGAAAAATGCTCTATATCCATGGTCTTGAAGAACTGACAATGATAGCATGTCCATACTACCTGATATTATCTACATATTCCTTTTACTATTTGTCTAAACACCAGTGACATTTTTCACAGGAACAAAAAAAAAGCCCATAAAACTCAAATGGAACCACAGAAGGTTCAAATTTCCTGAAGCAATCTTAACAAAGAATTACAATACTAGAAACATTATACTTCTTTATTTCAAATTACATTACAGAACTATAGACAATCAAAGTATTTTGGTAATTGTATAAAACATAGACAGAGAGACCAATGGAAGGTAATAGAGAGCCCAGAAACATGTCTTACGTGTGTGGTTGATTGATCTTCCAGTCATCAAGACTACACAACAGGATATGATCAAGTCTTTAACGTATAGTTAGGACTAGGTCTCCATATGCAAAGGGATGAAAGTAGATCTTTATCTTAAGCCATAAACCAGAATTAACTTGAAATTAAATACAAACACAAGGCTGAGTGGGAATAGTATTTCACTTATAAAATGAAGGAACTTTTACTACTCACAATCCCACATTGGGTTAAGAAGCTCTTATACTAAGGAACATGAACCAAACATGGAAAGACAAACAATGAAGGATCTGATTTATAGAAAATAGAACGTTTTTATCAGGGCTGGGATGTGAGAGACATGAGATGTCTGTCAAAGAGAATGAACATTCATCTGTGAGGTGAATATGTTCTGGAGATCTGATGTGCAATCTGCTAACTTCAGTTACTACGAAGGTAGGACATACTCAGGGTTCTGAGGAGACTGGAGAAGGAAGGATAATGATATAAGATGATAGGCAAATTCATTACTTTTGTTTCAACCACAATTTCACAATGTTTACTTACATCAAATGATCCTATTGTGTGCTTTAGATATACATAAATTATATTCATCATGATGCAGAAAAGCTGGAGAAAAGAGTTTACATGAGGTTTATCAGGTCAAGCAGCATATAAGCTGATCTCAGTGTTAATTCACTCTTTAAAATGTTCTCTAGGAGCTCCAAAAGGAGACCAACACAGAAAAAGAAAAAGAAAATAAGCCCTGGAAACCCTGCATAGACTGATACCCCAACCAAGGACAATGCATGGAAAGGACCTAAAACCCCAGCTCAGACCCTGGAGGCTGCAGCCATGCCAGTCCACAGAGGAAGACAATGCAACCAGTCCTGATAAGACCTGATAGGCTAGGGTCATATAGAAGGGGAGGAGGACCTCCCCTATCAGTGAACTAGGGGAAGGTCATAGGGCAGAAGAGGGAGGAAGGTGAGACTGGGAGAAGACAAGGGAGGGGACCACAACTGGGATATAAATTGAATAAATTGTAATAAATGATAATAAAAATGTTTTAAGATATCTATCATAGGACAAAGAGAATAAATCTGTGAAGAATTAGGATGATGAATGGGGATGAACATAATCAAAATATATTGAATGCCTCTATGATGTTTTCTGAGAATTAATAAAAATATTGTATTTTCATAATTTTTATTTTTTTATATTAATCACAGGTTATTTACTTTGTATCCCAGCTGAAGCCCCCTCTCTCATTCCCTCCCAATCCCACCCTCCCTCCCTCATCTCCTCCCTACCTCCTTCCAAGTCCACTGATAGGGGAGGTCCTCCTCCCCTTCCATCTGACCCTAGCTTACCAGGTATCTTCAGGACTGGCTGCAAGGTCTTCCTCTGTGGTCTAGCAAGGCTGCTCCTCCCTCGGAGGGGAGGGGGTGTCAAAGAGCAAGCCATTTTTAAGAATACATTAGCTACTAAATTTCAAATGGTTGAAAGAATAAACAATGCAGATGAAATGCATCACCTCTTTTTGCTTTTTGGAAGCATCTCTAGACCCTCAAGATACTTGGTTTGTCTGCAGTCATCTAGACAAAAACTTAACTTAAATCCCAAGCCATCCCTCAAAAATGACCTAAACTGAACTTCCAAGGAGATAAATAATTTTATGCTCCTATGGATTTTGAAAGTTTTGACAGCCTTGATGGGTTGGATATTTAAAAAATTAATACGATATCATCAGGTTGTCAGTGTTAGTGAAATAATCTAGGAAACCATCTTTATCCTTCGGGTCCATCATTTTTACCCTCTCAATCTAGCACCAGATCCAGTTCCCTCCTAGGAAGTAATTGGAGAAAATCTAAATGTAGAGTGCTATCTACTGACACTGCTCATCTCACCTGCTCTACAGTGATTTGTATTTTGTTCAAGATGTTCATGGCAGCATTACAGATTCCAGAGGAGCTCCCCAATGTGAAAATGTTGCCATTATAAGTCAATCTTATAGTTTATCCTGTCCTCATGTGTTTTGTTTAGATATTGAAGTCACTTAATCTTTGGACTCAAAAGAAGGCAAATCAAATTACAAGAGTGAGGTACCATATTGCTCTAGCTAGGACTTCAAGTACTATGTTGAAGAGATATGGAGAGAGTGGGCAGCCTTGCCTTGTCCCTGATTTCAATGGGATTTCAATGGTTTATTTCTCTCCGTTTAGTTTGATGTTGGCTATAGGCTTGCTGTATATTGTCTTTACTATGTTTAGGTATGTGCCTTATATTCCTGATTTCTCCAAGACTTTAAACATGAATGGGTATTGGATGTTGTCAATTTTTTTAGCATCTAAGGAGATGAACATGTGGTTTTTCTCCTTCAGCTTTTTATATGGTGGATTACATTGATAGATTTCCATATATTGAACCACCCCTACTTGCCTGGTATGAAGCCTTCTTGGTCATGGTGGATGATATCTTTTATGTGTTCTTTGATTTTGTTTGAAAGTATTTTATTGAGTATCAAAGTTCATAAGAGAGAGATCTGAAGTTCTCTTTTTTGTTGGGTCTTTTTGTGGTTTAGGTATCAAGGTGACTGTGGTTTCATAGAATGAGTTTGGTAATGTTCCTTCTGGTTCTGTTTTGTGGAATAGTTTAGAAGCTGTAATACAGAGCAATAATAATAAAAGCTGCATGGTACTGACATAGAAACATAATGGTGGATAAATGGAATAGATTAGAAGACCTAGAAATTAACCCACACACCTAGGGATACTTTATTTTTGACAAAGAAGCCAAAACCATACAATGGAAAACAGACACCATCTTCAATAAATGGTGCTGGTATAACTGGATATCTACATGTAGAAAAATGCAAATAGATCCACATTTATCACCCTGCACAAAATTAAAGTCCAAGTGGATCAAATACCTCAACATAAAACCAGACACACTAAATCAGTTAGAAGAAGAGGTGGGAAAGAGCCTTAAACCCATTGGCATGGGAGACAACTTCCTGAACAGAACACCAAGAGCACAGGCTCTAAGATAAACAATCAATACATGGGACCTCATGACACAAAAAAGCTTTTGTAAATCAAAGGACACTGTCATCAGAACAAAACGACATGCTACAGACTGGGAAAGGATCTTCACCAACCCTATATCTGACAGAGGGCTAATATCTAGTATATATAAAGAAGTAAAGAACTTAAAAAGCAACAAATCAAGTAATCCAATTAAAAATGGGGTACAGAGCTAAACAGAGAATTCTCAATAGAGCAATACAGGATGGCAGAGAAGCAATTAAGGAAATGTTCAATGTCCTTAGTCATCAGGAACATGCAAATCAAAATGACCCTGAAATTTCACCTTACAGTTGTCAGAATGGCTAAGATCAAAAACTCAAGCGACAATACATGCTGGAGAGGATGTAGAGAAAGGGGAACCCTCCTCCATTGCTGGTGGGAATGTAAACTGGTACAAACCACTCTGGAAATCAATCTGATGCTTTCTCAGACAATTAGGAGTAGTGCTTCCTCAAGATCCAGCTATACCACTCCTAGGCATATATCCAAAATATGTTCAAGTACACAACAAGGACATTTGCTCAACCATGTTCGTAGCAGCTTTATTCATAATAGTCAGAACCTGGAAACAACCCAGATGTCCCTCAGTTGAGGAATGGATACAAAAATTGTGGTACATTTACACAATGGAATAGTACTCAGCAATTAAAAGCAAGGAAATCATGAAAATTGCAGACAAATGGTGAGAACTAGAAAAGATCATCCTGAGTGAGGTATCCCAGAAGCAGAAAGACGTACATGGTATGTACTCACTTATAAGTGGATATTAGTCATATAATATAGGGTAAACATATTAAAATCTGTACACCTAAAGAAGCTAAGCAAGAAGGAGGACCCTGGGTAAGATGATCAATCCTCACCCAGAAAGGCAAACAGGACAGACATCGGAAGAGGGAGAAAACAGGGAACAGAACAGAAGTCTACCACAGAGCACCGCTGAAAGACACTACCCAGCAGTGTAGCAAAAGAAAAGCTGAGGCAAATAGCTAAACTTTGGGCAGAGGGCAGGGAATCTTATGAAAGAAGGGGGAGACCTGAAGGGGACAGGAACTCCACAAGGAGAGAAACAGAACCAAAATATCTGGCCCAATGAGTCTTTTATGAGACTGATACTTCAACCAAGGACCATGCATGAAGATAACTAAGAACCCCTGCACACATGTAGCCCATGGAAACTCAGTCTCCAAGTGGGTTCCCTAGTAATAGGAACAGGGACTGTCTCTGATATAAACTCAGTGGCTGGTTCTTTGATCACCAGCTGCTGAGTGGGGAGCAGCTTTACCAGGCCACAGAGGAAGACAATGCAGCCAGTCCTGATGAGACCTGATAGGCTAGGGCCAGAAGGAAGGGGAGGAGAACCTCCCCTATCAGGGGACTTGGAGAGGAGCATGGGAGGCGATAAGGGAGGGAGGGTGGGATTTACAGCAAATG
>CM053767.1:53365410-53385400 GCA_028658305.1 Pachyuromys duprasi | reverse complement strand
GGGTTGGATGGAAGGGAAGGAGGTCCTCCCCTGTTGGTGGACATGGAGGGGGCGGGGAGATGAGGGAGGGAGTGGGAAGGTAGGAGGGAATGAGGGAGGGGGCTACACCTGGGATTCAAAGTACCTAACCTGTGATTGAGATAAAAATAAATAAATTTAAAAATTAAAAAAAAGAAACACATCACATCACATCATAATCAAACACTAAATCTACAGAACAAAGAAAATATATTATATTAAAAACAGCAAGGGGAAAAAGGCCAAGTAACATATAAAGGGAGACCTATCAGAATCATACCAGACATCTCATCAGAAACCATGAAAGCCAGAAGGGCCTGGGCAGGTGTCATGCAAACCATAATAGACCACAGATGCCAACCCAGACTACTATACCCTGCAAAGCTCTCAATCAAAATAAATGTAGAAAGCAAAATATTCCATGACAAAACTAAATTTATGCAATATCTACATAGCAAACCAGCCCTACAAAAGATACTAGAAGGAAAACTCCAGTCCAATGAAAACAACTTCACCCAAGAAAACATAGCATACAGATAATATCCCAACAAAAATTAAAAGAAAACAAGCAATAAAAAAAAGAATAAAGCCAGATCAGTACACATACGCAAACTTTGAACCGGGTAATTTTTGTAAACGGGAAAACATACCTACAGTTACATCTTGAAAATAACCACTTTTCACAGTCTAATGTATTTATTTTAGAGTTTTTGATAAACATTAAGTATTTCTGAGTTCATCTATATATTTTTCACTTCATAATAAAACCTAAGGTTTTATGTGTTTCAACAGTGTTCCAGCTATTTAGCAGTAGCACTGGTTAGATTAACATGTTTGTTCAGTCATGTCTTTGTTGTTGGATACATACCCTCACACCTCTCAAAACTTTGCTTCAGTGAGAAGCTGTAAGAGCTGGAAATGTGTTTACTGAATAGCAGATGAAGGGATGCCTGTGGCTGGGAGCCCTGGCAAGCCCTGGCAAGCTCAGCCCACCTGTGCACCTGTTCTTCTTGACAATCTCTGTCTTTGGCTGAGTGAAGAAAGGGCTTCCTTCTATCTCTGCCATCCTCAAATCTCACCTTATCTCCCCTCTTTTTTGAGCTATTATAGTGCCCTGTCATCTTAGTGCTTTTCTTATGTGATCTTCCTCTAAGATAAAAGTGTTGTAAATGCATACAGCCCCAAGGATAGATAGTCTTTAATGTGGAAAAATATAGAGTTACACAGGCACACAGCTTTTGTAGTTTCCTCTCCTAGTGGTGTGTTACTAGGCCAGCCTACCAGCATATGTCGGACGCTCTGAGAAGCCATTTTCAGTCTAAGGCGATCAGCATCTAATGCCTTCTGTGACTCAGAGGCTATTAGTACAACCTTTCTCAGTTACCTAACAAACAGCAAGTTCTTGCTATGAGCAAGTTCAAGGATGACTGGCGGTTATGGACCGTCTTACATAACTTCTGTCTCAAGCATAAGAAGACTTGCTGAGGAGATGGCCTGGTGTGCAAAATGCTTGCATGAGATCCTGAGTTCAAATTCCCTTAGCACACATGCAAAACAGTCAGAGGCCACTGTGCATGCTTGTAATCCCAGTGCTGGGCAGGGAGAAGGGAGATCTCAGGTTTCCCTGGCCAGCTAGTAGAGGTAAATCAACAAGCTTCAGGTAGAGAGCAAGCTCCAGTTGATCCGTGCGCGCACGCACACACGCACACACACGCACGCACAAGCACACGCACACACTGCTTTCTGAATTTATTTCACCCTCGAGTCCTATTTTCAGATTAAAACGATTAGCAGAAGTTGTGTACATAAAGCCTACAAAGTGTGAAAACACCATGCTACCTTTTGACACATTTTTTAAATGGCGCCTTCATCATTGTTCCTTCATTTGTATCCCATAATATGCAACTGACATTCCCTCTGCCTTGGGTTTCACTTGGCCTTCCATAACCTCAACCTTGATTCCCTCTCCAGTCAGAGAGGAACTGATAGGAAGAAAAATGGTGTAGCATCCCCACAGCACCTGTGATCAGGTGATTTATCATCGGAAAAGGGAGGTGAGTCTTTCATGAACAAAGCAGTGCCTTGGGGAAGGAATTCAGTGAAGAAGAGTGTCCTGTCTCCTCTCTGAGGACCTTGTCTGGCAATGCCCAGAGCTCGTCTACGCTTGGAACACCTTTAGATTAATAGGTGTGAGTGGAGTGGCCCTCTATCTGTTCATGCTTGGTGGGGAAAGCTGTTGGTTCTTGGGCCTAGTATTCCTTTCAACGTGGAGAACTAAACAGCTTGTGTTGAGAGCGAATAGAAGAAGATCAATGGTGTAGGAAATAAAAGTTGAAGATGGAACATCAGTGGCTGGAAATGTTCCCCGGAGCTCTGACCCCACACGGGTTTTAACTAAATGGCTACTTAGTTTATTGGATTTACTCACACAGCACATATTTAAATGAAATGGATGGAAGAAAGGACCTCTAAGCCATATGACAGAAAAATGACAAAAAGCTTTTGAAGGTCAGGGAACATGGCACAATCACTTTAGACTAGTGAGAAAATGAAATTCTTCTCAAGACCTTGCAGACCTGATGGTGCTATCAATTTTAAAATGGATCTGGTGCTGCAAGAGGCGTGTATTTCATACTAAGTGGCTGGGTACTGAATTATAATAGCTTTGAGCTCCCGCCCGAGGACCTAATGAATGAGTCACATGAAAAGTTAGCATCATTAATTCCAGAGGAATCATTTATTTATTACTATCACCACATATTATTTTAAAAGTTTCCAAAATTTTTTGGCATGAGAATTTTTTTTTTCAATGATGGTCTTGAAGGTGGGAACAGTACAGCCTAGAGTGACCTGGAAGGAAAAGGTGATTACAGAATTCAGTTTAGCTCCCCCATTCTTTCAGTGTGTCAGCCACGCTCATCACCATGGGACACACCTGCATAGTCTAAAGGGCTGGACTTGCTTTAATGGATTACACAGGCAGACAGGTACCTCTTGACCCAATTTTAAAACCAATGGAATACTTTCCGGGCTCAGCCTCTATAGGCTGCAATGAAAATATCTGTTTTTGCATAATAACAATGGTCTAAGTTTCAAGATAATTTGGTAAGATGCCATTTCTGGCATTTGCCAGTAACATATTGTGAAGTTTCTAACTGAGCAAACTAATAATTCCTCCCCGTGTGTGTAGACAGACAGATGGACGTCTCTTTTCCTGCAGTGTCTTACACTGTGCATAGAGGGTAGGCATTTCTCAAACCGCACTGGCTGCCTGCCATGCTCTGTCTGAGTGGCTTCAGCAAAAGAAATCTACGAGAAGACCAAGGTCAAAGTACCCACAGGCTTGATTTCCTCTTCCTCCTCGGCTTGCTGTGTTTGCATGGTCTTTCCTCTCTGTGTGCACCCTGATGTGTCTTTTTCTGTCTAAATTTCTCTTTCTTATGAGGGAACCGCCTGGACTGGAATACTGTCCAACTGACTAAACGTCTTTACTACCTTCCTAAAGGGCTCTCACCCTCACCCTCACCCCAATACAGCCACACTCTGAGATCCTAGGAGAGAGGGCTCAACATGTGAACTTCGTAGACAGGAGGACCAGAGTTAGCCTATAACACGTATGCTCGTTAGGACACAGAAATGACATGTGCTGTTGCCATTGTGTGTGGTTTGCTCTCTGTGTGTGCTCAGATGAAACACTGACAGAAGACATGATTCACCCTTTTTATCTCTAAAATTCCATGACTACTGCTAATGCACACAAAAAGTGTTCTGATGTGAGCAGTAGGTTAGAGTATCACTTCAGAAAGCCTTCACCATTCATGTGTAGTTGATTAGCAAGTAAGAAGAAACAATGTAATTTCAAAGAAAATGTTACCCTGAGATGAGAGAAAAAAATCTAATTAGTATGTTAATTTAACTTTTGATTTACATTATAGTAATTCCTTTTTAACAAGGAATTTTGGACATTTATTGTATAGCAGAAGGGCCACAATATTTCTTTTTATTTATTTATTTTGTCTTCAAGACATTTTTATTTAAAAATTATTTTTGAGAATTCATATTTGAGTACTACATTTACATAATTTCCCTGTTTTCTATCACTCTTCCCCCGCTTGTCAAATTCATAACCTTAACTTTTTTTTTTTTTTGGTTTTTCTGAGACAGGATTTCTCTGTGTAGCCTTGATTGTCCTGGACTGGCTTCGTAGACCAGGCTGGTCTCAAACTCACAGAGATCCTCCTCCTGCCTCTGCTTCCCCAAGTGCTGGGATTACAGGCCTGTGCCACCATGCCCAGCTGCCCCAACTCTCCTTTGAATGGATTATTTTTAAGTACTGGGGATTGAACCAGGAGTCTCATGGTCTTGAAGCAATTGCTCCTCCATCCTAAGTCCTAGATAGATCCTTTCTAAGATACAAAGGGTTAGGGACATAGGTCAGGAAGCAAAAATACTTACTGCTCAAGCTAATGACCTGAGTTTGAATCCTAGAACCCATGTAAAAGAGGGCTGCAGTAGTCAAAGTACCGATAGTCCCAGCACACACCTCCAGGGAGATCAGAGGCAGAGGCTCCCAGGCAAGTTAACCCTAAGCAGCAGAAAAAATGCCTCTTCTTAAAGAAGATCCTAATTTTCATATGTGTAACCACATATACCCATGAGCAAGCATACACACGCAAAGAAAGGCAGAGAGATAGCAACAGAGAGACAAAGAGACTAACATAGCTCAGAAACATTAATATACCCAAAACAGTTACATTTATACACCTTAGTGATTCCATAAGCAATCGACTTTACATTTATTTAGTCATGATTCAGTCACAAGATTCAGAGGTTGACAGATCTCAGGGAGCTTTAAAACTCATTGTTCCATTAAAAAAGGCAGAGGTCTGGGGAGGACTGTCCTCAAACAGCTGGACCTGGTGTCTCCGCACTCTTCTAGATTACAGATTGAACAACACACAGTTTCTGCTTTGTCAGACTACAGAAGACTTGGCCTGGTCATGAGTTCCCATTGTCAGAAGACTAATACTCCAACAAGTTAGGAGACCCACTCACTCCTGGCCAACTTTAGGTTTTCTATTCTCGGTTCAGGTTTCCTCTGACTGGAACGTATCACCTGGGTACCATCTGGTTAATTCCATCAATGCAAATGGAATTTTGATGTGAACTTGACTGACAGGTAAAAGTGAGGTTTCAGATTATAAACTGATGATGATTCATGATTCTGACATCAAACTAAAGCAGGTTTAGGCCTGAGTTGCCATTCTGGATGACACCATTTTCCTTTCAAATACAGCATCAAGCTTTCTCTAGTCCTATGTTAGGCACAGATGAGACTTGCTCCTGTCTGCGGGCCATCTTTGAGTAGATTTGGGAAGATAATGACAGACTCTGCAGCAGCTCACTTCATGCTTGTATGTTGGTACTGCTTCCCTTCTGGCTCAAGACCCCGTTCGTTCCGTGCTGTGTGGGTGGAGGACATACTCTGTACTTGTGGTCACAATGACATCCAGCCAAAGAGTCAAAGACGCTTGAGTAAATATACTTCCAGAAAAACGACCCTTCTTGTGACCTTGCAAAGGAACTGTAGATTTTCGAATAATATTTGTTTTAATTAATGTTTCCAGGGAGCTGGGAAAGGTGAGCTTTGCTTCTGCAGCTGCACTCGGCCTCTTGTTTGAATAAGTTCTTTGCCTGGGCTTTGAGTGGAAGCTGAGTCCACTCAGGCTTACTTTTAAGCACTGAATTTAGCATGTTTCACTTTTTACCAGTTCTGCACAACTCAAAATCCCCTTCTGCTGTAAAGGCAGATGGTTTGGAAGGTAGTCACCCTTTTAGCAAATATTTCTTGAGATCAGCTCTTTGCCAGGCACCAGCCCTGTGACTGGAAAGTCTATCATATTTGTCAGTAAGAATTAGAAACTGAAACAGAGCAAGAATGAAAACAGCGTTCACTTTATGCAAAGGAGCTGGGAGTAAATGATGCGAGACAGGGAAAATGTCAACCGTTGCCAAAGCTCAGGGATGCCTAAATGGAAATTCGCTGCCTAATGAATTGTTCATTGCATAATGATTCTTCCAAATTTGTGGGCATTTGAAATTTTCCTAAAGAAAACCAGAAACATGCAGGTCATTGGTGAATTCTGGGCAGGTAAGACCTGTATGTCCAAGTCAAAGATTCCGATACCCGAAGTGAGAAAAGAGAAACAAAAATGAAACTAAAAAAAAAAATCAGATCAAGGTGGCCTGTAATGTCTGCTATTCAGGAGTCTGAGGCAGAAGTATCACAAGTTCTAAGCTATCCTGGGCTACAGGGGTGAGGTCAAGTCTACCCTGAGCTATAAAGTTATTGTAAGTCTAACCTCAGTTACAGAGTAAATGCAAGGCCAGCCTGGGCTACAAAATGAATTTAAGAGGCAACTTCATAAGACCTTGTCTCAAATTTTAAAAGGGGGCAGGGGGGCTGGGTCTATGCCTCAGCTGTAGACCACCTGCCTAGAATGCATGAAGCCCTAGTTTTAACCCCTGCTACTGAAGATGTGCTGCGAAGAGGCAAAACACACAGAAAAAAAGCCTAATGTCCCAAGAGAATAGGCACCTCCAGCTTCCATGTGTCTGAGTGGAATCTGGTATCTTAAACTATAACCAGGCTAAAGCTGGAGTGTGGAGTAGGGTGTTGGGGGGGGGGGCGGTATTGTCCAGAGCTAAGCACATATTCATGACTATAATAACTGCGCCTTAATTTACATGTAATTCTCTTCAAAGTATACAATCCTCCTTTTCCTCAGGCCTTTTTAATCTCCGGAAGATCAGAGGCTCCATCCTGCTCGACATTTGAGCCTCAGTAATTAAATCAATAAGGAGAGCACACCACATACTTAAAAAATAATTGTTTCATAAGTGTTTCCAGTGTTCTTATTTAAAACTCCATGTTCATGTGTCTTTTTCAAGCAGTCTGGGCCAGTGATCTCATTAACATCTCCGTGTGATCCATATATATATATATATATATATATATATATATATATATATGTGTGTGTGTGTGTGTATGTGTATGTATATATATTATATAATATATAGTTATATATAATAAAGAACCTATGAAGAAGATGGTCTGGACCCCAATGGATGCCCCAAACTTCAGAAATTAGCAGACTTTACTGTAATTATTTTTTACTTCTGTATACAGTCCTACAATAAAGCATAGTTTATAAATTAAATATAATAAAAAATAACAGTAATGAAAGGATACAATTATATTGTAATGCATTATATGAATGTTCTCCTCTTCCTCCCCCGTGTGTGTGTGCGTGTGTGTGTGTGTGTGTGTGTGTGTGTGTGTGCTCGTGCATGCACTCGCGTGTGTGCTTTCTTCTTTTCACTGGAAACACTGTGAATCCTCCTCTGACACATCCCAATCACCAGCATCGTAACTTGTATTAGTCCCATTCCATTACTACTTGCTCAGAAAATACCTTACAAAAAGCAGTTTAAGGGAGAACGGTTCTCTCTTGTGATTCACAGTCATTCTTCGTCATAGTGGGGAAGACATGATGTTTACAGTGGCCCTTGTGGTGCTAGCAAAACACGAGGCAGCCAACCTCAGTTTGTCCACAGCCAGGAAGGAGAGAGAGATTAATGCTGAATCTCAAAAGGCTTCTCTCTTTCTTTCTTTCTTTTCCTTTTTTTATTCTGCCTAGAACCCCGCCACATACAGCCCACATTCAGGTTGATTTTCCTTCCTCCGTTAAACATTGCTGGAAGCATCCCATGGACATGCCAGTAGATTTGTCTCCTTACATGATTCCAAATCTAGTCAAGGTGAGAATGAAGTTTAACCGTCATAGGACTCATGCATTTTATGGTCATTGCTCAATAAAATGAGAGTCACTTGAACAAGAGCACTGTATAATACCATGACTGTCAAATAATCAAGATGACTGAAATGACTAACAGGAAATTAGGGTATAGAGCATGGCTAACTGGGCAACACCCAGGTAAAACAGTGTGAGAGTTCATCCTGCTACTCAAAATATTGTGAAATTTAAATTTATTCCTTATTTACTTTCGGAATTTTCTACTGTGACTATGTCTGACATTAGCTGAACCCCCAGAAAGTAGAACCTGGAATAAAACTTGTGTGCTGAATGTCATAGCAGTTGTTCTTACTGGCCGCAGTGTTCCCTGACAATCAGTGTCTCGTCTCGTTTCATCTTCTTCCCTGTGTTCCGTCTCCCTGTGCTGAGTTGCCATGCTCACATTTGGTTTTGGACAGCAAGCCAGATTTCTTTTCCTCTGTGGAAATTTGGCAGTGCTGATCTTTTACACTATGTTTATGAGCATGTCCAGTTGCTGGCATCATTATTTGATGAGTATGTTATTACTGGCCAGGAAGGCCTGTAGACAGCTCTAATCTGGAACTTGAGTTGAACAGCATTTTTTTATTATTATTTTTTTAGGAGACTCCCAGAAGTCAGTCTGTAGGATTTATGGCTTTCTCCCTTGGTAGAACTGTATTCAGCGCCCAGAGTATATATGATAAAACAAAGAGCTTCTCCTTGAAGAGGCAATGCCCCCCCCATGCAGTTTGGAATTTTCAGCTTGCCCTCTCCTTGAATGCTATTTTCTCCTGTTAATTTAAACTGTGATTAAAATAGGTTGATAACCGGTTTATAGCCTCCTTTATAGAATTTTCATTGTAGCTCAAGGCCTGGAAATAGCAATTTAATTAGAGACTTAAAGTCATGCATTTCATAGTGATAAATGCCCTGTGAATATTTAGACCATTAACAAAGGTAAAATATTTTCCGTCTCCCTTTAATGTATTTAATGTTCTGCTTTCTTGTAACCTGCTTCAGGAGCAGATTTCATACTGTTCTCCCATCGCCAGTGAGGCTTGGTTCTGACAATAGTTCTAACATGCTCAACTTCATCCCTGTGATGTCAAAACTCATAGGTTATAGGTTTTCCATAGAAACCTTTAATAACAGAAAACTACAAATATGTTTAGTTAAGGATTTAATCAATATAAAGCATGCTACAATATGTATATTCATACACACATACTTATGTATGCAAATAGATACACATGCATATGTAAATATTCATGTGTTATATATGTCCACTTGAGAAAGACATTTTTTAATATTTTGTTACCACTAATTCTTTGAGAATTTCATATAATGTGTTTTGGTTGTTCTTCTCCCTAACTCCTCCCAGATAAACCCCATCCATTCCCCAACACACACACTCACACACACACACACACACACACAACTAGACCCTTTTAAATAGTATACAGCAGTTACAAGACTATTTAGTTTAAAAATACTTCTATTGTCCAAGTTAATGGCATTTTTGTGAGCTTTTTAGCATGTTACCCAACCATTTACTTAGAAGCATTAATGACTAGTCAGACCATTTAGCATTTCAGTAGAAGCTGCGCTGGCCACAGCCACCACCCGCAACAGGGTAAAAACAACATCACAATTTAATTAACAAGGTCTATGCCTCTGGCGTGGGATCTACTGGAAGTGGCAGCTCCCACAGGTCTACAGGTCCCCTGGGCTTACACACTCATACACTCTACTCTCACACAAACACACACACACATGCATACCATGTTTGCAACCCAGGACCCCCATGTGCTGCTCACATGTGCTCCCACACATAGACACTGCTGCCAGCATCTAGCCGTGCGCTTTCTCGCTCTCTGCCCGCTGCTGAGCCTCCTGTGCCCCGAAGGTGTGTCCGAGCCAATCCCAGAGCTGAGCAGCCACTCAGTCTGTGCCCAACAAGAGGCGAGGCCTCCCTTACTGTGCATGTGGCAGTCCCTTCTCGCCAGCACATGGTCTGTCCACACCTTGAGCAGGACCCCTGGCCTTCCCCATTGGTCCATGAGTCCCCACCCCAAAGCCAATCCACCCCCACCTTACACACTTTCCCTCTGCACCTGTGTGGCTGTAACAGGCCCACACTGTGTAACTGTAACGACTCCCAGAACCTCATTGAGCCTCCTGTGAAACAGCCATTTCATCTCCCCTTGCTATTTCTCTTTTAACTCCATCACCTGGGGGAGTCAAGCTTGTAGTTTCTTGAGCTGCACAAATCCAATATTCCCTGTCTTAAAGATTTAAATACGAAACTTGTTAGTCGTAGATGCAGATCCTTTTCTCTCTTCTTTCCTGTTCTGGGTGTGGTGGCACACTGAGCTAGCTCAGCTTACTAAGACAGTCTTCCACTGGGCCACGCCTGACGTCCCCTTTACTTCCCTTATCTTTTTACACAAGTCTGTGTGTTGTACATGAGTGTTACATTCCACACCATTGGTTCTCCACCGTCCTAATGCTGCGACCCTTTAACACAGTTCCTTGTGTTGTGGTGACCCCCAACCATAACATTATTTTCATTGCTACATCATAATTATAATTTTGTTACTGTTATGAATTGTAACATAAATATCTGTGCTTTCTGGTTGTCTTTGGCAACTCCTGTGAAGGGGTCATTTGACCCCACTATAGGGTCTCCACCCACAGGTTGAGAGCTCCTGTTCTAGGCCCTTCAGGGTGATGGCCTCCCAGACACAAGAATGCGACCTCCCCGGCTAGCCAGAGAAGACATGGGTCTTCACTGCTGGATATGCCTCTAAACTATACCAGTGGTCTGTCATGGTATGGCACACACCTTTAGTGCCAGCACTCAATGGAAGCTGAGGCAGGAGGATCTCTGTGAGTTTAAGGCTAACCTGGTATGCAGAGTGAGTTCTAGGCCAACTGGGGATAAATGGAGAGACCCTACTCAAAAAATAAAATACACACAATAATGAATCCGTAATTAGAAAAAAGTTTGAGTCGAGGCTTTAGAGATGACAGCCCATGATCAGGGGAAGCCGTTGCTTTGGGGCTAGTACTTAGGGTCAGATGGCAGTGCTGAGCAGCATGCAGTAAAGCTAACAGCTTCTCTCACTGCTAAGAAGCCACCAGAAGGATGAGGAGAGGCAGAGCTCTCACAGTCTCCTTCAGGGCAAACCCCCAGAGACCTAAAGAATCCTGAAGTTTTACCACCTCCCAGGAGCACCACCCACCCCAGGGATGGAGCCTTTAGCACGTGAGCCTTGGGGGAGTCTCAACCCGTAATTCATAAAGAACAGATTTATTCCCTCAGTTCTGGTTCTGCAAAGTCGGGGTGCTATTGCTGAGATGTGGTGAGGAGACGGCCCCTGGTATCTGCAGAGCCATGATACTGAGTCTTCTGGAGGGAAGGTCCTTTCATGGCAGAATGCACAGAGTGCACAGTGGAGCAGGGGCTGAGTGACACATCTTTTCAAGGGCCTTCACCCCACACATACGACAAGAGCATCCACAGCCTGCTCGTCTCTTTCTGAAAAGGCTCCATTGCTTCTTAGTCCTCCATTAGCTGCTAAGTCTTAGAAGGACTCTGAACCACAGGAAACAGAAGTTTTTAATTCCATGCATGTACAGTCCAAATAACATTAGTCATGGTCCCATTTCAACCTCTCTCAAACCTCCCAGCAGTCATTCAAGCTAAGGACTTTCCATCAACCTTATCAAAGAGGGGGGGAGGACCCACCTACCTTAAATCAAGATTTCTGTAACCCAAAATTCATTGATATGAATGTTCCTAGACTTTTTTGGAAGAAAAATATTTATTTGGTAAAATAAATATTTATTCAATCATGTGGTCAACATATAGCACAGTGAGTGTAAGCGTTTGGAAAATTCATCCAATCTCTTGTCTTTGTCTTCACCCTGGAACACAACACTCTCTCCATCCTGTTGCTGCAAAAGCTGCTGCGCATGGACATATTCTGGTCCTTTGGGAGACAGTTCAGAAGTGGGAAGACTATGAGAAGTAAACAGTAAAAATGTCAGTGCTCAAACCTGTGCTGTTTTCATGTAGTTTCAACTTGACTGTGAAATGTACAATTGGGAGAAATTTTCATTCAATGGTAGCCTCTGGGTTTGCGGTTAAAATGATCCCCTAAAATAAATAAAACAGACTTTCTTGTATACACTTCACTGGTTTTAAGGAAAAGGAATTTTAAGATAATTTTCATTAATTCTTTGAGTTTCATACAATGTGTTTTGACTATATTCAGCCCCTTCCCTGACTCTTCTAAGATCCACACCCCCTTCCCATTCACCAAGCACCCAAGTTTGTACTTTTTTGTTTTTTAAACCAAGCAGTTTGTGCTGTCCAAATATTTCTGAGTACATGGCCTTCTGAAGGAGCTAGGTTGGCTTCCTAGAGGCCACAGCTTAGAGAAAACTGACTCTTCCTCTCCCAGCACTAACCATCACCAATAGTCCCACAACTAGGAGGGGGAGTTCTTGCTCAAGTTTAAAGATCAGTTCTAGATATTGGTGTGTGTGTGTGTGTGCACGCATGTACACTTGGAGGTCAGAAGAGGCTCTGGACCTGCAGCTACAGAGAGTTGGAGGATTTCCAGCACAGTCTTGAGAACTGAACTCCAGTCCTCTGTAAGAGTAGTGGGCAGCCTTTACCATTGAGCCATCTTTCCAGTCCCAAGGCAAAGGAATTTCTTTTTAATTTTAATATATAAATTAATAATAGTTCATTCACTTTGTATTCCAGCTGTAGCCCCCGCCCTCATGCCCTCCCAGTCCCGCCCTCTGTCCCTCATCTCCTCCCATGCCTGGCTCCAAGTCCACTGATAGGGGAGGCCTCCTCCCCTTCTCTCAGATCCTAGCCTATCAGGTCTCATCAGGACTGGCTGCATTGTCTTTCTCTACGACCCCCTCAGGTGGAGGTGATCAAAGAACCTGCCACTGAGTTCATGTCAGAGACAGTCCCTGTTCCCATTACTAGGGAATTTCTTAAATAAAGTACTTTTCGGGCATGCCCATAATTTCATGTAAAAGCAACAGTGTGAAAATCGCCATAGCTGTAGCGATTGATAAATCACACTAAGTATGACTTGTGGGTTTGTTAAGTCCAGGTGGCAGGCATCTGTTGTTCATGAAAGCCATTGCACCTTTCCACTGGACATCCTTCTTCTCTAAATGTTCATCCTTGCCCAAAGAGCTTTCACAGTCTCTAGAAAGGGTACTTTGCTGGCACACCTGATCTGTTGTCTGAGGATAACTCTTGCCCAAGGGAAAGCCCCACATCTTAGTCTACTTGAGATACTATTGCAGAAGTACTGGACACTGAGAGGCTTACAAATAACAGCTATTTATTTCTCTCGGGTGTGGAATCTAGGAAATCCCATATCAGGGCAGATGGGTTCAGTGTCTTGAAAACACTCCCTGTTTTATAGACAGCACAATTCTCCCTTTAACCTCACACTGTGGAGGAGACAACGAAGAATTTTGGGGCCTCTTAGGACACTAATCCATTTGTGAGGGACACATCCTTATGACCTCTCAAAGGTCCCACCTCCAAATACCATGACCTCAAGAACTAGGTCTCAACGTGTATATTTTAGGAAGAGACAACATTCTTGAGATTATATATATATAATATATATATAATCTAAACTATACCAGTGCCTCTAAACTATACCAGTGGTATATATATATATATATATATATATATATATATATATATATATATATAGAGAGAGAGAGAGAGAGAGAGAGAGAGAGAGAGAGAGAGAGAGAGAGAGAGAGAGAGAGATCTGTAGCTATGGCTATGGATGTAGATGTGCTGCATAAATTATACAGATCACTTGCTCGCCATAAAAGGTTGCACTGCCTGCCGGGTTATATATGGGTGATATGCGGCTCTGAGGAACATTGTTGTGAGCAGGTCACTGGCTTTGCGGTTTCTCAGCAAATAGCAACCTCTGTAGATGCCTCCCTCCTTATCCTTGTCCAGAGAAGTAGGAAGTGTTCTTGACCCTCCTTGGAAGACTGTTTTGCATCGTTGACTATTTATAAAACTAATGAGGCACTTAGATCCTGCTGCCCCAGCACCAAGGCTTGAAGCTTCTTCCTGGGTAAATATGAGTCATTATTTTCCTTGTGTGATTAGAAGGGCTCTAATTCACTTCCTATTCTGCTTAGCTTATTTGTTACCTTTTAATAGTTATATCCTAATGCTTTTTGAAAGAGGCTCATTTTCTTTTTGAAGGTGTGTGTTGAATTTTCATAATGGACTTCCCTTTGATTAAAAAAATGATTTGTCCCATAAAGTGATGGGTTTGATCACCCATGTCCAGCAGCAGGGCCAGCCCTGGTCTCCAGGATCACACTGTTAAATGTGGCATTCATGTCTCTTGATTTTTTAAAGCAGAAATTAAACAAGAACCCTGTTTCCTGGTGTGCTGTTTGCTATTCCTTCCTTGGTTCATAATTCTTTAAGGAAAGGCTGTAGAAGGCTTGTCCTCCAGCTCCAACATCAAGGGTTCGTGGCTTCTCTTCTCCTCCCATGTGGTTATACAGGTCTCCCAAACACACCTGCATACCCCCAGCTGCAAGAACAGAGAGGAAAAACTGGATTCAATGAGAGGTGGAATCATGCAGGGATGTGTGCCATCTAGATTTAAAGCACAGCTCCTATTTTCCTAAGAGCTGTTATAACAAAATAGTGGCAAAATGGTTTGTGTGAGCTATTTCCAAGAATATCATCACTGCCCCTGGACAGCAAAATGTCTCCTCTCCAACCCAGACAGCAGCTTGAGCGCCAAATTGCTCCTGCAAGTGTCTGGCTGCAGGAGTGTGCCGCTGAACCAGCCCTCCGCCTCCAGTCCAGCTTGCTGCCCGGGTCCAGGGCTTGGCCGAGAAGGCTTCTAAGAAAAGACTGAAAAGGAAAGGGAGAAGGAAGCTGAATACAAACCGTTTCTTTCCTAGTCTAGACTCTAGGTTTAGTAAATGATATGCTCCTCCCTGGCCCATAATCATCTTATTATTTACATGTAGGGTGTGGGGGCTGGGCTAAACCCAGTTGACCTTCATGATCAGTACAAGGACACAGTGGCAGCCTGTGCTGAATTTAATTTAATGTTCTATAACAAACAAGGGGGAAAGATATAGAGATACTGATTTTGAGGGAAATGTTAATTACCCGAAGCTTAATTACAGATAACATCATGAGAAGAATACATAAATGGCTTGAAATGCAGCCAAAGCATTTTCCTGAGAACATTAAAAAATGATTGTTGTTTACAATTCACAAATCGCACAGACATAACGCTGAGGTGGGAAAAGCAAGAGCAGGCTAGGAGGAAGAATAAGACTTGAGATTTTCAAACCAGCTTGGGATTTAGAAGTTAGCTCGAGTCTCTGGAGTAAAGGAGGCCACACATCTTTAAAATAAAAATCAACAGATCACTGACAAGAGTGTCCAGATAAAATTCCAGGAGATGACACAACCCAAATAAAAAGAAATAATTTATAAGCTCTTAGAGTGGGGGTTACAAGTAAAGTGGAGCGCGGAGACAGGTATCTCCTTGCGAGCACAATGGAAGTGAAGGACAGACACAGCTCCGAAGCTGATGTGGACTCATTACCGAGTCCACCTTTTCACTCAGTGCAGTTTTTGCTTCCTGGATGAATGGCTCACACTTATCTAGTCTACTCTTTTGACACGCTCTTTTGTCTTTTAATGACCCATTACCCTAGGAGGTGAATTTTGAAATAATAACAGGCTGTAGCATTTTAGAAAAAAAAGTTTGCCTCCCCTATGCCAGCACCCCCCAACCCAAGACTTTGACATTATTCCAGGAAGATGTTTGCCTCGAATGAGAAAAGAAGCGCCATTCAGTTCTTCACTCCCTGACACCTGGCTGACACTTGTGCTTGGGAAAGATACAAGAAACCTGGCTCCCGGACCCCGAGGTCAGCCCAGACCCGAGGTCAGCCCAGACCCGAGGTCAGCCCAGACCCGAGGTCAGCCCAGACCCGAGGTCAGCCCAGACCCGAGGTCAGCCCAGACCCGAGGTCAGCCCAGACCCGAGGTTAGCCCAGACCCTGAGTTAGCCCAGAACTCATGATCCTTGCAGGCATAGCTCTGATGGTGTTGCTGTAGACCTCACCAGACAGGGGCAGGAAATACTGTTACGTTTTGAATTGTCAGCTCTTGGTACCCATTCAGAAGAACAGGAATGCACTGACACTTTTTGTGCGACAGGGGAAACTGTGCATGTGTTTGTGTACGTGCAGGAGACAACACCCTCACAGGAGGACAGAGCCTCGTGGGCAGGTTGATGCACCTGCTCAATAGCTTGACAAGTAGAGAGGTGGAAATATGTTGAGACTGAGCTGCATAGACATGAAAGGAAGGAAGGGAGGGGATGGGGGTAAGGTTGGGGGGCTTCTTGATAGCAGTTATTGTTATCTGTTCTGCTTCTTCATACAATTTTCTTCCCTCTTCAGTCCCTCTTTCTTTTAAATGAACTAAATGCATGTTACACACTTAACCACTTTAAAACAAAAGTTAAGGGACTAGAGAGATGCCTTAGCAGTTAAAAGCATGCCTGCTCTTCTAGAGGACCTGGGTCTGATCCCCAGCACCCACAGGTTGGCTCACAATCTAAGAAATTCAACCAGTCTTCTGGCCTCCACGGGCACTGTGCACACATGATGCACAGACATACGTGCAGGCAAAATATTAACACATATAAAAACTAGGTAATTAAAATAAAAAGTAAATTTTAATTCAATGACATTTGTTGCATAGCCACCATCTATATGCAGTTCTAAGTCGTTTTCATGATTCTAAAGCAAAAACCCACTCACTTTAGGGGTTTGCTCCCTATCACCTCACCTTCCAGCCCCTGACAACCACTGTGAGTTTGCCTGTTCTGAATACTGCACACAGACTGAGTACCACAATATATAATCTTTTGTGTCTGGCTCCTTAGCATAGTTTTAAAATGTATCCATGTTATATCATGTAGGACTTAGGAGTACATAATATTCCATTCTTGGGATACACCTCTCTTTGATCAGTCACCTGTCTCCTGATGGGCATTTGTTTTGCTCCCAAATAGAATGTGGGAAAAGCAAATAAAAGCTTTTTTGAGAATGGTTTCTAAGAAGCCACTAAAGAAAAAGAAACAATAGAACCAATTGAGGGCAGAAATACAAGGATATCAAAAGGACCTTTGGTACTACATAAATGGAATGTTGGTTTCAGACACCTTTTTTTACTGTGTAAACAAGGTCTTTGATTCAGAAAGCCCTCAGCCTTTTTAAGCCTGGGAGGAGAGATATCTCAGGTTTAAGAACCTTGTCCTGCTCTTGGAGAAGACTCAAGTTCTGCTCCAAGAACCCACACCAGGCAACTCACAACCACTTATAACTCCAGTTCCAGAGGATCTAACTCTTCAAGCCAACAGAGGCACTTGTTGTACATATATGAGCTCACACCCACACTAAGATATGTAGCTGAAATCTCTTGTGTATTGTATGGATGCAACACCTGTCAATTTAGAAACTTATGTGTTTTGGATGAGGTGGGAAATGGGTGAGACTTCCAAAAGGCAGAAAGAATTCTAGGAAAGAGACAGGCACATGAGATTCAGCAGCAAGATGTGAGTAAGATGGATGTGTAGTGCCTGAGCTCAGGTAACCAGCCACGGGCAAAATGTAGATTAGTATAATGGGTTATTTTAAGTTATGAGATATTCTGACAAGAGCCCAGCTATATGGCCTAGGTATTTGTATACTATATTAATGAGTCTCATGAATCGTTATTCTATGATCTAAGAGACAGGAGGAAAACCCACCATGGCATCATACGACTGTTACATAGATACATCAATATATAAATATAATTTAAAATAAAATAAATACTTCTGAAGTTTTTCTTTTTTTGAAATTTTAAAATACCCTCTATTGCTCTAGGCAGAATGCTAGATTTGGGTGTCAGGGGTAGGAATGGCAAAGTAGGTGGCCAATGACCATCAGAGGTATCTTCAAGATGAGGTCACATCAGAGGACGTGGGGAATCCCTGAGATCCCCTCATAACTGTCAGTATTCACAGGACTGTCTTAGCTTTGTTGCTGCCACACAAGTGATACAGGACCCCAAACCCCAAAACCACAGCCACCATCAGTGCCTAATGAGGGGACTCATTTAAAAACTCATTTTGGAGACCCCAGGGGTTCCTGAAACTTGCTCATCAAAACTCTCCCAACTCCTTATTCCAATTGGCCTCTTCCCAGTAGCCAGCAGAGCCCATTGAGGTCTCAGATAAGCCTTCCTACGGGAGGCATTCTGCTACCCTGGGACTCCTCTGGAAGCTGTGAACAGCCGTCGCTTTTATTTATTTATAAGCTGCATTTTATTTTTAGGCAACTAAGTTGCATGCATGTGTAGGGTGTGGTGAAACATTGTGACGTGTACATGCATTGTGGATGACAGAATCAGGATGATGAGCCAGCCATCCTACTTTTCACTTAGCAGAAGAATTCATCCAAGATTCCTTAACACTATCTTCTCTCGTAGTCTCCGCACAAGGTGCACAGGACAACTTGCTTCAACCTGGCGCTCTCTTGCCACCCACCCAATAACAGCAGTTGGTCCCCAGCCATTCCCTACCTCCAGCTAGAATGCCTCTCACAGCTTCAGTCTCCCTATATTTGCGAACTGCTTCCTGTAACATATGGGTGAAATAATCTAAACTCATATACATTCCGATCACTGTGATGAGAGTGTATTGAAGTAAAGCTAAATGACAGTGGGCCACTGTCTCCTGTATCTTAATACATCAAAACTTTAAAATTTCATGAGAATTTCTCATTTAAATTCTTAATTGGAAATTAAGAATGTATTTGAAGGTATTAAAAATAAATCTGAAATGGATTAGAGATTTAAATCTTCAAGGCTTCGAAGAAAAGCATTTTACAAGTGAATTGAGGAAGGAGTGAGCAGGTCCTAAGCACCCCAGGCTCTCTGCCTATAAGACCCCCTCACTTTTGTGCTTTGTTTCCTCCTGTGGGGTCTTCAAAGTAGGGTGTCACAGAGAATTTTTTCCCCTGAGCTTGGTGGCAGGAATGGAGGATCATATGGACAGTGAAGACAAGAGCATATGTGGCTTGCCAGGGTGCTGTGGGCACAGACTCCCAAATCCTATGTCTTTGGCTTCAGTGTGCTCATTTTCTCATCTCCTTAGCAAGTGCCTACCACATGACTTAGTCTCCCCATCTTCCTAGACTGGCTGATCAGCGATTGTGGACCTTTGCTTTTCCTGCCCAATGTAAATCACTGAGTTGATGGTCTTGTTCAGTTGAGAGGTTTTCTGCCCTATAACAAGGAAGGGTAATGTAGAAGGCTAAGGTGACTTTGCTCATCTGTAAGAAGTTACAGGGAGGGACAGGCACATTGGCTAACAGTCGGCTTTCATTGTGGAATAAGGACTACTTGCACATGATGAAAAGTAGAAGCCCTTTATCATCAATGCTAAACACAAACTGCTTTTGTCAAGAGACTGTCCTCTATGGCTAAGTTAGACTCATTGGAGAACTGAGTTGTGTACTTCCTGCTTTCTAATTTGCATGCAAAAGAGTCAGTGGAGGATATCTCAGACCCAGCAACCTGGAGCTCACCTAATGGAGACCTATGATGTTACCTATCTTCTGAAATTGCAGACTTGACTCCTCTAGAAAAATGGAACAACCGAGTGGATAGATTTAGAGAGTTGCTTAGTGAAGGCTGCGCTTGTCTACAGCCAGGAAACTGGCTGAGATAAACGGCCAGTGACAGTACAACACAACTTTCAGTAAACCCAATGGAGAATAAAAGAAGACGAAGTGAGCACAAGCAAGGTGATTTATCCAGGCACGTCTACAGCAGAGAGCGCAACCACCATCCCTTGTGTGCTGCAGAGAGAAGGGATGTTGGAAGAAATTAACAGGAAATGGCACCAGAGCTATGGCTTGATCTGTCCCTAAGGCCATAGGTTGAACCCTTGCTGGGAGCATGTATTGCTGCAGGGACACGATGGCATCTTCAGGAGTTGGAGGCTAGGAGATAAAATATAGTC